>VZTZ01013059.1:291010-425733 GCA_013400955.1 Drymodes brunneopygia
TGGGGATCCACGGGGGATGCAGAGATCCACCCACAGCCCATGGGAGAGGTGCCCATGACAGAGCAGGTGGATGCCTGGGGGAGGCTGTGATCCAGTGGGAGACCCAGTGGAGATAGGCCCCTGCTTCCAGGCTGGAGCAGCCTGTTCTTGGAGGACTGCACCCCATGGAAAGAGTGACCCATGCCACAGCAGTTTTGGAAGGACTGTCTGCCTGTAGTGGGGGTCTCAAATTGCAGCAGTTTTGGGAGGACTGCTGCTTGTGAGATTGGAACCACATTGCAGAAGTTCACAGGGAACTCTCTCCTGTGGGAGGGACCCCACGGTCTCACAGGGGAAGGACTCCTCTCCCTGAGCAGTGGAAGAAAACCTCGGGTGATGAACTGACCAAACTCCCATGCCCTGTCTCCCTGCACTGTTGGTGGGAAGGAGGGAGAGGTTGGGGGAAGAAAAGGTGATTCTAAGGGTTTATTTTTACTTCCCATTACCCTCCTCTGACTTTGTTAGTAATACATTCACTTATACCTCTAAGCTGAGCCTGTTTTGCCCTTGGAGTGTTTTCTCCTGGTCCTTATCTCAAATAATGAAGCCTTCATTAAATTTTTCTCTCCTCTACTCAGCTGTGGCAGGGGAGGGTGAGTGAGTTTCCTGGGTGCCTGGCATTTGGCCAGTGTCAAACCACAAGAAATGGTTTTAGGAAAATTCTGGCTCTTCCCAGTTGACCACATTGACTTCAGTTGCATGCATCTGCTACCCAACATATCCAATCACAACATACCAAATCACAACACCCAAATCATGAACTTAGGGAAGAGACAGCAGAGAGTATGAAAGTTGGAAAAGACTCAAGTATGAGCTGCCCATCCAGACCTGCAGCCAGTCGGCTCATGGCGAGTCTCATAGATTGCAACTGCAGGTGCTTTCCTTGAATCTGAGGATCCCTTCCCCTGCACTCCACCTGACTGTAAGAACAAAAGCCTGCTCTGCACTCCGAAGGGTGGAAATACAAGGAATGATCCTCTAAGTGCCCATCCACTGCAACTGTAGAACAACACAACAGCATGAACGAGTGCATGGAGTAATAGCAGAAGTCTCAATGCCTGCTTGGATATTGCTGAAGGGCAGAGACACATACCAGGAGACTTTTACCTACTGAAATGTAGATGGGATTTATTTGGTAAGACTGATATCTAGCATGGGCCAAGCTGTTGCAAGTAGCACCTCTAACAACCTACTCGCATAGATAAACTACTTCTGGGGAATTTTCTCAGCCAATGTAATTTAATAATATAGCTGTAGTCCTTAGGTATATGCAGGGACAGTGATGATTAAACTAGCTTTTTGGTTCTGTTTCCTAGCTGTGCTAGTTTTATTCTGGTAAGCCACAACCTCTGTGTGTTTGTGAAATGAGTATAGAAAAAAATTATGTTCTGCATCCAAGATTAACCCAGAAAGATCTATGGGGACCAATACTATCCTAACCATACCACTGTATTTGTAACTCCCTCTCTTGGTGCTTATTCCAAAACAAGCATTTGCAGGAAGAATTAGATCAATGTAACTATAGCAGTAAAAACTGGCAGTAAATTTTGCATGTAGACAAATGCTAAAGAATTCATATTGAATGAGAAATGTGTAAGAGTTGCAATATTCCTATGACCTTGAATTCTTGAGAAATCGCATCTGTGATGATGAGTGTAACCACACTGAAGGCTTTTTTTAGTTTGGTTATATTACTTAGTTCATTAATCCATAACACATGATTTTCTCAAACACATTTTTATTTATCATGACCCTTAATTTTTGATTGTGGATTAAAAAACAAAAGATAATCACATACTTTGTTCAAATCAGATCTTTGTTTTTTATTTTCTGACTTATAATGAAATTTCCTAAAGTTGTTTGAAGTAGGTAAGGGAAATAGAGAAAGAAGAAATAAAATAGGGGGAGAGTGGTGACAGTTTTAAGCTACATTTTTGACTTGAAAGATGTGTGCATAATAACAATAAAGTTACCTCAGCACCAGTACTTTACTGCTTAAAAAAAAATAGAAGTTGATTGAGGAGAAAGAGGTGAATCTTAAGTGGTAATGAAAGCTCTTTTCTGAGGTCTCATATCTTGCAAATATTTATTTAGGTTCCCAAGTGCAACATTTGTACTTATCACAAACATGCTTGCAAATAAACTCATACAACCAAGTGTTTATCAGTAAGCAAACAAAAGGGGTCATGAATAGGAATGAAATTATATGGTAGAATCTATTTATAACTGTAGTTACCAGACAGCTTTAACAGCAATATACTTGCTAATTAAGTGGATTTTTACTTCTTTTATCTATAATCAGACAGCAGGCTATGGAGAGAAATCTAGATAATGATGGTCCTCATTCTGCCACTCCTACCAATACTGATTTCAAAGGGAAGCAGTCAAAGAGAGCCCCAATATCTATCATCTCCAGGTACAAGAGAAATGGTATTTTGAAGAAAAAAATTAAGATTTCAAAGCAAATATATGTTCCAAATGCTGTATTGTGAAAGATTTATGTTACTCCACATTGATTAACAGTAGAGCAAAAAATGAATTCCATATTTACAGCAGAACATAATCATATACATCACTCAGAGAAAAAAAGAGGCTATTTAGGAACAGAACACACAAGTTCGAAGTGCCTGCAATTGATCACAAGGAACTAAAACTCAAAACTTCAGGTGATCAAGTACAAGGAACAAGGCTTTCTAGCACTAAGATCAAGATGCTTAAGCACTGTACAACTATTTCACAATAATAGTGTTCACAGGGAATCACAACAGGAAAAGAACTGAAATTTTGTCAGATGAAAGTGGTTTGTGAGGTATGAGATCAGAGATGACAGTGCTGATTGAATAAGCCCAGCTGCTGCCTGCTAGATTACTCATCTACAGAACTCTCTCAATATGTTTTCAGATTGTCAGGTTTCAACTCCTGTGAACTCTTTTCCTTTGAAGTAGAGACACATAGCTGGAGCTAAGGATAAAATCTGTGCACTGTGCCATTTAAATTAAACCTTAGGAGCAAACAATTATTCTGCAGCAAAAGTGTTTTCCATCATTAAGGAATTCAATCCAGGAATTAGGGGGCTCCCCACAAAGAAGGTGGCAGGATCAATAGCCCAGCTGAAATGCATCTACACTGATATGTGTGTGGGGGCAACAGACAGGAGGAGCTGTTAAAATGAAATATTCAGATGAAATATTCCGTAAGCAATTGGGAGAAGCCTCACCATGGGGGACTTTAACTTATGGGATGAGATGTCTGCTGGAAATAAAGTACAGGAGAGAGGAAACAGTTTAAGAGCTTCCTGGAATGCTTGGAAGATAACTTCCTGACACAGTTGGTAAGTGGGGCAGCAAGGGGAGGTGGCCATTGGACTGTCTTTAAGCAGAGAAAGTCTGGTGGGTGATGTGATGGCTGGAGGCCATCATGTGAAAATGAACTGATAGTTTTTGATTCTCAGAGAAGTAAGGAGAAGAGTCAGCAGACCTGCCACCTTGGCCTTCAGAGGGGTAGACTTTGGCTGACTGATTGGGAGAGTCCCTTGGGAGGCAGTCCTGAAGAACACAGGGGTCCAGTAAGGCTGGGCATTCTTCATGAAAGCAATATGAAAAGCACAGAAGCAGGGCATCCCCATGTACTGAGAGATGAGCCAATGGTGAGGAAAAACATCTTGGCTGAACAGAGAACTTTGGTTGGAAGTCAGAAAAAATCAGAGACCTTTTAACCTTTGGAAGAATTGGATGGCAACTCAGGAGGACTACAAGAATTTCCTTAGGTTATTCAGGGAAAAATTAGAAAGCCAAAACCCCAACCAGAAATTGATCTGGCTACTGCTGTAAAAGACAATAAAAATGTTTCTATAAATATATGAGTGCCAAAAGGAGGACTAAGGAAAATCTCCATCCTTTTTTGGTGCAGGGAGAAACATGCCCCCAAATCCAAAGAATGAAGCCCCCAAAATCCAAGGACAAATGGTCAGTGACCTGCTAACACACTTGGTCCATGAGTCTAGGTGGGATTTACCCAGGGCTACTGAGGGAGCTGGCAGAAGTGCTCACCAAGGCACTTTTCATGATTTGCCAACAATCCTGTCTAACTGAGGAAGTCCCAGGTGACTGGAAATTTACAAATGTGACACCTATCTACAGGAAGAGCTGGGCAGAGGATCCAGGGATCTGCAGTCCTGTTAGTCTGACCTTTGGTGCTGGGGAAGGCCATAGAGCTGATAATTTTGAGTGTATTATACTACACAGCACTACAATGTATTATACTACACAGCTCATGCAGGACGACCAGGGGATCAGGCTCAGCCAAGATGAGTTTATGAAAGGCAGGTGTTGCTTGACCAGCCTGATCCCCTTCTATAGCAAGATGAACTCATTAGCGGATGAGGGAAAGGCTAAGGATGTTGTCTACCAGAACTTTAGTAAATTTGATACCATATCCCGTAGGATTTTCCTGGAAAAAGTGACTGCTCATGGCTTGGACAAGTGCACTGTTTGTAAGATAAAAAGCTGGCTGGATTGCCTGACTTAGAGAATGGTGGTAAATGGAGTCAAAATCCGGTTGGTGGCCTGTTGCAAGTGGTTTACCCTAAAGCTCAATGTTGGGGCCAGTCAAGATTAAGAACTGTATTGTCGCCCTGGTTTTACAGGGCTCCATAAGTTGTAACACTATAGCTGTAGTTTCCCATGCTTGTTCTGTAAACATGGTCCTTGTTTTTCTAAACCGGCCGGGATTGTTTTGCACTTGTGGAATTGTTTTTCATTCCTTTCCCTGGAGTGGAGAAAGATAATTGACCATATCTTTGTCCTGTAAACCTTCAGGGGTGTTGACCCCTTTCACCAATCTTTAACTGTCCTTAAAACCCTATAAAAATAGGTAAATAAAGAAGGGCAGGGCTTTTGGTCAGTCCTGCCTGGTGAAACCATTGCTACTCTGTGACCCGCGTGTTTCTTCTGTTGCTAACAAACCAACACTGTATCACTGACCTGGATGAGCAGATGGAGGGTACCCTCTATCAGTTCACAGATGACACCAAGTTGGGCAGCAGTGTTGATCTGGTGGAGGGTAGGAAGGCTCTGCAGAGGGATCTGGACAGGCTGGATCAATGGGACAAAGCCAACTGTATGAGGTTCAAAAGGCCAAGTGCTGGGTCCTGCAGCTGGGTCACAACAACCCCAGGCAGTGCTACAGGCTGGGGATAGAGTGGCTCGAAAGTGGCCAGTGGAAAAGGATCTGGGGTGCTGGTGACAGCAGCTGAACATGAGCCTGTGTGTGTCCAGGTGGCCAAGAAGGCCAATGGCACCCTGGCCTGTATCAGCAACAGTGTGGCCAGCAGGAGCAGGGCAGTGATTGTGCCCCTTTACCAGGCCACACCTTGAATCCTGTGTCCAGCTCTGGGCCTCTCACTACAAAAGAGACATTGAGGTGTTGGAGTGTGTCCAGAGAAGGGCAACAAAGCTGAGGAAGGGTCTGGAGCACAAGACTCAGGAGGAGTGGCTAAGAGTTCTGAGGTTGTTTAGCCGGGAGAAAAAGAGAATCAAGGCAACCTTACCGCTCTCTACAGCTATGGATTGTAGTAAAGATTGTAGTGAACTGTCTCTTCTCCTCCAAATAAGAAGGAATGGCCTCAAGTTGCACAGGGAACGGTTTAGTTTGGATATTACAAAAAGTTTCTTCACTGGAAGGGCTGTCAAACATTGCAACAGGCTGTCCAGGAAAGTGGTGAAGTCACTATTCCCGGAAATATTTCAGACGTACATGTGGCACATGGAGTATGGTTTAGTGCAGGACTTGGTTGTGGTGGGACTCGATGATCATGAAGGTCTTTTCCAACCTAAACAATTGTACAATTCTGTGATTTTGTACAGTAAGACCCAAATAGACAACCCCAAGCACCTGTAGTCACATATGAAAACTGAGATCGAGAAGTTCTTCTGTGATTTCAGTTATCCTTTTATTTGGATATACTTACACAAACTGAAGCTGGAAAGCAAAATTCCTTTCTTTTTCAAAGCAGCCCCACACAAGACCGAAACTCACAATAAACACCACCACCACACCACCATCCATTCCTTCTATAGAGTGCAATAATTCAGTTTATCCAGGAGACCTCAGAGAAGAAATTATTGTTGAAATAAAACACAACAAACACTTTTTTTCTTAGCAGTAGGAATCACTTCAGGTAATACATGCAAAATGAGTGAGGCTTCACAATCCTTTTCAGCAGCATTTCCTGCTGACTGTTGCAGGTGGGAGAAGGAGCTTACACAAAGCACTGCAGCTGAGTCTCCACAGGTGAAGGCAGCAGGGCTAACAGAGCTGGCTGCTGAACCTGGTGAATGAAGGGTATTTGAAAGAGATCAGGAAAGGCAGAAGGGAAGGCAACCCTGGGTGATGGAAGTTTTAAAGGAATTGTTTAAGCTAAAGGCTAAACACAGGGTGGTATAAATAGTGAAACTACATGTTTAGTGTGAGAATTTGCAAGAGCATTTTGTGCTGGAATAGAAATTCAGATGCTCAAAATAGAAATGCTTTATATTGGATAGTGAAAGAGACTTCAAAATTTTCCACTCAGTCTTCATTCACTCACTCAGGGAAGGATCATACACCATGAGAATAATAAATAGAGATTTATTTCCGAAAACCGCTTATTTGTAAAAATTCACATGTCAATTCTCTTATGGCTGAATTTCACAGACCACAAATTGGAAACAGCAATTTTCCATTTTGCAATACTTCATACCACTGAGACAATGTTTTTTCTTCTGTTACTGGGCCTTCAGATTAACCTCTTAATACTATTTTGGATGTAATTTTATAATTTAAATCTGCTGATTTAATTTGTACTGTTAGTGGTAGACCAGTAAAATCACAAGATAAAGCAGTGTTCCAGATATCCAGCATTCTGCAGACATGAATACCTGTATGCAATATATAGATACCTTGTATTTTATTAGCCTCAGCTTTTAGCTGCTAGATTAAAATTACTTTGTTGTAAAATACCAGAATATGTCAGTGATAACTCACTGTGAGGAGTGTCATTATACAGATGGCTACTAAGTTATATGTCCCATCTAGATATCTTGAAAGTCACAAAGGCTCATTTCTCAGAAGCAATACAATTATTTTTCAAAACTTGGATAACAATTATGTTGTAGGACTAATGCAAATATTTACAATGAAAAAAAAAAGCTCAGCTGAAAGAGATCTTACTCAGTACCTTGAAACAAACATGGCAATGCTTTGTTCCAGTGCTCTTGAATCTAGCTCCTCTTCATAATCGTTATTAGGATGCAAAAGCCTTCATATCAATACCAACAATGTCCCAGATTTTATCTCAAATCACTAATAATTCCTTCAAAATAAAACAGCATTATATATTTCCCTTCTTTTTCAAAATGTATTAATAAATACATATCTTTAAAATATATATATATTTACTTAAACATTGATAATTCTTGTTTTTGCACTTCTACAGATATACTTCTTTAGTCCTGAAATTACACAATTTACCTGCTCTTGTCATATAAATAAACATAGCAGCTTGAAGCCCCATCTCAAGTACAAGCTGAAATGTATAAGTATTAGTAAAAGAAAAGAAGAAAAATCATAATTTCATTCTGAAATGGGACTTGCAAAGGACATTCAGAAGTCCAAATGAATTACAGCAACCCTATAGTACAATCCTGTAGTACCTATCACAAAGAATCTCTGAGTTCTCTTCTACTTAGCACAATTCAAAACACCTTTAGGTAAAGTTTTTCTCAGCAGTTATATTTTGATACAGCTTTCTAAAATGTGTTAAGACAAAGACTTTTAATATAAACAATGAATTTTTTGCACAGAACAGAAATATTCACTAAAATGTCCAGCTCCCAGATGCCCATGGTAGACTTCAAGCAATGACAGAAATGTTTCCTTTTACAACAGTTAAATATAAGGAGGAAGTTATAGTAGATATAATATCTGTAAGAAAACAGCATAATTTCATAAAGAATCTATGTAAGATGAAAAAAAAAAGAAAATATCTCAGAAATATAGAGAACTAAATGTCAGCCCTGGTCACCAAGAACAGTGTCATGGTGGAAAAGATAACATTGAAATGCAGTAAGGAAAACCTGAACTGATATGACTCCTGAAGAACCTTCAGTTTTCTTGCTCTGTATTTATTTCCATAATCCGTTTAATGAGCTGCAGAATAACAAATAAACCAAGTTTATTTGAAAAGCTCCTACACCTCAAACCACCTGTGAGCAGTGGTCAGAACCATTGAGGAGACATCACTGACAAGTTCTTTCCTCATCCCACTAGTGCTTAGTGTTTTTCTTGCTCTTAGCTCTTTGTACCTTCCAGCCACCTTCCTCACAATTATCCTTTGGCACTGAGGTGAAATATTACCCTGCTCTGTTTCAGTAAGCGTCGTACAGCAAAACCTCTTTGAGACTGGTTTCATCCAGAAGTAGGAAAAAGATAGAAAGACTGGGCTTTTCTCCAGAATCGTCAGTCCACAGATTTCTACATAAAACTCTGCTCCAGTAGTGTCTTGAGAACAGAGGATTTGAAGGTGAATAACATAATGCCTTTATTAATTTTAAAGAAGACCAGAAGAAATTTGGCTGCCAGTCCTGGCATTATCACTTGATAGAAAACACACAGGAAAGTAAAGTCAGCAGCCACATAAAAAAATAGCGTGGGAAGCAGCTGACATAGTTTCTTTGAGAACAAAATATGCCTCAGTTCCCAGTGGCATTTTCTAGCAAAATTATCAGACTGACATTGCCTACCCAGTTATAAAAGGAAATAAATTAGTATATCCATCTTCTTGTAAAAGAGTGAAATGTGTCCAAAATAAAAATAACTATAATAGAACATTTTTTATATTGAAAAATTAAAAAGAGGGGGTTTGAGAACAGAAAACCTGGAGATTTCTAAATTTTTCATATATCTATTTTCCTGGTTTGCATCTGGATGCAAACCAGATCAAGCAAGGAAAACAAAGGTCTGAAGAAAAACACACTTCTCAACATTCAAGTGGAATGCTGGAAAGAAACTGCTTATATTTCATTATGATACAAATGGAATTTAACTTCTCAAAAGTGTCCTTTTATGTGTAAACCACCACATTACAATGGGACATTCCTAATGAAAAGACAAACAAACAACCCTCAGAATATTTGGGGAGTTTAAATGTTACATATTTGAGGCCATCTCCGACAACATGATGAAACAAATGATACAGTTTCCATTTTACTTCCATTTCAAAGGTCAGAAGAGTAAGACACCTTTGGTTAACTTGAAAAATATGACAGAAAAATTCACAAGACATTCACAGCATATTTGGAGAGCTCTACAAATCGATGGCAAGCAGTGCTGGCCAACTCTACTTTCATAAAAGAATGAATGGCATTTTTCTGCAATAGATATTAAATGCTACCGAATTCAAAAGAGCTAGGGTATACCATGCCCTAGGAAAATGCTATAAAGCAAAAGACCTTTTGCTCTAAAGACCTTTTTGTGAAACCAGCAATGTATTTTAAGTGAATCATTCTTAAAATAAACAGGGGAGATTTGCTTTATTCCAAAAAGCAGCAGAATTGTCATAAGCTATAGAAACAGCAAAAAAATCTAGATAACTCAAAAATTCAGTGAGAAAAAAATTATACGAAAACATCTTAGACTCTTGCAGTGTTTTCTGACACAAAGGTTGAATTCAGAACGTATTTGTAAATTTAAACTGGAGACATCACTTTAAGTAAGAGCAGATAAAGAAAAAAGATTTCATAAGTAAACTTCAGATGACCCACTCAGAAATGTTTGTCAAATGCTGAAGCAAAAGCATATCTTTCACCCTAATGGTGAAGGAACATAAAATAATCTAAATCCAGCTTTTGATCTTGTATGGAGAACACAAAGTAACCAAACTCAGGGTTGTTAAGCTTTGAAAATAAGTGTCTCTCATATTAGAACCTTTGTAGGAATACAAATGTTGAATTTTTGGAATTGAATCCTGAAAGCAAAATTTCTAGGGACAAAATGGCTTTATTGTGCAATTTAAAGGAAAGTTTTACAACAAATTTACAACCATTGCCAGAAGAGACACCTACAGATGTTCATATCTAAACAGTCTTTGTCAACTGCAATAGTTGCACCTCACAGAAAGAGCTGAGTGCTCATTACAACACAATGGTCCAAGGATAACTGAAGAGCGTCACTGCTGAATTAATCAAAAAGGGTAAGATTTGTCAGTTGTAAGATACTTTTCAATGTCGCCCTTCTAGGTGTTTTGGTATAAGCACAACTACCAACTAATCACCACACAGCCATTCGCTCACTCGTTCACTCCTCTCCCTTCTCCGCTCTCCCAGTGGGATAGGGAGGAGAATCAGAAAAAGATAAAATCTCTGGGTTGAGATAAAAATAGTTTAATAGTTGAAATAAAGAAAGATATACTAATACTAACACTAATACTAATACTAATAAACCTAAGCAATAATAGCAATAATGATTATGATGAAAAGGGAGATAACAAAAAGATAGGAGTGATGCACAACACCATTGCTCACCACCTGCTGGCTAATGAATGCCCAGCCTGTCCCTAAGAAGCGAATGAACTCTCCTGGCCAACTGCCCCCAGTTTATATATTGGAACACTGTGGTGTTCTGTGGTGTGGAATATCCTTTTGGCCAGTCTGGGTCAGCTGTCCTGGCCATGCTCTCTCCCAGCTTGTTTTGGACCTGCTCTCTGTTAGAGCAACGGAAACTGAAAAGTCCCTGACTTAGGGCAAGCACTGCTCAGCAACAACTAAAGCATCAGTGTGTTATTAACATTGTTATCACCCTAAATCCAAAACACAGAACTGTATCAGCTGCTAGGAAGAAAATTTAGCTTCCCAGCTAAACCCAGGACAATGGTATTTCTGTTTTTCAAGCAGCAAAATCTCAAAGATGTGGTGTCTTCAAAGGTGTCTTCATAAAACTTTCAGTGCCAGGAGGTTTGATTTAAAACAGGTATAATTTGAAAATGATTCCTTGGTTATTTTCAGAGAAAAACAGACAAACACTTTTAATCAAAACAATTTTTAAGAGATCAGCATAACTGTAAACATTTCTTGAGTGAAGTACATGATATTTCCTAATGGACTGCAGAAAACCTATCTAACCAGAGTGCCAAATAAATTGCTACTAGTTACATCACTTTTCATTATTTACCAGGATAATAGATGTTATAATATACAAACCATACGTAATACAGTCCCAACTCTGAAGAGCTTACAGCCTTGAAGCAAGCTACACTGCCACAAGCAAGTAACAAATTAATATAAATACATATATATATACATATTTAGCATAAAGGTCCACGTGTTCCTAGTGTGGGTTGTTTTGGTTTTTTTTCCTACTTGCTGTGTCTCTACCCCGAGGCTTCCAATATATAGTATCTACATACTCTGAAAGACAGTTTGTGTCTTCAACAATTTAACAATCAAAATATATTTTCTGGAGTCTCTCAGAATTCTTCAGCATGAAGCTAACTATGACAGACTATTTTGTATGGGACTAAACAATGTGTATGCTAACCTCCTTTTCATTTCAGGTGACAAAATCGACAGCATGCTGTAGAAGCAAGATGATGCACTAGTATAAATATACATACAAATTCAGTAGCTAGAAGATACAAGGCATGCCTCATCAGCAAGTTTCTGCTGAGATAGGAGGGCATCTTTATCTGTCCACTTCCTATTTGCCCACTGCCTTCTACTTAGGAGTCTGAGTTAGAGCTTATCACACAGGAAAAAAAAAAAGGATTACTTTTAAAGAGCTCAATTTTATCCAAGTTTATTCTTGTTAAGCTTGACCACTGTCACACTGAGGTTTGCTGACTTAAGGAAAATACGAAAGTTTTTTTTCCATGTAATATCACATTCCCATTCCATGTCATTCAATTCCAAAATACATTAAGAGAAAAAAGCTTAGCATGAAACTGGAAAATTAGGAAGAAAGGTAAATATAATAGTGGAAAATCTGCAAGAAAGGACTCTTCTGTTTTGGTATAAGAGTTTCAAATTTTTTTTGTCTAGTCAATGACTTTAAAGAGAGTAAGAACCATAGGTAATACATCTTCATAAGAAATCATTAAAAATCAGTCCATAGGTATGTGCCGTGGTCTTGAAAGAAAAGAGACCAAAAAAAAAAAAGAAAAAAAAAAAAAAAGAGAGGAAAAAAACAGGCTTTGGTATTGGATAAAACACTTTCTGGTGTTGGATGTGAGTTACACTGCAACAGTGGAAAGCTACAACTACACATGTTAATTTTCATATTTGAGTACTGTATGAGCACTTTATGTGTAAAAAGCACCCTTCAGTCTGAGCAAACTGAAGCTTCATACTGTTGGAAGAAACAGGAGGAAAACTATAGTGAGCAGGGATGATCTATCACTAAAATTCCTCAAAATATATATCTAGGTAATCCTATGGTACCAGTTCCACTTGCAGACAGAGTAGAGAGCTGAATAGGGAGAGGGACAACAATATTTCCTGCAGTTCCCATGGTCTTAAACATGAGAAAACGTGTAGGCAAAAAAAGTTTGTGTCAGCAACTACCATTGGGAGTCAAAGGAACTTCTTGTTTTCATGATTTTCTTTGATGATTTTACATGGATCATGGAAAGTGGGAAAGAACTGAAAAAGAATGGAGGAAGGAAGAAAATGTCGGAGTTTGGCAGAATGTTGCCGGAAAAACCAGTACCAGTATAAGATTTTGTGAACTACAGTTCAATGTTAGTTACGCTGAAAAATTTGAAAGGAGGAAATGTGTACAGAACTAGAAAATCCCCCCCCCCCAAAAGCCCCCACTTTTCTACTTGAATGTCTTCATAGTAAAATTGTGAGAAATCTTTGAAATAATATTTTAAAAGGCCTTGAATCCACATGAAGTTTAAGAAATAGAAGAAGGATGGACGTTTTTTCTTGGGACATACAGATGCTCACAGCCTTTTATCCACATGAAAATTTTACATGGAACAATACCTTCTCTTGATTGTCAAAGCGAAAAAATATGAAAGGGCACTTCTCACATCAGTATTTCTGGTCAGATTTTTCCATCAGTAAGATCACAAGACAAGTAATAAAATTTTCTTGTAAAAATAGGTACAGTCTTTGCTGATAGAAGTTTAGATAATTATATGCATACATTGCCAATATCAAACATATTACTGAGACACAGTACTTTGAATAGTCTCTTATCAAACTGATTTAAAATGAAATATTCTCTTTATTACTTAGTTTGGGCTAAATTCACATTACTGTTTCTTTGGATTAAAAATGTGTAACTTGTGGAGTGCATGTTTGGAAACTGGACAGTCAGAAACAAATATCTAAAACTTCAAGATGTAGTTAATGGAACATGATAGACTGAACTGAAAGCAACTTAAATAATTAAAGCACATGGTTTGTAACATAATTTAAATGTTAAACAAAGATTTCCTAGCATGAATAGGCACCAGAGTTTCAATCTAATTTCAAAATAGTGTTTTTCATAAATCATATTTTGCGTCATGGACTTTTTATAACCAATAAAAATTATCTCTATGTATGTCAATCATCATAAGTTTTGGTATTTGAACAACCTCAGAAAAATACAGCAGTAGGTGAGCAAGAAGTAGTCCTTGATCCCACGCCCATCAGCATAGCATGTCACAATTTATGAAAAAGTTGCTTCTACCCTTGTGACCTCAATTACAAAGAATAGAAATCCCAGTATTGTGAATTAAACCAACTTCATTGTCTGAATCTGTAACTTCAGTTTTGTTGTCCTGGTAGCTACACAAGTAGCCTTGTCATTTAACTGTTCCATTTGTAGTGATTATTTTTTATGTGAGTGTATGGAAAATTACTAATTTCCAACTGTGAGTATTTCTCACAATGGTAGATGCTACCCAAATTTTAATGTTAATCCCAAATTTTGATTTCCATGAAAATTTTGCACACACTTAAGTGATTTTACCAGAAAAACTTCATAAATGTAGTTCAGCTAAAAGCATTCAAAACATATGGTATTCAACAGAATATATATTTTAAAGCTGTCACTAAATGGCTAATCCTGTAGCCTCCATATTTCACTAGACACATCATTTATGCAATTTTTATTTTATTTCTGAATTGTGATAGCTCTGTTAGAGATGAATGAAGTTGATCTGGGATGAATCCAGATGTGACTTGGCAGGAAATAAATTTATGTCATGAGGAATTGGATTATTTTTTGTTCTGTATTTGACTTGTCATTGATTACTAAATTTTCCCTATTGAGTCCTATCTTCACCTCTCACATACGGCACGGATTGACATGACAGCTTCTTGCCAGGATATTACTTGAAATCTAATGCTGTCTTGTTGTTAGGAAAAAGAATGTCAACTTTTCTAACACTCTTCAATGAAGAAGCTGACAATTTCTTTTTCAATTTATGAATCCAGAGAAGATGCAACAAAATGGAGATTTATAATGTATAAATTGTATTATAAATTCTTAAGTATCTTAAAGTTAGTCTTAAGCTAGGTATCCCTTTAAAAATATATTTATTTAGTCAATATTGGGGAAAAACATTTTTGACCATACTTGGATTGTTTTTTGAGATATATCCTTCTTGTTACACCACAACAGTAATCTGCACTGTTGCTGGTCAAAACCAATTTTTCTTACATCAGAAAAAGAAAAGAGAAGGTAGAAGAAATAGTTGCAATTAGTGTATTGTTTGTAAAATTAGGAATAAAATCTTTTCTTTTCCTAACTCCCTCCTCTTAAAACAAATTCACGTTTATCTATCTGTAAGGTCTATTTTATGTGTACCTTGCAACACTCCATTCGTATTCCATCACAAATGATTTGACATATTCTATGGATAGTGGCAGGGGAGAAACAAATTGCAACACTTGACACTGAATATTAGTTGGAAAAACCTCTAAGTTTCTGTACCACTGCTTTGGAATCTGAGCAATCATTATTGTTCATAAGGCATCACATCAGACCTTTACATCTCTTCTGCACAGCAAATGTTGGAATGCTCAGGCTGAAGTTCTAACACTCAAAATCAACAACTGGTTGCTGTCATGGACCCTGTCTACAGTATGATGCAGGACATTTATCAAAATTGATACAAAATAAAACACAAAATATATACATCTAATTGAATCAGTAAAATTTGCAAAACTTTTTAGACCAAGCTGCTAATTTATCCATGACCACTCTGGTTAAGCATTGCTCCTTTGCATGTCTTTAGTGGGTTTCATCTGGAGATTGTAAAAAAACCTGTGATGAGCTGCACAGTAGCAAGTACTTGAGGAAATGGCACTGACACCATAATATCTGTTTCGGCATCCTCTGGAAATAACAGAAGTGAGTTTGACAGTGCTATATGCTTAGGAATGCTGGAATTCTCAGAGGATAACAGGTGACCCTCACTCTTGCCCTGGCAAAGCTAATTTTTCAGATCTATTTAATAAAAGAATTGCCAAAATGCTTTTCTGGATTATCAAAAAAAGTTAGATTTGTTCAGGCAAACATCGGAGTGGGAAATTTAGCTAAGATAGACACGAGATTTTAGAACAATCCTTGAAGGTCTTTTAATTCACTGTAATTATGTTCCAGAAACACTGTGAAGTTGTTATAGAATATTTGGTCAGAGTTCCTAAAAGAGGGATTTTGATTTGCTTAACGTTAAGTATAATAAAAGTCCTGGAGTCCAGTCTAAGGAATGAGTAACATTGAATCGGATGCCCTAGTTATTAGGAGAAAGGGATGGAAATGTTCAGATAAACAACTGACAAGGAATTCTTTTAAATTATGCAAATATACTGGTGTCCTGTAAAAGAAGTCCTAATAACGTCCAAAAAAATACTTTAGAATGATTCCCACCAACATTTCATCAACTTTTGAGTGACTCTAGTCAGAGCTGTAAATGAAACACATTTACATCTGCAAGGGACAACTTGAATCATTGAATCAATAGTCTCATTTTAAGAGAAACAGACAAATCTTATGAAAAAATAGCAACCATTTCATATTTCTAAATATGAAACACAAAAAGTACAATGAATAACCAGCTTTATTCATATTATCACCACATTGCTTACTGTAGATTCTATAACATACAACTAAGTTTCAGGAAAAAAAATCACTTTTGACTTCATAAGGCGAAAAATCTAGTTCCAACTCAGACTTTTCAAAAAGTCTTAACATTTCATATCTCAATAGACATTGTATCCTTGACCAGGACCAAAACTGTGAATTCCCTGCTTTTCAAAATTTAGTAACAGTAAGCTTCTCAAATGCAAAAATAAAAAAATTATCTAAAATTTTGTTGGATTTTTTCATTCAGTCAGATTTTTGGTTGGTTTTTTTTTTCCAGTTAAAGAGCAGGTTTTAGGATTATAACTGGTAGAAAATGGCAACCCATATTTGTTAAAAATATGACAGCAGAAATGCATTGAAAGTTCTTTCCGTTTTGCAGAAAAAAAACATAAAACAATCCTTATTAGGTAAAAGTAAATGCAACTGAGAAAGCCAGTATACCAGGAACTTGAAAAAGGACTGAGATTTTACTTTGTGCAAATTCAGTAAATAGGGGGAGCTCAGCACAGGACTAGAATACCATTTAAAAGCTCTTCATCACATTAATCATCTCACATATACATATATATATATATATACCAGCCCATGGTCTGGCCACTTATTCTAATTTTCTTTCTGCTGAAAACTTTACTACTTCTTCTATGTTAATTTCCAAATTTAAGACTTCAAAAGAAGAAAGAGCTGTTTCTTTAAAAGAAACATGAGAAATATGCAAGTCTGTATGCTTGGTGATGAAGTGGCAGACAGATGTGCTACATTAAATCCAGAATCAACAAAAGCTACAAACTGTATGGAGTAAAAAAAGAGTGAACAACAGGAAACTCATGTAGAGTTTCTGCCATTTCTGTACAGAAGTCTGGGATACTGCAGTCTCTCTGCAAAAAATACTACAATCTCTGTAAAAAAGAAAGTTCCGCTTTTAGCCATTTTGCTGTGCAGTGGTATTGGAAAGGCCAAAATATCCAAACAGGAAGCAAAATGAAATATATTGGCAATGGCTTAATGAGAGCACACACCAGCAAAAACACTTAAGCAGCAGCACTGGCAGCTGCCTGCTGAGAGAGAATTCTGCTAACAGAAGAGTTGGCTGGGAAAGGTAGAAGAAAAAAATAACTTCAGCTACTGGAAGCCAACCATCTCTCTCTTTCTCAGAATCAATCTCACTGAGAGTAACAGTAAGTTGTCATACTGGGAGACACCACAGAAAATAAAATAACTTGAGCAGCAACAGCAAGACTGGAAATTACTTTTCAATAGGCATACTAAATTGTGCTGTGAAATATCAATAAATTTTCTGTCTGGGAACTGTGGTCCGTGTAAGCCAAAGCCAAAAGAGTTGCCAAGAGACAAGAGCATATTTTCGAAAGTCGTTGAATAATTTAACTCTAACCACTAGGGCTGTATGTTTTCAGCTGGAATCATAGAATCATGGAATTGTTCAAGTTGGAAAGGACCTTTAAGATTATCGAGTCCACTGTTAAATTAAAGTTATCATTAAGAATTCGTTTTCACTAAACTTGTTACATCATTTCCTATTTACACATTTGAAGTAAAATATTGAAGTAAGTTATTATTAGAACTTCCGGTACATTATTAATCAAATCAAGTATCTGGGGTAGAGAGGAAGTTTATGTGTATTAGGGTGTAAATGGGAAAGATGTGGATCAGTTTCTGAAATCAACCAATGAGTATTGTGTCTGGTGACAGTCAGATACCACAAAATAGGTATGTTTGTCTTCTCTAGGATATTCTGTGTGTTTGTGATACATTGGTTGTAGAATATAAGGCCATATTTTGAACTGTAACATCCTTTTGGTTTACCAAGAATAAGGGAGTTTTACCTTCAGTGAGACCAGATGTCTAGCAGCTGTTCATATACAGGGATGATCCTTACTCTAGAAAAGGTACATAAATATCTTTTAAAAAGTAAAGTAATATTTTTTGCCTTTAGCAATGTCTGTTGTAAATACCAGTAGGTGCAAAGACTACCTAGGACAAATAAATATTTTATTGCGTTTTACTTCCCGTCTCAAGCCAAAATGAGGCAACTAACTGTTAACAACAAAGTCCATAACATAGCCAATCAAAAAACTGAAACACTAAAATACGCTGTGTATTTTGGATCCCTAGCACATTACCTGCTATATCAAAAGAGAGACACAATGGGCCCTTGTTTGAGCTGTATAGCCATGAGAGTTTACCAGAAGAGGATGAGTTTCCTTGACATTCTGGTATGTGCTCTGGGCAGCGTGCTTGAATTCTGAAGGTCACAGAAAGTGTGCCGTACTGGGGAGGGGGGGAATAAAAATGATAAATGAATGATCATATCTGAGAAAAGAAAAAAAGTTGTGCTTAATGAACGTATTTATTCTCTATGGCAACTGTTCCTGGACAGAGCTTCTTCCAGACCTATCTGAAAATCATGAAAAACACTACACCATGGGTATTGTCCTTGAAAAGAACATGTCGTCACATTGGAGTAAGATCAGGCATCTCTCTCGTCTTAGTTCTAAGGGGACAGTTGAAAAATTTCACTCTAATTTTTTCTGGCCTGGGAAAATGGAATATTGTAATTTGGAACTTCCTTGGGTGCTATCATCTTTTCTTCTATATTATGAGGGTAGACAATCAATCTTGCTATTTTAAACCACAAGGAAAGTTCTGACAGAAGACATCAGTATTATTGCTTACATCATAAGCATTTCCTCCTGGTTTGACTTCTTTTAGATTAGTTGGAAAGCCCCAAATGGGCTTGGAAAACAATTTGTGTCCTATTTGTGGCCTGGATAAAGAGGAGAGGAAGAAAACATAGTCCAAAGAGAGGGGCAAATTGTTAAATAAGACAATATGTTTATAGTTAAATTCGTAGAACAAGTTTAGTTTAATTAATTTTATTGTCTTATTAAAATAATAAATTACTCTCTTAAGTGAATACTACACTGACATGATTTATTTTCTGTTAACCTAGATGGTTTTAGCATTCCATAGACAGTGCCAGTTGATGCCATTCATTCCCCGAGGATTAGATTTCATCATGTTTATCCGTAGCAGTCAGTGAGCTACCATGCATGAAGATTAAATTATTCTAATGAGACCACTCATGAAACAAAGAAAAAACATCGTGAGGGGACATGGCAGAATATGACTTCATGGTGATACTTTAACCCAGTACTTAAAAATTTTCCTCTGCTTGTATTCCATCCCCATGCAAACTTATATCCACTCTCATCTTTCAATAGCACACTACCTTCTACTTGCTTTAAAGAGCTTCAGGCTGCTGTAAACTTTCTTAAACCAGACAAAAACTTAGGTAGAAAAGGAAAGTCTATGGACATTGGAAGCCAGGACAGGTGACACAGGAGGACTACAGAGATGCTCTTTGCCACTGTAGGAAGAAAATTGATGGGGCCGTAGCCTGAGTAGAGTTCAACCTGGATAGTACTGTGAAGGCCAAAAAAAAAGGCTTTTTTGGCATATTTTAACAGCAAATGAAAGATTAGAGGTAACACTGATATAGTATTTGATGTTAGTCCACCTAAATATAGAGACAAAGCAGAGATGTTTAATGACTTATTGAAGGAGGTGAGTGTCCCACTCTGCTGCTCTGCAGCCTCACCTCAAGTCCTGTGTGCAGTTTTGTGCATGACAATAAGTGAAGGATATGAAGCTTTTAGAAAGCATCCAAAGGAGGACTACAAAGATGGTAAAAGGTCTCAAGGAATAAACTTATGAGAAGAGGTTGGGATCACTCGGTTCGTTCAGCTTGGAGAAGGCCCAGGGCAACCTCGTTGTAGTCTATAACTTCCTCAAGGAAGGTGCTGATCTCCAACCTCTGGTGACTAGTGATAGGACACAAAGTAATGAAGTGAAGCTGTATCACAAGAAGTTGAGGCTTGATATTAGAAACCAGTTCTTCACCGAGAGGATGATCAGTCACTGGAACAGGGTCTCCAGAGAAGGGGTCATTTCACCAAGCCTGCCAGAGTTCCAGAATATCTAGATAATTTTATTCCCATGGTTTAGTTTCTTTTAGTTTTAGGTCATTTTACAAGGAGCAGGAAGGTGGACTCAATAATTCTTATGGATGTCTTACAAATTGATATATTCTATGAGTCTAAAATTTACCTAAAAACAAATATAGTAGACAAATACTAAAAAATTAAAAAAAAAAATTAGGATGAAAGACAAGTACAGCTCTCATGTAAACAACAGGTCTAAATATTCTGGTATGATAGCTATTTCTACAGCAAAGAAACTTTCCCAGTTATGGTAGCAAAACAGCCATCTGCTCTGGGGATTAGGTTCAAACCTACAAGACTTTCCTCCGTGCATGTGTGAAATGTTTGACTCATGCAATGATTTCTTTAGTCCCTGTGCACATGAAAGGCTCTCAATCATACCAGCCTAGATATTTACACAGGTGCCAGATATTGTAAAAGGCAATGGACAAACTTGGTCTTACTTGTGCAGTTTTCCCAGGAGGTCTCACTGATCCCTTTTATGGTTTTCTACATTTAGCTATGACCAAGTGAGGCACTATAAGTATAAAACCCAGTTTTATCGTGGCTTTCTTTCTTTTTCTTTTTACAGAGAAAATAGGGCTGCTATATGTTTTATTCCTTTTTGTTTCACATGTTATTTATGCAGGGCTTTCTCCTCAATAGAATGTAGCTCAGTTTATAGTAGTTAAAACTGTGACTTGAGGCAGTGTATTCTGGCTTTGTTTTTTGGCAGATGTTGTTTCACCTTCTTTCTACTCAGTCATTCTGTTTAATTCCATGTTCAGAACTGCCTCTTTCCAGAGTCATAATTGCATCCATGCCCTGAAACACCTAGTGTTTAAGCTTACAGTATTCTCCTCCTAAACAGATTCAGCTGTCTCTTGCTAACATCATCCTTTTTTATTATTAGGTATTAATACATTGACTTCTGTTGTACTCTATTATCTGTATTAGTTGACATAAGGTTTGAAGGGCAATTAATTTTTGCCTGTGATCTTTCTCATCAGTACTAAGCCATTTTTCTGCAGCACCTTTACGACTTTCATCTCAAAGATAAGTGTTACTTGAGCTATAGAAGCTTTCAAGCATGCTAGAATGAGTTGGACACTATACACAGCTCAGATTTCTAATACTGCAGCATGACAAGAATTGGTTTTTTGTAGGAAATAGAGGTGGACTAATAACTCAGAGTTGTCATAGTGAGAAAATATTCCTCTCATTTCTTCATCTTCCTCCTCATCTTGAACCTCATTCTGCACATTTCTGGCCCTTCTGTAAGCTTCTTTAACATTATCTTGACAAGAAATAGTCAGAAAAATTCCCCTACAAAACAGTATTAAAAGTAGCCATGAAAGGGTCGAAGACATGAAGGAGATGGTAAAGGGAAGCTGTTGGTGGAGAAAGGTTGAAACACCTCATTTAGCAGCACTGGATTGTTACATTACCTGTCTACATTTTCTGGAAGTGTGTTCTCTGTCAAATAAGTTTTTTATCAAGGAAAAGTACTTAAGATAGCGTTTTCATAGCAAGATGGCAGAAAGAATCTGTTCTATAAATGACACATTTCCTCACTGATCATGTGACAGGGCTGATGAACCCAAATGGCCTCGAGAGCCAAAAGGACCTTCACAGGACCAGGAATATCCAAAAGGCTTCACAACTCTACATTGTGGAAGGAAAAAAAAGCATAACCTCTGCATCAACAGAAGTCACTGTCATATCAAGGGACATTACTGTATAATGTGAACAAAATCTGAAGTATGAAGATAGGTATGCAGTCAGATCTTAATGCATCCCAGACAATGTACCCAGTCTGTCCTTTCTTATACACAACCAGGTACATTGTTTCCCATGCTTCTATTCTGTTGCATATTTATTTTTATTAATAAATTTTCTTTAACAGTGAGAATACTTCTTCAAAGAACCAAATTTTAGCAAGTCTTTTAGTCTGAAAATGCAATATATATTCATGCATATGTCTATACATGAACACACATGAAGTCTCAGTTTCATGACACAGTCTTATCTAATGTTCCATTGTGCTTTTTTACAAAGAAAACAGAACTGAATTTTTTTTCACTAAATTTAGGCAATTTCCTGTTCTATTCTCTGTGTCTCTCACTACAAAGTTCATGCACATCATGTGTTTTATACTAGTGGGTTTCGCTTCAATCATTTTTCTACTGTGAAAAAGCACTTAATCAAGAGGTCTGATACCACTCTAATCTGACAATAAGGGCAGAAAGGCAAGTGTTACATCTTGACAATTGTCAATGACATTTATAGATTTGAAAGTGAAATGGCAAGGTAACCTCTGTGCTCCTAAAGTTATTTGATTAACTTCAGAGATGAACCTTTGTTAAAGAGCTCTGATCTCTTCATAACATTTTCGGGTTTTAGGTTTATTTTTTCTATAGTGTGAAGACCATTTTGGTTTCCCCGCCTGAAGAGCTGTGTAACATAAAAGCCAGATATTCAATGGGAATTGAAGGATAAGTTTCAAGATATCAATTAGGTGAATTGGTACCTGTGTTTCTTACTTTTCATTTTGCTGATTGTTTTTCCAGTTTGATCTTTCCACTGTGACAGTCAGTAAATACCTGGTATTAAATTGGACTTACTGAGTTTAATTTGAACTTATTGTGTCCAATGAAGCACCTCACAATGTTATTGAACTCTTGTTTCTTTTTGCTTTGAGTACTCAGCAGTGTACAGAAATATTTTCTCTCACAGCGTTTTTCCCATATCACTCTTAGAGAAAACTTAAAATTGCTAGAAGTTTTCGGGAAAAAATACATCTGATAAAATAAAAAGAGATTGTTCCACTTTGTAAAATCCAACAGTCTAATGCTCAAGGAGTAAAAACTTAAAGAATTAAAGAGAAAAAGCTGAGAAAATTTCTTTATGAGAAGAAATTGTAGAAATTAATCCATCTATGGGAAGTTCGAGTATTGAAAATGTAGCAATTGCCAGTAAAAAACTTTCAATAAAATGACAGGCTGGAATTAAGCAGAGAATTTTTCTATCTTTTTATCTTGTATAAAAAAAAGCTATGAATGAAAGTTTGTTGCACTTAAAAGAGAATATGAGCCCTTAGCTCATGACATTAATTTATGCTTAACATCAGAACATATGGTAGTGATAGGAATAAACTTATAATAAAAATATTTGACATCAACCATCAAGATTTACATTTCCATATTTATTTATTTATTTGAACAAAGCCTCCTGGCCTTCAGGAAAAAAATTATGGCCCTTCAATTTAGTTTTTTTTCTCCAAACATTCACAAATGTACTAATCACATGCTGTTAGAAAGTGTTCAGAGTGTCATTAAATAAACACTGGGCTTAAAAAATTTTCCAAACATCTCTATCATGCAAGTAAATATTTGGCTTTTCCTATTAATTATCATGTTTCAGTCCTTTCAGGTGAAAATCTAAAACTACATAGCAGAGACTTTTTTCTGATCTGACCTCTCTGTTCAATTAGCAATGCTACATATTTTAGTATTTGATTTAAAAGTAAAAGATGTTTTGTTTTATAATATGATATGATATGATTAAAAGGCCTAAAATGCATGTTTATGCATGTTGTTAATTACATTTTTTTTTTCTCTCTCGGTCTTTCAAAATGTATGAAGAAGACAAAACTACTGCTCACTGTCTCCATAGAGACACCATGACAGTATCAGGAGAAAATATTTTTATTTCAGTATCTAATGGATTTGCCTCCTGAGTAAAACCACTCAATAAGAAAAGTGCCAGGAATAGAAAAGCCATTCATTACAGTGTGCAGCTCATTGTGATCTGCATTGGCTTGGTTTGTGCTAAGTGGTTTAGCTCAGTATTTAGAAATGTTGCAGAAGTAGATTTCTTTTCAGATTTGTTTACTTTGCCAGATTCAGGGCTTGTTTAAGTTCACATTCCAGTTTAAATGACACAAAAGAACGGTCTGTTTCTCTCAGTATAGGAAAATGAATATTTTGCTTGGCCCTGGAATTAAACTTGTTTTAAAAAAGAAATGTATTTATTTCTGGAGAAATTCTGTATAACATAACTGATAATTATTGGAAGGGTTTTTTTTTTTTTTAATTTATAAAATAGACCTGGAAATACATGATGACTGCCTGCAAGACTACCACTCTAAACCAGAGTTTGCATGTGAAGTCAAGGCTGTCCACAAGTTAATGTCAGAGCTGCAATTTTATGTTATGAAACACAGAAGCAGTACTGAATCTTAACACTTTTTTTCTACTATTTTAAATACACAAATGTTTAAAATAAGTTCATCACCTATAGATGATTAGATATTTCTAATTCCCTTTCGAAATAGAGTGTGGCACTACATAGCATGCATTAATATACAACAGTATTGATTATATGAAACAAGTCAATCCATTATATGAACAGAAAAATGAGACCAAACCAAACTAAAGTATATGTCCTTCCAGATAATTTAGGCTTCTGAAACCAAAACTGATTCAGTAAGAAAATATGATTAAAAATCTTTAAACTTCTCATGATGTTTTAATTGACTAATACATTTTTTAAAAGAGTGTAAAATGGATTTTAGCTCACTGGATGAATTTTAAGTCTTCTGAGGTATCAATTTCTTGCTGCAGAGAATTCCAAATTAATTTCAGTTCTATCAGACTGATATAGCTGTAGTTATAATGTTATCAAAAAACAATGCCACATGAAAAATCTAGAGGTCTCCTCCTTTTGAACTAAGTATACAAGGATTTTGGAAGAGGATATTAAGTCTAATTCTGCTGTTACCATCAAGGTTTGATACCCCTATTTTCATTCCCATTCCTTCTCATGGTTATGAACATACTTACATAAAACGTTTAAAAAAAAACAAACCAAAAAACCAAACCAACCCCATCCCTACACCACCATTCATTTAGAAGCACTGAGATGTCTCTTTACATCAAGTTCCATTCCTGTTTATAATACCATAATATAAAACAGGGTTAGTCAATACTCTTGAACTGGAAGCTGAAAGATAGACAACAAAGTCTTCTCACTACTTTTCCAAATGTTTTAGAGTAAAGACGGATAAAAACACCTAAAAAATTATCAAGAGCACTGAGCAGCCCATCCAGATTTTCATTAACTCTGACTACTTGTTGACACATGACAAGACTGCCATTACTTGTCACAGCATTATGATTACACTGGCAGACTCTACTGACTGCAGTAAAATTTTAAGTAGTCCCAGTTATTTTAGTAGTGCAAAGACTCAAAATTTGATGTGACATAGTAGTAGAGGAAATAATCAAGTTTGAAACATTGGGTAGAAACTGAAATTTGCTCTGGAGGAAGGAAAGAGGCAAAAAAAAATATATTCTTATATCTTTTGGTTTAGGACAAAGTGTTAGCAACAGGATTCTTTATTTGGCTGAGCAGGAATAGAATAATGCTAGTATTAGATTAATTCAGACCTGCTTCACTAAATTATAATAATGTACAAGTGATGGTGCTGGACAAAAAAGTACAATTTTAAGGTAAAAAATAACAAAAACCTATTATTGTCATCTCCCATGGCTCTCTGTGATAATATGCTAAATGAAAGGCGACCAAAAAGTTGCACTTCAAGTCTCTCTGAGGAGTGTTACCCTGATTGATTTAAGCCAAAGGTCAAATAGACATATTAGCTTGGGAAATACAAAACAAGATTCAGTACTTGATTGCATTAAAGACACTTTTGTTATTTGAGAGAGACACTTAGAAATGCAACTATTTTATTTCCTAGTAGCTCACATATGTGCTTCGTTAGTCTGTTTTCCATTAAGCTGTCAAGTGAGTGACAGAGTACTTAATGAAATTTTTTTATTTCAAATTGCAGACTTAAAAACTAATTTGTCTATTCAGGGACCTACATTCAGGAACTGGCACTTTTCTGCTGTAGTTTTTAATTTAAAAATACCTTTCACATATCCTGAAATAAAATCCTGGCAATTTATTCTGAGGAAATCTGCAATTTTGAATTGATGGTACCACAGAAAATTATGTATAGTAGTGGTGCAAGACATGAATCTTATAATACCTTAAAAACATATATGAGATAAAATCAACAGAATACTGTGGCTGTTGGAAGCAAGAACATTTAGCTCTAACAGTTTGCATTAGTTAAGGGAGGCACAGCTGCATTTGAAAAATAAAATCTGTATAAGAGAATCTGAGAAACCTGATAGTCAGACTGTTCAGACATTTATTTACAAATTAGTTATATTGCTTAGATTATTGAGTTCTCAGAAAAAGCTGAGAGCTGAGAAAAGAGACCTGTGGTCTGGAAAACATGTAATGGAGTATAGAAGGTGAATGGTGAGAGTGCCATTCAGAGTTTCCATTAGTAACGATTAAATAATAGATATTAAATAATAAAAAGTCTGAGAAAGTTATGTGGGAAACTGGGAAAGTATATCTCCAAGCCCTTTATTCACATACAAAAAACATTTTTTTTGTTTTTAAAAGTGCTCCTCAGATTGTAGGAGATAACTTTCCAAAGAATTTTTTTTCAAACAAGTAAAACAAATCTTATTGGGATGAAATAACATTTCAATTAAAAAATAAATAAACAATGAAACTCAGCTACAAGAAGAAAACATACTATGTGCTAAGAATGTACTTTCCTTTTACATAGAGAAATTTGAAATAAAAACAGGAAGAGAGAGTTTTCAATTAGATGTCATAATCTATAGAACTTTTGAAAACCTCCTGTGGGATCTATAATTTTTCAGGTCAAAAATTGTTTACAATGGGACTGAAAATCCAAAAGTTGGCAAGAAGTATAGCTTAAAAGATTAAAATATTTTTTCAATAAAGAGGAAGGTTGCTGTCTTACCAATTTTAAAAATGAGGCAGATAATTGAGATTGTATTAATTTTTCTAGATTTTAACATTATTTTGCCTTCTTTCTTTGCTTTGCAAAAACAGATTACAGATTCAGTCTTTGAGTCTATAAATGATACTTAATTCAGGTAGGTCTACTTTTCTAAAATTTGTCATTTTTTACCTGGCCATCCCTTTTTATCTCCTTATCCCTCTATTTTCCAAAATGTTTTACTGTCCAAAGCACCTTGATCCCTTCCTTTGCATATTCCTCTGTTCTCTCTGTATATAATTTCATTCTATGAAGTTCATAAAGAAAATAATTCTCAGAACTATTTTTTTTCATTAAAATTACGTGCTTTAAAGTAGGAGGAAGATTTGAGATTCTTATAGTAATTGCTATCTTTTGGGGGTCCTTTAGAATAATAATTGATATTGTTCTCTATGGAAATTCTCTTTGCTTTGAAAATGTAGTTTTAGAATACAAATGTACATTAGGTACACTATGTAAGTATTTATATGTCCTCAGTGTAAACTGCTTACATGCCAGGTTATAAAGTTATGCAGATGTAGCAGTGGCTACAACAATGATGCTGAAATCACTTCATTTTCCTCTCCTAGATTAGAGCAGATAAATGTTTCTTTCTGATGGTTGGGGTATAATTATGGAGATTATAACAATGGCAAAGGAATAAAACATTAATGAGACAAATGCTGAATAACCTTGCTCAGACTTATTTCTCTAGTTTGGGTATCCATAGAGGACTTCTATGTGTTATTTTGATGTTCTGTGTTGAGGAAAATTGTGGCTGCAATGATAATGTTTTCAAAAACACTGGATATACTACTCAAAAAAGCCCTAATAGGAAAGTGCACTCCATTTTTTTTCTGGGTGAGAAATAAAATGATCCCAGTAAATTGAATTCCAGACTGAATTTCAAGGGCAATCAGAGTATACAGTCTAATGTTTGAAACCTGGAACTATTGAGAACTTCAACAAAAAAAAGCCGGAATTGCAGACCCAAAAAATACAAAGTTTTGTCAGGAGCACGGAATATTTCACAAAGAGTACAGTAGGGTTTGCTGGAATATAATTCTGTTATATCTCTCTGTGTTTATTATATGCTTAGACTAGATTTAGTTCTTTGGATTTAGACATCAATATTTAAAATAAAAAATATATTATGTTCTCCAAAAGCTTAAGGTTCCCAGTCATAAATATTCATTGACTAAAAATAAGGGTTTGGTCCTACACAAATAATCCATTCTAGAAAAAAGTTCATGGCAGTCTGAAGATTTCTGTGAGAAAAGGTGCTCAGTACCTATAATGTAACTGATGCTCGCTCTCTCCAAATAAACAGATGGGGAATTTGAACTATGGAGTCCTATTCTGCTGTAAGTATATGTTACCAAGTTGGGATTTGAGCATCTCTATTAACAATTTCGTAGCTTAAGCTCTTCTTTCCCTTGGACTGTATTACAGATGTCCAAAAATGAAATGTTGCATTTTGAGGAGAAGGAAAAAATGTTCATTGAACAAACACAAGCTATGTTTTCCTTCCAAGAAGCTTTCTATCCCTCAGAGGCTTTTGTTTTGCAGTTTTTATGACATTCAAAACTTAGTGTCTTTTTTTTTTTCTTTTTCTGACGGATGAACTTCCCTTTGCAGCCTTAATTTGTAATTAAGCTTTTCTAAATATGTTTCATATGAACATTTGAATGAGGATCTATCAAAAATTTTCTGCGTGGCCATTTCCTCAACTCAGAGAAAAGATAACAGATTGAGCAAGAAGACATTACATTGGTTGCACTAAATATATAGAGATAATAAGTAGATACATAAATCTATGATAACTTATAGTACTTTCATGCTCTCCCTATAACGTAAGAGCTAAGTCAGTTTTGCTAAAACAATATGAATCCCTCACTTAGGTCATGGAAATTGAAACCTAAAGTCTAAAGACTTTTTGCAAATACTGATGAAGTTAAATGAGTACTTGCTCAGCTATTGGGATATGACAATTTTATTCAGTAGCCAGGCAGCAAACCAGCAGAAAAGTTATTGTATGTGACAAAGAACAATGATGAGCTGACCATAGCTTGAAGTTATGTGGTCTGTTGTTCATTTTTTGTCCAAAGGTTCCAGCCCACCCAGAAAACTCAATAATTAAGGGGAAGGACATAAGGACAAAAGGGGGACCTCATTCTGTTATTGCATCAGCCCGTGCAATGCTGCTGTTCATGCCTGGTTCAGGTCGACATTGCAGAAAGGGTGCAGTAGAAGTAGCAGAAATTAGAAAAAAGCCTATGAGAAATACCAAGTATAGGAAATGGCTTCTGGTTCAAGACTGACAAAAAAAGCTGTAATCCTTCAGCTTTAAAAACTGAGAACTGAGGAAACAAGAGAGGCACCTGCTTTTTCCTAGGCATCATAGAAAACAACTGTGGTCAATTTTTGACCTTGCACTGGGAGGCCAATGCACTTTTACCTCATAGCCTGGAAAGAAAAGAACATTGATTGTGCAAGGAGAAGCAAACTTCTGTTAAACTGAACTTTACAAAGTGGAAATTAACTTATTCCAAACTGAATCTGAGTCATCTAAAGATCACATAGCTTTTACCTGAAGTCATAGAGTACCCAAGAGGTACTAAATGTAACCATGTATTTTTCAATATGAATCTTAGCATTGTATTTGGAATCTAATTATAATACAACAGAAAAAGGAAAGAAAAACAAAACCTTTGCCTACATCTGGCAATCCTAAAACGTACATTGTTTCATTGAAAAAATGTCTCTTTTCTAAATTCCATGATTTTATGGAGTCTTTCCATTTGTAATCCATTTCTGTTTTATTCTACATGATGATATTTCACCATATTGAACTTGTCATTAAAATGGGATATGGAATAGAAAAAGTGTTCTGAAAATGTATTGTTAAGTTTTGAAAAGCTGGAGGATTTCTAAGATGGCATTTTCAGACCACATTAAATGGAGCAGGCTGGAAAATGCTCCTAGGCTATTACCATTGTCAGCCACTGACATGAAATAGTCCTGTTAGAAATAGTTATTTTTACTTTTAGATTTTCAATCAATGACCCAAGTTTTTGTTTCCAAAGGGAAACAAACAGCCTTCTAAGAAAGTTGCTGAAAACAACTAATACTCAGCATTTTCTGATGGATTGCAAACAACAGAAAATATTTTGAATGTAGTTTTAGTCTTCAAACTATAAAAAAATATATTTTGCCATTAAATATTTAAAGCTGTCTGGAACCTATATGTCTGTAGTAATCCTTACCTATTGTCCCTGAAACAACTACTTATTCAGCAATTTTAGGTAAGAGAAAAAACACCAATCTTTGTGTAATTCAAAGGACAAAGAAAATGTCTGGAGGCAAAAAAGTGTCCAAAGTTGATTTGGTCAAAATATTTGAGCTAAGAGTAAACCTAGAAAAAAGGATTCAGCAAGTAAGATAGGTGAGTTTTATTCTGAATTTCAAATGACCGTAAGTTTTTGGATTTTAGACAATACTGTGGTCCACACTTACTGACAGCTGAGCTGGAACTAACTTCAACTTTTTTCTTCTGCTTCTTATGCTCAAAATATTACCTTTAATAGCTTTTCCCATATTGAAAGCACAGTGTTATGAAGTAGACAAAAAGAAATTCAGGAAAAAATAAGTGGTTTAGGAGAGTGTGTTCCAAATTTTGACTTATTCTCATCACATTATTCACTGATTAGGAATACATAAAAGGAAAAAGGCATAGGTTTTAAATTTTTTTTCCTTTTTTTTTCTTTTTTTTTGATGGAGCTTACACATGGGGGAAAAATGGTCTTTATTGAAGAATGTCACTTTGAGAAACACTTGAACAGATTTAGAAAACATTACTGGTCAAATATGACATACCTTCTATTCATTTGCTCTGCTAAATGGGAAAAGAAAGGTTATTTAAACTAGCAATTATACTGTCTGAAGTTACATATTTATTATGCATATAATGGTTTTTTATCTCATAGACATATATTTATAGTTATATACATATCTGTTATTATATAGTATAGGTATATATTTATTAAATATAAAAACATCTATGCATATTTATGTACAAATTTCTGTATGTATATGAATGCATATGCTCTAAATATCTGGAAGCTTTCTGCCACTTCTCTGTGAGATTTTGAAAATATCCCCACCTGTCTTCAACTTCTTTGAAGAAAGAAGTTATGGAAACACAGGGCAGGTTTAGGTCCCACTGAAGTTCTGTTTGAGGGAATAAACACGTCAGCAGACCTTAAGAGATCTGAAGCTAGGTGTCTACACTATAACTTCATTCCATCATAAGTGTTCTTATGAATAATATTTTTTTTAATGATTCTTACTACAACCAAGTAATTCTCTCTTCTACTAAGATGCTAATATTGAAAACATTGGTGTTATCAGCACTGCTTTAGTCACAGACACAAAACTCATCACTATATGGATTGATTCCATCCTAGCCAGGTCCACTGCAGATATGAAAGTCTTGCCACTGCATAGTTTATGTTTGAGTAGCTGCAATCTGAATATTCAAAAAGGTAACTCAGTAGGGAAAAGTTTATCTTTTTACCTTAGTTTCTGTCCCTGTGGGGCTCATTCTGAAGGTTCAATGAAATCAGATCACCAGCCACTTATTAATCTATTCACCCAAGAAGTTGTATTAGTTATCATTAAGAACTTAATCAGTTTAAATAAGTTTGTTTGATCTTCTATTTCATTGGAACTTCCAGTTGATATTTCAGTCCTCCTCAGAATACACTAGTAATCACAAACCATGAGTGAGGTGTGATCAGTAGGTAACAAAGGTCACAGAAGAAAGGTCACTTCCATACTTATGTTGATGGTAAAAATAGAGAAATGTCCTGACCTTAGAAAAACAACTCCATTGATGCTATCTCATTTTTTCTTAAAGTTATTACTCCAAAACCAGACAACTTTTCTGAAGCATGCTGTGCAGCTAATAAAACAATTTCATAGGACTTTCTCACCTTATGGTTTTGATCCCAACCTTTGCTGATGAAAGTTGTTTCTTTCCCTAGACTACAAACACAAAGAAAAAAAAAATCCCAAAAACATAACAGCAAAATCCCCTTCTGCTAGTAGAATCTCCATACATAAACCAGAACACACGCATGGTTTAAGGCTGTGCTGGATTTTAATTTTAGACTTATCTGTTCAGGAGAGAAACATGTCATTCATTATCTCTTGTGAGAAAAAGCCTAAAGGTATTATATAGTTTCACATAATATGCAAAAGCTCTTGGAATCAACAGGAATTATGTCTTATACTAGGCAACTTTCCTTTTTTTCTTATTTGACGGAATAAAAAAAGTTGTGACCTTGAAATTCCCACTTTCAAAAGCATCTATATATTCTATGTAAAATTTACATTAAATCCTGTTCATGTCACATAATATTTTAAAGGTGTTTATGTACCAAATTTCACCAATATAACCCACAGTCAATTTAAAATAACTTTCTCCCTCAACCATTTACTGATTTATCCTTGGAGATACCTGGTTTTCTCACACAAGAAAGATAAGAACTTTCTGGAGGGAAGCTGACAAAGGCACACAAAGATGAGAGATTGGAGCATTTGTCACATGAGGAAGGGCTAAGAGAGCTGTCACACTTTAGCCTGGAAAAGAGGAGGCTCAGGGAGGGTCCTTATTGACTTATACAAATACCTGCCTTTGAGGGAATGAAGATGAGACAGACATACTCTTCTTGGTGGTGTGCAGTAGTGGGACAAGAGTCAATGGGCACAAACTGAAATACTGGAAATTACACCTAAACACAAGAAAACAGTTATGCTTTGAGAGTGGTGAGAGACAGGCATGAGCTTCCCAGAGAAGTGGTAGGGATACTGGGAGATATTCAAAATGCAAATGGACACAGTACTCAGCAATCTGCTCAAGTTACTCCTACTTGAGCAGGAAAGTTGGTCCAGATGACCTAAAGAGGTCCTTTCCAACCTCAATCATCCTGTAATTCTACTGTTTATTCACTTCTTCCTCCAGTGCTTTTCCTTTCCTCTTCCAATACCCGAACTTATCCCAATCTTTGATTTTTTTCAGGCTGCAGCTAAATCTCACAGAAAAAAAAAATGACACTATGCTACAGGGAACTTCATACACACAGAGGTAAAAAACTCTTTGATGTGAATTTGTCGATTTTCTTTCAATTTACTTTTCATAATAAATGAACCATGTCTTATAATTAACCTCAGAAATGAGGTAGCCTAGAATGAAAGTCTGAAAGGACTTGATGTCAGAGGTTGCTGCTCTATAAAGCAATACAAGTAACCTTTCTTCCCTCCTCACCCTCTCTGGACCTTCCTGAAGTGGATAAATTAGTCTTTGAAGCAAGTGACACTGTTGATCTGAGGATCTACCACTTCTCAGAAAAATGAATTTTCCAGCAACCCAAATGTATAAAGTCTGCAATTGCTTCATCCCAGTTCTTGTTCACCGCTTAATGGGAGAAATGCATCTGTAAAGGAGTCATTGTTTTAAAGTGAACAATTCCACATGCTGCTTAAAGATGCTGCACCATAACAAATGCCTTTTTGCCATCACATGCAGCAATAATAGTTTGCATTCATCCTGTGCCACTTCTGTAGAACCTGAAGATACTGATAACTCCAAAATCCATAGAGATGAACATATGAAAATTAACCAAACATTTAATTTTCAGGAACACCAGGTGGAACAACTTTTAAACCTGTCCTGATTGATAAAGTCTGGTACTTAGAAGTGCAAGCAGGTGCTAGGCAGCAAGGTCTATACTTAAATAAGAGCATGTATTTTAAATAAATATTAGATAACATATGTGCATTTTTATTCTTGATGATAATCAGAACTCAGTTTAATTTGGCAGACTGTGTGGCAGACCATTCATTCCATCCCCCTCCACATCAATTCCTCTACCCATCTAAATCAAGACACCCAGAAGATTTCTTAATCAACAGGTTGAGATGCTCATGCAGTTTTTCCTGAGCAAGCAGTGGAATTGCCAATTAGTGGTGACAGGTATTTTGAAAACATACATTGAGTAGCATTTGCTCTGACTGCATCTTTCTTACTGGTATCTTAGGAAAAGAAATCTCATTCTGCTGCTATAGAACACTTTTATTCAGTGTTAATTTTCATAAAATATATAAAAAGCCTAAATACAGAACTTTACTTCAGAAAAGCACAGCCTAAGCATATTGACAAAGTAAAGGATAATTTTAAATTCTTTTATTTCTTAATCCCAGCTACAGTGATAGTACTATCCTTGAATCTTTAGATCTAAGCAACTGTATTATTTTAGGGCTCCCAGCTTGTAGTGTAGAAATGTAGTTTGTGTTTCATTCAGGGGGATTGAGCATATTTATGCGTTGATTCTGTTAAAGAACCTATAGAGAGATACAATACTGATTGTAGTCACTGCTCCTCCATCTCTCTGCTGACTTTAGTCAGATCAAAGGCTCTGGGAACTAATTACTGACCTGAGCATAAATCTGAAAGTCACAAGTTTTATTGAATACAGCGATGGGAGAAGGTAGTTTTCCTCTTAATACTTTATCATATGCCTGAATAAGCAGAACAAATACACATTTTTTGCATGAAATTTCCAGATGTTTCTAGATTAGAAACCTGAGTAATGTGATAAGAGAAGAATAAGCATTGCTCAGTTACAGTAATATTATGTACAAGCTAACGACAGAAATATGTCTAAATTTCATTATAGAAGATTTATGTGTAAAACATGCTTGACATCAAACATTTATTTAAATTTCTCTATTTCCCTACACCTACTTTGGTGAGTTGTAATACAATACAGAACAAAATTAGAATGATGTTAGTCTGCAGCAACAACTTCAGTTTAGTTATTAGAACAACTGCACTTGATCTATTGGAAATTAAGAACTAAAATGTACAACTCTTTAAATTTTAAAAAGCTGAACTAAAAATCCTAAAATTAATCATAAAATCATGGAATCATAGAATGTTTTGCATTGGAATGAACTTTACACATCATCTAATCCCAATCTCACTGCCATGGGCAGAAACACCTTCCACTAGACTTCAACAACCTGGGGTTGCTCAAAGCCCCATCCAGCCTTGCCTTGAACACTTCCAGAGATGGGCAGTCCACAGCTTCACAGGACAACCTGTTCCAGTGCCTCACATCCTCACAGTAAAGAATTTACTGCTTATATCAAGTCTAAATCTGCCCTCTGAGTCTAAAATAAATGTCCCTTATCCTGTCTCTACAGACCTCGGTAAAATGTCACTCCATCCTTCTTAAAAGCCCCATTTTATTTATAAGGGGCCACAATAACCTCTCCCCAGAGCCTTCTCTTGCCCAGGCTGAAAAATGGGGTATCTCAGCCTGTCTTTGAAGGAGAGGTGTTCCAGCATCCGTTTTCATGACTCTGCTCTGGACCAGCCCTAACAGGTCCAGGTCTTTCTTGTACCCAGAACTGGATTCCAGAAGTGAATGCAGTGCCCTAGGTGAAGTGTCATGAGGGTAGAATAGAGGCAGGAGTACCACTTCCCATAAACTGCTGTTGATATTTCATTTTATGCAGCTCAGAATACAGCTGGCTTTCTAGGCTGCCAGGGCACATTGCTGCCTCATGCTCAATTTTTCATCCCCAAGTCCCCTGCAGGGCTGCTGTTAATCCCTTCCTTCCACAGACTCTTTGCATACTGGTGATTGCCCTGACCACATGGTTGAATTGCACGATGTTCCCAAGCATTCACTCCTCAAAGTCCCTGTTTTGTACTCAGCTCAGTGTAATCTGCAAGCTTGCTGAGTTTGCACTCAGTCCCACTCTTTAAGTCATTAAGAAGAGAAGTTTAGACCTGTATAATGCAGGTCTGGTGAACTGGAAGAGACTTCTCAGAAAAGAGGTCAGTTAGGGCAGTCAAGTAGAAAACCAGCACCATTTTTGGCACAGTTGAAAGATTCATGCCAGCCCATTTTGTCAGCAAGAGAAAACGGTTAAATCTTGTACTCAATAAATGCTTTTTTGTTTGTGACAAAAAGGCTAAATAAGAAAAGCAAAGAAAATAACTACATCTGAAAATTACATTGCAAATGGATTTTGTTTCTCCTCCCTAATATAGCTATAAAGATAAATTTTAGTAGAAAAGGGCAATTATACTCACTGAATTTATTCCCGTTACGGTGGCCAAGTACAAATTTAAATTTTTCTCTTGAATAAAAATAAAGATTATATTGTTAATAGGATTTTCTTTAAGTATTTAAGCTAATGACTAGTGAAGAGTTGCCTGAAGCATTTAAAAATTACTTGCAGTAGAATATGCTTGTTTCAACTTTGCATTGTCAGACTTGGAGAGGTTTTGGTGTAGCACATGACCTAGAACTGAAGCAGTTTGAGAAGCATTAAATTATTATTGTACTTTTCTCATGTTAAATTCAATGCTTTTTAAACAAGACAACTAATTTGGTGTTGCTTGATTATCTTCTCCTGAAGCTTTTAAAATGTCCTCATACAATGTAAATACAGGTTCTGTCAGGACTCCTATGCAATTTATTCCTGTATATATGACCTACTTTCCCTGGGATGAAACCAAAAAGCTTCCTGTTAGTTCTGCACCTTTTCAAAACCTGCTAGGTTTATATTCCTCCATCAAGTTAGATTTTGGCTGGACAGCATAATTTCCAGTCCAATTCAGGTATAAAAACTTGTTCTCCACATCCATCCAAATAGACTCATTATGTATAGCAAAAAAAGGATTACGTCACATTTTTGCTAGCTCCCTAAAATCCCCAATGAATATTAAGTGTACTCTCATGAATATTAAAATAAACTTAAAAGATAATTTTTGTATTCACTGAATTGAACAGAAGCAACTTCCTCCAGCAGCATGGGAGTACATTAGAAGATATAATTCTATACCTTTAGCAATTCATTAGAGGTTCCTAACAAGTTGTTACACTTAATCTGTCATGTTTATTCAGACTAAAATACTCTGATACATATTTTATTATGTATCTCTAAGTTACAGCAAATGGGGCCTGGTAAGAACTTCTCAAGTCACCAGTTTATAAAAAATGTTAAGAACTAGATGACCTACAGATAAATGGCCAGTGCAAGATTTAGAATTAACTGAGTTCCTCAGATTCAAAAGTGCTTCCTGAAAATCCCTTGCCAAGTAGTGCCTAAACCTAGAAACACATGGGTACTTGCTCTTTATTGTATACTTCCTGTGGATTCTGATGTCCAGATTGATGCAAAATCAAAGACAGAACTTTCCTGATGATGGAAGTAGGGAGGTTCCCCTGCGCTCACATGGAAATGAGGGGCTAAACAGAGTAGTGAGGTTGAATTATATAGAACTGACTCTTTAAACTAAGGTGGGAAGACATTACCAAGAAACAGCCAAAAATTGCATGGGAACATCCACCTAGAAACATGCCTGTAATCCAAATGGTTCATATTTGTCTTTGGAAAGGCCCAGGAATAAAGAAAAGCAGTGGTGTAGAGAGGATCCCAGTAGAGAAGATCAAAAACTGCACTGAGAGTGTCAGGATTGCCAGACCTCCCTAGGGTACAGACAGCACAGCTCCACGAGGAGCCTGCTGAATGAAATCACCACCAGTAGCACAAGAGAGATGAGTCCCTGGAGATGAGATATATGTACTTTTGGGTAGATATGTTTAGGTATGAAATCTTGTCTATCATGGTCCAAAGAATGGTTGTATTTGTAATGTAAGCTGTCTTTGCAGGGTTTTTTTGGTTCTGATATACCTCTGCAGGAGGGATATTCAGAGAGAAACCTTTTTTTCTTCTATTTGCCTAATGTTATACAGAAGTGTATAAATTCCTAGGAATAAAAAGGAAACTGAAAACCTTTTTCCCATCTGGGTATCTCAACAAAGTTATGCTCCAGTCCTTATTAGTGGGTTTTGATTTTTTTATAAAGCATGAACTGAGAAAAAGTCCCTTGAAAAACAGGTGTTTGAAAACAAAAGCTGCATGCTAAAATCCTTGAGAACAGAGCTACCTATGACATTTAATTTATCTCAATAGTCTGACAGCAGCACTTTTATTTTACTGTAGATATCTGAAACCATTCTTTATAACTAGAGCAGCTGGAAAAATTTCAGTGATCCGTAATTACATTTCCCAGTGGCTAGCTGTAGGCACCTTTCTCTGTAGTCTAGTGTTGGGTTCAGATCCTTTTCTGAAATAAAGAATGACTCACAGGTAAGCTTAAGACATGAGGAAAACTGCTGTACTCCCAGCTAATCTTTAATCCACTCTTCCTTCTCCATGAACCTGCTGTCATTACCGCAGCAATTTATGAGCCATATCCACACTTGCTGGTAAACTGAGCCTGTAGCTAAATTACCACTATTCCCCATCTCTGCTAAGGCATTCTAAAAATCTCCTACAGTTCCTTTTAATAGCCATGGAAGTAGAGCAAAATTGAAAGTAGTGAATATTATGCAGTTTAGTTATCTAGTCAATCTCTGAAAGAGCCAACCTAAAGAAAGGCTGGATTGACAGATCAGGATAATGTTGCCTGATTCTGTTGTCCAACTTGCATTTGCACTCTCAAAGTATTGCATTCTTAATGCACTTTTTAGACAGTCAGGTCACCCAGACTATAGTTCTGGTCCCCAGGGTATGCAAGGAACCCTCAAGCTGAGCAGTGCGCGTTCAAATATTCCCATAGATATAACTATTAATAATCAGGTATCTACCCAAAATTCTTGCACTGTCAAAGCAGAGAAAAAATAATTTAAAAATAAACCATCAGAAGCTATAATGAGTTCAAACTGCTTAGACAATACTGCCACAATAAAATAGTGTGCCTAAAGAAATTTTGCTAATTGAATTTTTTTTGGCTAGTATACAAAGAGAAAAAGTTAAACTTCATTAAAAAAATATTTGAAGTTAGATTAAATTTCTATTTCCACTACCATCATGGGCAAAACAAACTTGACCGCCTTTCAAGAGCTTTTTTCTAGCAGCATTCCTAGCAATGTCTTCTTCCCTATGGCTCCTGCATTTTCTTCTCTGGTTTCTGCAAAATATGCAGTTCACATCTCCTTGTGTATCTCCTTTTTTGTCTCCTGTGCCTTCTCCTCATCCTTCTGCCTCAACTTTCTTTTCATTTCTCCTATTCCCCACAGCTACTGTTATTTCTTAATGATGTTTGAGCAGTGTTGCCACGTGCTCCTCATACTGAAATTCTGGTGTGCAATCTAATTTTGTGCATTGTTTCTGTCTGTTGCCAAATCAGCTGGATCTGGCTTGACTGTCACAGGGTAGCTCCTGACCTCTTCCCACACATGGCATTCTGCAGTGCCCAGTACCCAAACCCTGCCAATAATTGCCTGGTTGGGATGAAAAGGCCATCATGTTTATAAACTGGAGAGAAGTAATAATCTGTCCTGAAATTTTCAGGAAATTAAATATTCCCTGATCACAGATGCAGGTCTGTCCTGGAGCATCAGTTTTGACATCACTGAAAAGGTTGTTCATTAATTAACCTTAGTTAAATAATTTTCTCTTCTAGATTTTTCTATTAATATCTGAAGACAGTAACATAAGAAAGAAGAAACCAAAATGTTTTGTTTCACAATACCTTTTCATCTTTCAGCTGCCTTCTGAATATACCTCAAGACAAACCTTCACACAGGTATATTTGTCCCCAGGATTTAAAACAGTTCATATTGTGCATAATTTTTATCAAACATGAAAGACTTTCAAATTAATTAGACAGCTGATTAGTTGGTAAGCCTGTTTGTCATTGCTATCACCCCCAACATTTTTCACTGCATAACTGATAAGTTAAATAAGTGATTACACTGAAAGTTAATTGGTTTTTAATAGAGCATCTGCAGAAAAAAGGAGTTGTAAGCTCTAAGGTACATGCCAATCAAAATGTAATACAGTTTTTAACTGGAGAAGATTAACACATGCCGCTTCATAAGGTTTGAACCTGCCTTTCTCCTCCTGGAGAGTTGCTTGAAGAGATAAAATTCTTGGCCAAGAGTACACAGTGTGAATAAGATGCTTTACTTCTTTCTGCTGGAACAGTTCCTTTAACTTCCATAGAATTTTACATGAGGGTAAGACTGTTAAGGCTGCTCTACAGTAATTTATTACATAAAGATCGCCTACTTTGGTAAACCTCTAGAAAAATACCTCAGTTCAACGAGAAAATGGGGAAAAGGAAAATTAATTGATTATAACTTGAGAGAGAATACAAAAAACTATGCCAAAGCTGTATTTCTAGTTTCTGCTAAAATGGAGAAAAAACAAGAGTAAGGCTTTTTTTTTTTTCAGGGAGGAATCAAACACATAGTGAATGGTAGCCTTCTTCTTTAAGAATAAGGAGAAGCAGCTATGAACAGAGATTTTTCAATAATTTTTCAAAACTATTACAGACCTTGGGAACTGATAGAAGGAATTCTAGGCAATTAAAATACTCTTAACCACAAACTTTGTCATTCTTATAAGATCGGAAATTTTTTATTTAATTCATGTAAAAATTCATGTCACGAAATACAGGTTTTAAAAAACATGCTTTCTTATTGTGGATTACACTCCATTAAAACATGGGAAATAGGGTTAAAGAATTTCATATTGAGACTACGAATCTGAGCAACAATTACCTTGTAGGATCACTGGTGTCCTTCATTCCATTTCTGGATCCAAACTCATACACACACTCTCTAAATCTCCTGCCAGCACTATCCATACCTCTAGCCATAGCAAAAGAGTTTAAAAATTCTGCATGCTCATATATTCTGTTCTACTCCTGTATTACCAGTTTTAAACTCTTCTTTAAAATTCTGTCTAGGTCACTGCTTTGCTCTTTTCACTCTTCTTTTACATTCCAGAGCCCTATTTTTTCAGATTGTTTAACTACTGCTTTTCTTAGATTTTAAAAATATCTTCTTACCCTGATCAGTCTTCAGAAAATGAAAATGTTAACTATGTACATTACTACATCAGTACCACTCTTCTATCTAATGCCAGCCCAAGATATTCAGACTTGGTACTTTTGATGTTATCTTGTTAAAATTCTTGGTAGCAAAAAAATCTATATTCCTGAAATCTTTCACATGACCTCAAATATCCCCAATTAATCAAAATTAAATAAGCCTTTAATTATTTTATATGCTTGTGCTTCATGTTCAAATATATAATATTTTTAGGTGTCCAAATCACCTCGTTTTTCTGCACAAAAGAGATAAAAAGGTATAGACTTAAGACTACCCAAATTTTCACTGAGGTATTTTTCCACAGCATGTTGGATTGTTCTGCTAAGAAAGCTTCTTCACCATAACAGAATAGATGTAATAACATTGAGATGGATGTTCAAAATCGTTCCAATGATATCATAATAGGCAAAAGAGTAGAAATCTATTCTTGCAATTCTAATTAGTTTTGTCAAATCTCCTGAGCTCTGCTAACGCTATTGATGTTCTTGTCAGATCTCAATTGGCTTAATTGCAGTGGTAAGATTCTGATGTTCCAAAAAGGCTGATAGTTTTATGAGCGTGTTTCAATGTGTGTGTATAAAAGCCTTATATCATAACAGATGTCTTTTCAGGAAAAAAAAAAAGACATCAGCCTGTTTCTTACAAGCACTTCATTCTCCAACTAGAGGTTGACAGGATAGTCATCCTTGTTAGGTAGCAGTTGCCTCCAAGAAACAAACACAAGAGGATAGAAAGGGTTTGAGAATACAGGTGATAACAGAGATCCCCAAGGCTATAAACATCAATAAAAAAATCAGTATTACTTTTTGTTGAATGAAATCTTCAGAGCTAGGATAATCAATTTTTCAGCAATAGGTAAAGATTAAAAACCTGTGTATATGGCATGCATAAACATTCTTATAGAGTGAAAATACAAAATACCTAATTAGGAACACAGAAAATGACACCCATCCCTAGCATGCCTTTTTACTGCTTGTTGAAATCTTATTTCTTTCTTGTGCTAGGTATGCATAGCAGAAATGCTGGCATTAAGCCAAACACCAGAGCTGAAAGTGTACAATAGAACCAGAAGTAACTAGTCCTTATTTTTGGAGATCCTCATCAGCTTAGAGGAATTCGAGCCTACCACTGAGAACATACAAAAGATTAGGTGTGTACATATCTGTAGATGTGTATTTCCTGCTCTATCATAGCCCCAAAAGTGCAAACACTTCCAAGTTTTCTCCCCAGGGCTAGTCCCGATACATTCTCCTCCAATCTCTAAAAGTAGTTGATAGGAATTTAATACCTAGAAGTTTAATACCTAGAAATAGCTGACAGGAATTTTTTCAGCAGCATCAGAATTTCATATGTTTTCTGGAATTTACACATTTTCAGGTTGCAGGAAATCATTTAGAAAGCACTGATGACCGTAAGAGCAGATATCTATTCCTGTTAAAATTGCTGAAAAATACTTATCCTTTTCTTCTGCATTATATCTAGAGGATAATAGTCTAGCTGATTCTTTGTTTAGCTTCTGAATAGTTCAGAAACTCTGCTGTTACACTTACAGAACCATGGGCAGATCAAAAACACAGCTGAGGGAGTCTAGAGAATCAAAGAGACACAAAGAGCAACAGCCAGGGATGTGAGTGTAGGCAGAGTTTCTTCTCTGAACAAGAGCGGGACAAAAGCCTAGTGGTGTTTTCTGATTCCATTTGCAGACTCATAGATATGACTTCCATCTCCAGGCCTATGCTGGGCAGATCAACTCTCCTTTTGGTTTTAGTCACAATGACCCAGTCCTGCAGAGGATACAAAAATATTTCACTTTATACCTCACTATGATATCCATATGATGAAGCACTAACATAACTTGTTGTGGATTCAGATTTATTTGTCTAAAAATAAATCTTTGTGGTGAGAGGGATGAAACATGGCAAATGTCTCAGAGAGGCAGTGAAGTCTCCATCTTTACTGACATTCAAAACCCAGTTGGACACATCTTTGAGCAAACTTGATCTAGTTAATCCTACTTCAGTAAGGGTATTGGTCTAGACAATCTCCAAGCACTCCTACCAACCTTAGCTGTTCTGTGATTCTGTGTGTGATTAGCAGGGCCTTATTTAATACAAATTCAGATACACTGATCCAAACAGAGTAGGCATTGTACCTACTGTAACTAGAAGTATCTACTGAATGTCCGTGAAATCTCAGCTACTAGTGGGCTTGAGGGCCTTTTCCCTTTTGAAAAACTTCAATCTGATTTGTATAGTGCTATCAACTTCACCACATAAGCCTAGTTAAAGAATTGCCATTATATTATTACACAGTATCCTCATGAAGACCTCAGCTTGCAATTAGAAATCTACAGCTATTGAATCAGTAATTCTCAAAGAAGTTCATTCATTGACTTCAGTCCAGTGAATAAGAATGAAACAATACATCCAACAAATGTGTTTGGATATCATTCTAAAAAGACAGAGGCAGTAAGCTGACTTCAGAATCAACAGAGCAAACCTTTGAGAACCTCCTGGCAAAAAACCAAACATAACTAATCACAACAGCTGTGCAAATAAACTCAGAAGTCCTATTTTCCTTGACATCACAAAATAATCAAGAAATGTTGGCAAAATGAGCGATCAGAACTGAGGCATACTCACTGCTATCAAACCAGCAGTTCAGAATTACTCCCTTATGCCAATAAGGCAAGAAAGGAAGATGTTATAAGGAGAGTTTTGTGCTTTGTCATTGCAAGACAGATTTTAGACAATAAACCAATAAACACCTACAATATTAAAGTATAAGGTTGTAGAATGTTCTGTAGGGGGAATTTGTTTTTTTTTGGGAGGTTGTTTTGTTCACTGTTTTACCCTCCAAAATTATGAACACCAGCCATCTTCACCACATGGAATACTTCTGTTTGTATACTTTGAGCCATGATGTTTATTTCTCCCTTAAAATTAAAATTTCTGTCCCACTCCCAAATGTTAGAAAGAGATATCAACATTTTCTTCCCTCTTTTTTTTGCACACTGAAATTTAGTCTTCTAGTCTCAGCAAGAGGACTAATTGCAGAAGGAAGTGCAAGTGCCTAATAACAATTCAGAGGGCTCCAAACCTTCTACCAGTAGGTGGAGCAAAAATGTTATTAATGTAGAGACAAACTTTGAACTAGGACTCTGCAGTCACTCACAGCAGGTGTTCCTTTTCTGTTCTGTTTTTTATGTTCCATCCAAGGGAGACAGCCTAATGTCTCAAACTATTTTAGATCACTTTAGGAGTAAAGAGGAGATTCTGTCTGATACAGCATTCAGAGGTATTCAGAGGCACAGGAAAGGAAAAATTGCTCTGCTGGTTCCTGCCCTCCTCCTTGCTTGTCTTGTTTGAGTATGTGGGCAGAAGGACTGGGGACATGGTTCAGCTCAGCACTGTCGTGATGTATATTCATGGATTTCTGTTTAGCAGGCAGTTTCCTTGCTTGTAGCCCTTGGCTCAGTCTAACAAATAATCTCTTTGTCCTTTAACTCTTCTGTGCTTTATTTCCCAGAACACAGCTGTTTCATGCCACATCATAGATAACAGTCACTCTGAAAATAAACTCCTTTTCCTATATTAGTTTTTACTTAGTCAGGCAGGTATGTGCTTACTCTGATGACAAAAACATGCTACAAAACCATGTATCCATCAAATACACAGTCTCAAACATGAAACTAAAGGGTGTGCTAAAGGGTTGATAGATTTTTCACTCAGCATTCAAGAAGCTATTAGACAGAGGTCCTTATGCATTAAAACACTTTGAAAACACCTTTCAACTTTGAAATTCACGATGGAAAGCCTTGTCATCTCCTGACAGAATCAGGCCTGCTGTTTCCGTCATTCAAAACGAAGCAGCACTTTACATTAAACCATAGCTGAACACCAGGATGCCAATAATCAAGATGGCCTTTGAAAAGGACCCTCATAGTCTAGAACAAAAATGCATTCAGAATTTTGTTATCAATCACTAGGAACTTCTTGTCTTTAAAAGCAGGTATCTCTAAGCTCAAGTATTTCCTGATTAACTTTGATTTTTTTACATCTGGCTCTTCAGAAAATAACATTATTGGAGCATTTTTTGTCAATTTTAGGTCAGTTTAGAAAATGCTAATGGGGCAAATTCACTGAATTTAATACTTTAATTATTTCACCAGCCAATGTCAATTTAATCTTTCAAAATGAAAGAGCTTAATTCAGTTTTATTTCAATTAATTTGGTATAATAACAAAAACTTACCTTTTTACATGGCAGTATTAGAGAATTTTAAGTGAAAGAAGTGTTACTGAGAGAAATTCTTTCAGAGAATATAGTGCTACTCATTAGAAGAGCAATAAACCTGATAAAGGGTCTGGAGCACCAGTGTTATGAGCAGCAGCTGAGGGAGCTGGAGTTGTCCAGCCTGGAGAAAAGGAGGCTCAGGGATAACCTTATTGCTCTCTACAACTGCTTGAAAGGAGGATGTAGCCATGAGGGAGTCAGTTTCTTCTCCCAAATGACAAGCAATACAAAAAGAAGAAGTGGCCTCAGCTTGTGTCAGGGAAGGTTTAGATTGGAGTTTCAGAAAAATTACTTCACAGAAGGAGTTGTCGAGCATTGGAACAGGCTGCCCAGGGCAGTGGTGGAGTCAGCATTCCTGAAGATATTTAAAAGATGTGTAGCTGTGCCTCTTGGAGCCATGGTTCAGTGGCCAACCTGGCAGTGCTGGGTTAACAGTTGGACTCTATGATCTTAAACATCTTTTTCAACTTAACTGGTTCAGTGATTCTATGCTTATGAAATTTGGGGCACCTAAGACAAAAAAGCCTGAGCTCCAGTGTAGTACTACAGAATGCTAGAAATTTACACAATCAAGACAATCAGCTTTTTAAATTTATTATTTGGAAGCAGTAAAGAAGCTACTAGATTTTTGAATATGAACAAGTTGCAAAATATTCAATACATTGCATATGTTAATACCACATAGAAAAAAGGGTAGTCACCAGCAAGAGAAGCACCTAGGCAGGGTATAGGAAGGTGTGTGTTCTGCAGCTATTGCCAAAACACTGACTACACCCTCATGAGATAGATTACAGTTAACTGCACTTTTAGATAGAGACTGACAAATGCATTTCAAGAGTTCATGATTTCCTCCCCCCTCACCATGCCTTACTCATGTAAAATTTATACACATAGAAAGTGCCCCAAATCAGTGTTTACTGGCACAACAACAGCAACAAAAAACCCCAAATGCAGAACTTTATAAACTCTCTCCTGTCAAGCCACACATTTTAGATTTGAAACTCACCTGCACAAATTTCAAAACCTGGTTCTGTAAAGGTTTGCAATAGTTTCTAGAGCTATAAAAAAAGATAGTAAAGGGCCCTGGGGCAGACAGAGATGAAATAAATTGTTAATGTCAGCATTTTGACTTGCAGTGGAGGGGAATGATGCTTCCATAATTTTAATAGCAATTTAATTTATTTTATTTTCCTGTTTCGATGCCTTGGAAATATATATATCTCACCAGTCTATTGCTCCCACTGGCTCTAAACAGCCACTGACTGTAAAGCAACATCACTCACCTACATTTGGCAGAGCAGTGACATTCAGCTTTCCCTGTTGCCAAGAAAGTACAAAGACTTTAAGGGATCATCAAAATACATTCTACACTCAAACTACTTAAAGCCACATCTCAAGAAGTCGACAAAGGATACAGGAAAATTTTAAATACTGATTAAGAACTAGAATTGCATAATTCTTGCAAACAGCTCTCTCAGTATTTCTTTCAAACTTCACTTCCTGTAAGTATCTGGAAGTATATCATGGTAAATGGATTCTCTTTGTAAGAATATTTTTATAATTTTTGTGGTTTTAAAAAGAAAAAATGGCCAAAACCTATCTTCAAATTCAGCCATAAGTATGTAAAATATTAATTTACTAAATAAATTTCTAATAAAAAAGTTATTATATTTTACTACAGTTAATTAATATATTCTAATAATTTTTAACTGTAAATTGATTTTGTGATGATGTTAGAGAATTCAACAATAATCTTATTAATCACTCTCATATAGGCCCAAAAATACCATAATACAAAGCCCTGAGAGCTCAATATCTGGGAAAGCAATTTACACCCTGAACTATAAAACGAAGGACAAGCACAGGTACATGAGGAAGGATGTGAAGGACAAGGAAGTCAGTTGAAAAAGCCAACATCAATTTGTCAAGGGTAAATCCCATTTGACCAATCTGGTTGCTGTGTATGAAGAAATTATTTTCTAGGAACAGCGGTAGTCATTTGCCTTGATTTTAGCAAGGATTTGACACAGTCTCCCATGACACCCTTCCAACAGATTAGGTGGTAAGATCTGGACAGCTGGACCATAGATGGGTGGGTATCTGGCTAAATTGTCCAGCTCAGGGGATGGTGGTTAATGGCTCAAAGTCAAACTGGCAGCTATCAGGAGTGAAATTCTTCAAGGGATTATAATGGATCACATACTGCCATGGGCTACAAAATGGCAGATGAGCAGGATACTTTAAATCAGATTTTCACACCCTTCTCTTGGGTTTTTATGTCTTCTTTCCTTCTTAAACTGTGGTTTAAGGTAAAATAAATTTTCAGGTAAAGAGCTTTTGTAGGAATGAAAGTATAACTGTGGAAACTTTGAGATTATCACAATCCAGTAGCCCTATTTTGCTTTATTTTGGTTTTGTTTGAGAACTCCTAAAGGCATAGCAAGCTCCCAATCCTTTTTTAACTAAAGCTTGGCTAAATCCACATAACCAGCAGAACAGACATAGCATATAGTCTTGACAAAATCCTTTTAAAAAGACATTTGGACATCACAATTCCTTGTTAATATCCTTTCCCTGACCCAAAAACCTACTACGTCTGAATTCAGCAGGTCAGGAAATCATGCTCATCTATGATTTTTAAAAGGGTGCTGTTCACATAATAACAGTAGAGGTAGTTCTAGAACTGTTCATTTTTATGTTATATTTCAGGGAACTTCTACAGAACAGAACGACTGATTTCCTAAAATGTCAATACATTTGCATCTTCTCTTTTTTTTTTTCTCTCTATATGTTTCTTTTCCTTCAGATGTAGTTTAACGTGATGTAATCTTTAATTCCAACACTGTAAAAGATAAAAATCAAAAAACTCATCACCTGTAAAAGACTGCAAAAACTTAATGCCTTGCACTTGCCTTAGCAGGTGACTGTAAGGATGTGTGATACCCAAATGAGCTGTTTGCACTTAGTTCTTGCTGCAAGCAGCTACTTTCTGTTCAAGCATTCCAGCATCCTGAGTCAGCATGAGGGTAAATGTGTTATTTCTAAGGTAGTTTAATGATCTCTGACATTAATTACTTATGGGTACTTTTACAGAATCTTATGAAACCCTGTAGAAAGTAATTAGATACTTTTATTTCATTTGTGCATATGATATGACCAATTCTGATAGACAATAGATTATTTATTCTATGTTAAAAAGCTCCTAAATTCAGGAAAGTGTCATTTGAATTGAGTCTTAGAACTTCTGTCCATCAATATTTTCACTCCATTACAGGAATATCAATAGTTCACCAGCAGTGATTCAGAATTTCCCTACCATTATTTGCTCTGTGGAGTTCTTTAATGGTCTGCTTCTGCTTGTCTGTGGTTAGTTAACTTTCATGTTGCTTTAACATGCATTTGTTATTCACTATAAGAGGTTAGTATAACCTCTATTGAATTTAAAATTTGGTAACCATGGTTTCTGTAAAGGCAATTGTTTCTTTTTTTTTTTCACCGTTTCTTGCTCTTTTCCACCTTGTTCTTGAAATGTATCAAAACACTGGATTAGGAGTTGAACTGAAATCTTTGCTCCACTAAAAATAATAAGCATCTTCTTAACAATTTCACCATACATATGTCCAGCCATGTCGGGGGTTTTTGGGAACAAACCCACCCAAAACAAATGAAAAAACCTCACAAAAAAACTCCAACAACCTAAATTTCTTATGAGCCTAACTTGGCAAACCACACAAGCTCATATTGCTGAAGTTGGCAGAAAAACATTTAAGAAGGATAGCTTGCTATTTCTTTGAAATTGTGGCTCTCTGGTCACAGAGGGGGAAAAAAAACCAGTGTTTTTTACTATGAGGCAACTGAATTTGTTTGTTGTGATTACTATCATTTTTTTTTTGTGAGTCAGTATATTTGCTTCCACATACAATTATAGGACAAAATTAATCAGAACATCCTAAAATACAATAATGTGAATTAATATTTCAGCCATTATACTGATAAGGATGTTTTGTCTTGGTTATTAAGTCAGTAGAGTGTGTGAGGGGTCAAACCCATGAGTGATATTTGTCAAGATGCTTTTTTAAATTATAAAGCACCATATTCTATTAAATTGATTCGTTTGTTGGACATAATTTATCTAGCCCTTATTTGTTAATATTGGCTGCATGTTTGCCCTGGCTTAAAAGGTAAAAACAAAGTTCATCTTTCAGATGTTTAAAAATCCAACCCTTTGTACCATATTTTTGCACCCTAGACACTTGGAATTCTATCTGTATATTGAAGCACAATTTGTAGCATGAACATTTTATGTATTTCTTTCTGGCATGACAGTAACTTTGAATGAATTACCTCACATATAAAACTTGTTACTGGAACATGAGCCCTCACTGGAAGAGAGGCTATGGCATTACTGTGCCAGGGTAAAGTAGCCATGGACAGCATTCTAATATATATGCCTGGATTTATTAACTTATCACTGAGAAATTACTTTGTTATATTCTATTAAATGTCCTTCAAATATGAACCTAGTGGAAATGGTAGGTTGTTTTTGTAGGGTCCTGACAGAAAATCAGAATGCTGATTTATAAACCAAATAATAGTCATGAAAACTGTAAGAAGTGTAACTAATTATTTGGTTTATAATATAATAAGCCATTTAATCCTTTCTTTTTCAAGTTTTCCAAAAATTAAATTAATTTAAATCTCCTTATAACATATTTGTTTTGCAAAAGCCAGTATATTTTTAGAAGGCTATGAAACATGAAGAAATGAATCTAGAATGCATAAGAAAGTGTTACTTTACACAGTAAGTAGTGAAATTCTGGAAAGTGTTGCTGCAGGAAGCTGCAGAGGCAGATGTTACCGGCAACTTCAAAAAGAATTTGTAAACAATGGCTCTAGGATCAGATGTAATCTGAATGGGATTGGATTGGATCTAAAGGAAAGAGAAAAACAGGTATCCTCTAAAATTCTTTTGTGCTCTTTCAGCATCCACAGTGTTGTGGAAGGGAAGGGATTATGTGAAATGGGCAGATGGTAGAAGAAATGAAATAGTTCCAAGCCATGGCCAGTCAGCCAAGATTGCTGTCCAGCACCAATGGAGAAAGGGATCTTAGTAAGAAATATTTTTTCTCACCTTGTATCTCTGTGAGACACCAAGGAGTACAGATCAGTGACAAACTCTGGCCATCCACACTCTATCTCATCTTCTCTCAGTTACTCTTGTCTATCATCTCTTCTTCACAGGAGGGCAAAGGTTTCACTCTCTCCTACATAGTGTCCATCTTGTTTTGTTAGCTATTCTTCATAGTAATTTTTCACCCTTGTTCTTTTCAGGAAGAGCTTTTTGATTCTCTCAGAAGAGGTGGATCAATTCAGCTCTAGCAAAGCTTAACACTACTCATGAGCAGATCACAGAAGTCCCTCCAACATGAAAACCTTTCTATAACAGAATTACTTTTGTGTAACTGGCATACAGCATCAGTAATGTCCAGCTAAGACTGTGTAAATGAAGTGGCAGAGCCACAGACACCAGCATCACCAGGCACAGCACTCTAACGTATATGATAGATTTTATTGCTCAAAATTTACTTCAGCATAGTCTATCTGATTCCCTTAAAATTTGAACTCCTTAGAAAAAAAAAGTTTTATTTCTGAGTCACCTCTGCATTTCACATTCAGACATTTCACCACTTTCTTTTAAGGAAGTTTAAATCACACAAGTGTCAGTAAATATCAGGCTTTTTCTTTTTTAGTAGATTTTTTTAGTAGAATATTTTTTAAACCTAACAAATTCTCATTTTCCTTTGCCTGCCTTAGTTTAAGTCTCTGCACCCTTCTACTGGTGTTCACATTTCTTCTATAGCTTTGCTATACAGAGAATTATTTAGCCATACTGTGGCCCCAATCCTGTCTGTCCAATCCATTTTGTTTCTAGACAGGTTTCCAGTGTCATAAATTCGTAATATCTTACTCAGACTAAAAGCTAATACTAAGCTCTAGAATATCAAGATGTATTTTCTACAAATCACTATTGTCAATTAATTAATTCAGAAACTAAAAAAATCATTTAGTTCTGTGTACTGACTCAAACATGCACTCAATATGATCATCTACATTACAAAATAGTCTACATCATCCCAAAGAAAACAAATATTTACAAGAAAAAAATACTAATTTGCCAAATAAATTATTTAAAATTAAGTATCAATGGAGTATTTTACCTCATTTTTTCAGTATTGCCTTATATTTCTGGGTAGGTCTGCTGGCAGCAGACAGGTAAGTAGAGCTGATCCTGAATACCAGGCCCAGGAAAAAAAATAAAGCTGAGTCATTAATTAAAACTTGTATTTCAGCCTATGTATTCCTATACCAAAGAATTCTGGGTAATTCAATTTCAGGAAGAAAACTAATATTTTCAAGATTTATTATTTGGCATGCCACCATTGCACAATGAAGCAGAAGGGACTGGAATATTATAGCATTTGTATTGTTGTAATAAATACACATGCATAAAGGACTTAGCTATTGTTACCTCCCAGACCCCCTTATTTGGAAGGGTTAAAAGCAACCCCCTCCCCCCAGGAAACTTACTGCTCTGCTCCTCAATTTTAATTAGTTCTTTGATTTCTTTAAGCAAATATTTTTGGAGGTGTCAATTTTTTAAAAATAAGAGCAAACATACCTATGAAGTATTTCTCCATCATGCAGAGAAGAATTTCACTTCTGGATTAGATTTATTGCTCTTCAGTAAAACACACTTCACCATCAACAAAAAAACAAAACAAAACCAAGAAAAAAACCCAATGAACAAACAATCCCCCCCAAAAAACCCCAAATTGACAACCAGCTACCAACAACAAAAACCCCAAAGAATAGCATCAAAAAACCCCAACAATATGATGAAAAAAGAACATGAGAGCTGAAAATTATTTGGCCAGCAATGCCAAAGTTACTTACTGAGGGTTTTCCTGTAGAATTTTTTAATATTATTTGCATGCAAATTTCTACATTCACTGAAATTGGCCCTACTAAAAGACTAGGTAAGAAATATGAGCCAGGTAAATCCCTATGTAGTCATGTGAGACAATATGGAACAGAACCCATGTCCATCCTTTACAGCTATTCTAAACAAAAAACATTTTCTTACTCCTCAGCAGGTGGATCTGGACATTCTAAAAGGAGCGTAGGTGTAATTTCAAGCTCTTGAAGCATCCATTGAGACTGGTCATTTTTGGTTGGTCCATTTAAACCAGTTATAAACTACTTGTAGGGGAAGCAAGCATAGATAGATTGATGGAGCATATTATGCAGTTTCTAGAAATAAACAGGTTAGACTTAATGTTTGATAATTCTCAAGGAAGCCATCCTTACACTCAGCAGAGAACTCCAAGAAATGACTGCTCATCAAAGGGTAGAGAAATGCAGATATTCCTCATGAAATGAAGGACAATTTTGGAAACTTTAGCAGTACCACTGTCATAGCTCCTGGGTGACAGACAAGTGTTCCCAAGAGCCCTTCAAAACAACAAGCATGGATCTGACTTCATCAACTGTGTTATAGTCTCCATAAAGGAGAAAGTTTTTATATAAGCATATTAAAAACAGTCTTAGTGATACGTGAAATTTTTTTGAAGGACATCAGCAGACAGAGGACTTCAGAGCAGTTAAGCCTGCTTTATGAGTGACAGGATCCCTGAATGGGAGATAATTTTCAAGATACAGAAACTTCAAAGGCATCTCTTTTGAGAGGAAAAAGTGAGGGAGTACTCCCAACTAACACCATTACAGGAGAAGTCCTCATTGAAGTAATTCTTTAAAACAGCAGCTTTGAAGTTATGCTGGTGATCTGTTGGAGATAGTCTGATCAAATCATCATATAACCTTAGCATCCTCTTCCCAGATGTACAGAAAATGTAATTCTGTGAGCTCTGGGATTACCACTATCTTTTTTCTATGGACAAATACGAAAGTTTGACCATGCAACTGTTTTACTTGTAATAAATTATTTCTCCTACCTCCCTGGCTGCAACTGTCTTCAATTTTATGTAAGTTCAACATTTAGAGACTTCTATACTTCTCTGTGCTTTGGCAGAAATGGCCCAAGAGTTTTGACAGGTAAAGAGACACATGAAGAAATTTGTTTCTCTAGGGAAGCCGCTGAGAGTTCAGGAGAGACATAAGCTATTCAATGTTGTACAGAACATAATTTAACAATTCAGTACAGAAAAGTGCTCTTGGTAATAACCTATTCCACATATTTTAATATTTATGGTTAGTATCTGATATGATCAGAAAATGTGGCTCTTGGGGACCAGTGACTGACTGTCCTTTACTAGATTACTTTTCTTCTGCTGAATCTGTCAGATTCTTGGAAGTACCAGAATGGCTCAAAGAATAATAAATTAATTTAATCCAAGAGACTCATACATCTGTGGCTACATTTGGTGCCACTAAATAAGCCAAAAAGCTGTATGAATCAGAATGCAAATTGTTTCTGCTTTGAGAATTGTGACACCCACCAGTTCGTGAGGAGTGGTACTACCTTGCTGGGAAATAATCTGGAATACAGATGCAAACTTTGCAGAAAATCTGTTCCTGCTGCAATCTATTATATTCTAAATTTAAGGGAAAAGAGACTCATGAACACTGGGGATTAAGGTATTATAAAGTAGTTGCATATCTGAAGGATAGCTTAATTTTAACTTCCAGTAAATGGCCGTACTAAGAAGAAAAATAGAAATATGGACACACTAAAAATATTAAGTGCTTTCCTCATACAAGCTAAATAGATATGAACAAAGTCTCTGTAAATTTTGGGGGGCTGTGAATACAAGGTAATAAGAATGGACGGACTGGTATTAAACCTATAATGAGAAGATTAATTTAATATCCTTCCCCCATTTCTTACTATCAGTCACAAGAAAGGATTAATATTGAAGAATTTTCTCTTTTCATTAGAATATTTGTCAAGAAAATGAGATACTGCAATTTTAAATTACTCATTTTATTAAAAAGTCCTGAATTATTCTACTTTGGCTCTTTATGTTTAGTATTTAATTGGCCAGCAATTCTATTCCTTCTTTTGTTTGTAGCTCTACTAACTTAGCAAGAGAGTTTAGCATTCATCAAAACACAGCACTGTCAGGTCAAAAAGTTAATATGTTAAGAATTACAATTATATGTTAATCTTGTAAATATGGTATAGCTATAATAAGTATGTTTAAAATAAAATACAGTCTGCTATACTTACAAAAGTTATTCCTTAGAATGAAATCGCAAAAATCTTCAGGAAATTAGAAGAAACATGCATCTGAAAAATATATCAACATCCAGAATTATTCAGACTAATAATGAGTTTGTCAAACAGCACAGAAATTTATGTCACTATGTGTACAAGTGCCTTATATGGGGTGTTAAAGACATTCACCATGTGGGAAATGATCTGAACACTTGAAGTCCTACATACCCATCTTTTATCTTAGAACGGATAAACATAAAATAGAGAACCTAACTTAACATAAAGTGTTGTAGAGCATAAAACTGTGGAGAACAAAGTGCACCAGTCCAAGCAAATTATATAGATTTTTCTGAATAGATGCATGCTCAGATTGCTTTCTCCAGATTTATTCTTCAGTTAGAAAGTATCAGAATTAAGATTAGGTTAACTTGGCATGCTTTCCAACCCCATCTGTTACAATGTTCTGTTTCTCACAGTACTTACACATAACTAGTCTTAGAAGTATCAGCACTCATTTAATTTCAGTATTTAATTTTCCAGTTTACTGTAAGATATATATCTTTGTATAATATCTGTGAAGTGCAGTTTAATAAATTGCTTGGTTTATCAGTATTTCCATACAGTGAATCATTAGATATCACCAAAAAAATCAAACAAACAAACAAAAAAAACCCCAAACAAAACCAACCAAACATTAAACGGTGTCATTGGATAGAAAAAGCAAATATAGTCCATTTTGGATGCCCAAATTGAGACTAGTATGTTTTCTTATACCAGAATCATAACTGACTGTTATCAAAGTAGACATTTCCTTGACATAGTTTCCGGTGACTTCATTTGCAGCTGCATTGCTCATGTTGCTGCCAAAGATATTCCATGAACTGAGGGATACAGCAACATCCTTCAAAAATCTCTACATTAGGGGCTATACAAAAGGAAGGGAAGAACCCAGATCTCTGTAGTAGCCTTTTTCTTTAAAAAACCCCTGAGAATCAAATATTAAGAACAGCAGAAATTTATTTTACAATTCTGCAGATAATATGCATCTATTTACCAGAGTAACCTTGCACAGTTTGTTACCTGACTTTGAGAAACTGAATGTTTTCACTCAGATCTTTCCTAAAAATGATCAATAAGCAATGTCTTCCGTGGCTGTATCTATACTAGTCTGAAATATTAACCCAACTAATTGGGTCAAGATATTGCCTTGCATGAAAATGGGGATGCAGTACTATACAACTCAATTTTCGAAAAGTTATCAAGCAAAACTCTAATTGTATTGTTAAAACAGGCACAAAACAAAGGAGATTATTTTTATTTACAGTAACTAGGATTTTTTCTAAAGTGCTTCAGTGCTTCGGTCTTCTCAGAGAGACTTTGCTAATGCCTATTGTAAACTCTTTCAGATGAGTACTATCTTGTTATGCCTGCTGGAACAGAGTGCTGATCAACTTTTCATCTTTGTATGACAGTGCTTTCTGTACTACCTGATGGGCCAAGCTTTGTTAGTTCTCTTAGAAGCTTTACAGTATGCAAAATTCCATTACTCAAAGACACTTTTGTACAAGTTGTTTCATAACTCTATTAACTGGCTTCACAACTGTCCAAGACAGTCAGAAGCCAGAAAGAAAACCAAAGCAGTTCTTCATTTATATCATTGAAAACCTAAGTTCCAACAGTAACAAGCGACTGGGGACAGCAACAACTTCAATAAGGTTTGCTGTCAACCATCATTCATACAATTGTACTTTGATGTCATTTTATCTTTGTGCTTCCTCCCACAAGACGTCCTTTGAAGTCCTGTTCAAGTCGACTTTTACTCATGTATGCAATATATCCCATTTTTATTCAAGTAAAGCCTTAAGCAGCTGGCTATAATCAAGGGCAGTAATGAAAGAAATGTGTTGGAGTTGGAATACTGTCCAAGATGATGTCTCATGTCAACTGCTGTCATGATGTAGCATGACAACTACTTTTAAAGGAATATTCAAAGCACTACGTGAAATCAGATTTTTACTGTGGACCTGTCAATTCAATAAACAAGATAAATTCAACAGGTTTTGTTTGTGTGTGTGTTTTGTTGGAGTTTTTGGGGTTTGGTTTTTTTTTTAGGTACCTCAAAGAAAGCTGATTGAGGTATCATTTAGATTTGTAATTTGTATGGATGTCCCTGCATAGACTCAGAATCTCTGCCTCAAAGCTACAAATACAGACCTACTCACAGCAGACCCCAGAAAAACAAAAATCTTGAAGTAGGTCACCATATGCAACTTGAAATATATCAGAGGAAGGTATCCAAAGGTAAAATACAAGCATTTATGCCTTCTTTTGCTTTTCCATCTTTGAGGAAATATTTTGAAATGTAGATAAGCTCAGAAAATGACAGCATCTATATAGATGTTTCTTCTCAGTGAATGCAGTCTAAGAGTACAACTGAAAATGAGTACCACTAATTCAATATATATCCAACATCTGAAAATATAGAAAAGCACAAAATTTTAACTGGATCACAAAGAGCTTTCACCCTGGAATGTGCCAGTGTTCCTCTGAATCACAGATGACATGTACACAAGGCTGCAAGGCTTTAGGTTGGATAAGCTGCCAGAGAGCAGTAAATGGTAGCATATCAAAATGACCAGAGTTACTTTGAGCAAGGTTTTTCAAAGAAAATATTAACAAGGTTATATGTAGCAATAACATAATATGTAGCTACACAATCATGTAGTGAGCTGTGCATGGGACAAAAGAAGGATAAATAGTTTTAGGTTCATGCTCATGAGATTGGTAGCTAAAATACTTTAGAGTTTAGTACGAAGTTAATATTTCAAAAATAAAATACACTATCACCTGTATATGTTCTTTCCTTTTTTAAACTATATATTTATCTCAACAGTCTCCTAAAAATTGCAAATCTGTAAACATTAATTTCTATACACTGAGAGAAATACTAAAGCCAAAACTGAAACAAAATTCAGTAAGAAAACATTTATGTCTATACATGTATTTCTGTCTATTACCCAGTTAAAACATGGAATACCATAAATATAATTTTGACCTGGTGGAAAGCAGCACTGCAGAAATGGACCAGGGGTTCTTGGTGGACAGCAAGCTTTCCATAAGCCTGTACTGTACCCTTGTGTCCCACAAGGCCAATGGTATCCTGGGGTGACTTGGGAAGAGTGTGGCCAACAAGTAGAGGGAGGTGATCCTGCCCCTCCACTCAGCCTTGGTGAGGCCACATCTGGAGTGCTGTGTCCAGCTCTGGGCTCCTCAGAACAAGAGAGACATGAAGGCACTGTAATGAGTCCAGTGGAGGGCAACAAAGATGATGAGGGCACAGAAGCATGTCTCTTACAAGGAGAAGCTGGGACAACTGGGCCAGTTCAGCCTCAAGGGGAGATGACAGAGGGGACCTCACCCATGGCTATGAGTATCTGAAGGAGCAGTGGCAAGAGGCTCTTGTCAGTGGTGCCAACCCAAAGAGCAAGAGACAATGGACAGGAACAACATATAGGAAGTTCCGTCTGAATCTGAGGAAGAACTTTTTCACTGTGTAGGTAACCAAGCACTGGAACAGTGTGTCCAGAAGGGCTGTGGAATCTGCCTCAATGGAGATATTCAAGAACTGTCTGGATGCAATTCTGTGCAATGTGCTCTGGGATGACCCTGCTTGAGCAGAGAGGTTAGACCAAATGACCCACTGTGATCCCATCCAACTTGATCCATTCTGTGATAATACAAGAATTATAAACTATTACATACCAAAAACCCCCTTTAGGTATAACCCTAAAGTATCAGCAAACCACCTGCAGCATTTTGATACTTTGTGGAAATGTTCTTCAGTTTTTCGAATCAGGAAAGAGCCAATATAAAAGAGATCAACTAGAAATCTTACCTTTTAACAAAAAAATATACTTCTCCCAGTAGATGCCTAACAGTTTTGTTTAGACTTTAATATAGGAACTATAATCTGTATTTATACCTGACTACATTTTCAGAACCCAGTTGCATTCAATTTTCACTTGACTATTTGTATTAAATGTCAAAAGTAATTAAGCAGCTCACATTCTACTAAATTATGAAAAACACAAATGAACATTTCATACTAAGAAAGCCAGGAATGAAGTAACAGTAATATCCTGTTAGTGAATCTTGGGCCTTTTTGAGTTTCAGGGATCTTCTTCCTTTTCTGATGCTTGATTAAGGAACCCTGATAAACCTGCCAACAATAATTGCAGGGAGCAAGATAAAAATAACTCTCTGAATCACATTTGTATATGCACTAAGAAAAAACATAACAATTTTATGAGTTTCAATTTACACATTCAACATCTTAAATTAATTTGTTCACAGAGTAACCAGAAATGTTAAAAATAACTAGAGGAGAGAAAATACTACAATTAACTATATTTTAAAATATTAATATTTCAAAACACAGTGCCTAAACAAAGTGATCTTATTAACTAAGGAGTATTTAAAGATTCAGATATTTTAATAATACAAATTTAAGACCATAACTTCTTGTATAAATTATAGGAAATAGAAGTAATCACTAAAAAATATATTACAAGTAGAGTTTGAGCAGAAGCAGTTTCTCTGAGACACCTAGCAATGCATTAAAAGAAATTAAAGATTAAGAGATAAATTAAAGATTGCAATATGACCCTACTATTCTATTAAAATAGAATGCTATTAAATCTCATTACTAGGTGAAGGCACACCTTCACCTGTGTTTGTGTTCAGACAAAACAACTTATATTGGCAGCATAAAATGTTAAGCTCCATAGACAATAAAATACTTGCAGGATTTGTTAATGCAGGATCAACAGGACATCGAAGTAAAAAATTATATGAGTCTGTGACCAATCACCTCTTAACACAAACTTTAAGAACTAGCACAAAAAAAAAAGGATACTAATGCATCCACATGAAGGGATAACAAACCTTTAAAAAAAAAGATGCGAGTTTACTGCAAAAAGTGAGGGACAATGCCCTCTTAAATATTTTTGTCACCTCACTACCTGTGACAGAAACATTTTGAATTTTAAGTTCACTGGAAGAATAACTGCTGCTGCTTCTCCACTTTCAAGTTCAGGTTTGTATGAGAGACAGATTGTTGCTTCAAAAGTGTAAGATCAAGTTTTCATCACATAAATACCTCAGCAAAAATCTTAACTCACAAAAACAGTTTCCATTAGGTGAATTGCTTCAATAGAGACAGTCACTTTTCCATGTCAACCAGATGAAGTCTCACATCATTACTCCTGTTATGTTTATGTTTAGATCCTCTGATGTGTCTCCTGCAACCATGACAGGCTATGTTTGAAAGACTGTCACCTGCTGCATTGAAATGACTAACCTTTTGTCAGACAAGTACTTCACAGACCGCTGTGTTTTTCTTCTGCTTGTGCCACAAATGTATGCTTGACTTGTTCTAATGGAAAACATTAAATGTAATTTTCTGTGTGTGTGTGTGCACCTACTGTAGAGTAGGAAGCTGTGGGAAAATGCTTCCAAGAGCTGGACATTTTCTAGCAAAATGCTGGAAGTCATTCAGTTATTTCTAACAAATTGTGCTTCTATTCCACAGGATGATTGTGAGGTTTTTTTTCCTATGTTTAGCACACACATAGGAATAGTGAGCAAGGAGAAAACTTGAAAACTCCCTTTTCTGACAGAAGAGTCTAGAAAAGTAGTTTTTAAATTATTATTATTATTTTTTTTCTCTCTCTCTCTCCTTTGTACAGAAAACATAATGCTTAAGTAGCCATAAGATTTTTCAGGATGAAAATCTTGACATCCTTATGACAGATGAACTGGAACTACTACTTAGTAAAAATATAGTTTTCTTTTTTATAAATTCTGAATTTTGAAAAAATATATTTTTTGCACATTTCTTCTAAAATACAGGTTACAAACAGAGCACCTTTATGCTACTTTATCATGCTCTACTCTTCTTAAATCTTAAAATGCACCATCTCAAAATATAATTTCTTCCAAGTGAGAGACAGATGTGTCACAGATTATTTTCTTTTCCCCAGCTAGTATCTTTAAAATCAGGGAAATGATTCTGACCATTGCCACAGTCCTGACTATCCAAGTGTATTCATGCCTTTTTGGCTTTAAGATTTAAAATCCATGTATCGAAAATCTGCTGTAATCTGCTATTGAGGTGCACAAGGGTTCAGGCAAGAAACCTAACATTTTTCTGGAATATTTGTGTATATATCTTTAGGTGTATGTATATGTTTGGCAGTCAACACAACAAAGTGAACTGCAGTTCATTTAAGAGTTGTGCCAATTTACTTCGGCCTAAGTTATGGGATCTCTTTATTGCAGGAAGTATTCAAAGGACCTGGTTCCCTTGAAGTACAGGCTATTCATCCATGTATGGATCCAAGGGAGAAAACCATTTATTCTTGAAACAGATTTTTCTTTGCATTCTATATATTTCACTACTGGAATGCATAGTCACCAAAATCCAATAATGGGACATGTGTCATAAAATTTAGTCACAAAGTTGAAGAAACAACAGGTAAGATAAGAATAGCAATGCAGGGACATTCCAGAATAAACACACAGAAAAAGAAAAATCAGGAGCAAATACAGTTTTACAATGAACAGTTAAAATATCTAATTAAAGCCTCAAAATGTTTCAAAATATTTTTTGCTTATATACCACTGAACACTAAAATCTGAAAAGCAGTACAACTGTTAAAAATGGCCCTATGGTCTTAAATAGGTGACTAAATTGATGTGTTTTAATAAAAAGTATCCAAACAGTTCTAGGGAACTTGGTTATTCCTAGAAAAGTTCATACAAGGTTAATGAAAATTCGTTTTCACACTTATTCCTCAGACTGAACTGAGCAAAGTTTATGTAACTACTGAAGAGTCAAAGTCCAAAAATGTCATAGCATGAATTCATATCATGTATAGGGAAGAGAGCAAACATCTGGAGCAACAAATGACTCTGTGTTATCTTTTCATCCGATTTCCTGAAACTAAAAACAATTGCATTTAATCTTCTATGGGAAGAAAACAGAATGAAACGTTTGACAAAAAGCATAAAAGTGGTACCCAGAAATCTTCTTACAGTTAGGGAGCAGTAAGTACATCTTCTCTCAGATGTAAAATTGGAAATCATTCTGACAGCCAGTTGACTTGTCATACACACATGATTTTACTTTAAGATGCAAAGGAAACAGTCTAGAACAGCAGGATTTCAAACACTGTAGGGATCCAGCTGAATCAGATAGACTAAAGACCTCCTAAATATAAAAACTGTATTATATTGAAGTTTTTCATAAGAAAATAAAAGTTATGAGCTGAGGATATTTAAACTCAGTCTAAGAAATATTGTTTGTGATCTGTGACTCCCCTGCATTTATTCTCTTATTAGGGAAATAGAACTTTGCATCACCTTTCTGCAAAACCCAAGTTATAAATGGCTAAAAAGGAGAACACAGCAGCATTCCCTTTCAAGATATATTGCATATTAAAGATATTAGAAGACAATGTCAGAGGATTGGTGAAACACTTCAGAATACTTCAACCTTTTCCCACGCTATAGAAATTCAATTTTACCCAAAAATTAGTCGGTGAATTAAATTTTCTCTAATTTGTTACCTTTCATCTCAGGGGGCAGCTACTTCATTTTTAGCAAGTACTTCTTTAAGAAAAAACTATTATTAATGTCTCAAGCAGTTGAATACCAATTCTGCAATAATATCCTACTGTGGTCTTAAGTGGCACTGATGGTTCTCAGGGTGTTCCACTGCCCACACAGCACTTTGTGCTGGCTATATCTCTTTCTTATTTTCAGTCCTTAACTTGAATTCATTTTAAAGCACGTCCTTAGGCACATCCTGCAACATATCCTACTTACTGTAACATGAAAGAGTATGTCAAGTCCTATTGAAGATTATGGGACAAATAAGACAGTGAGCATAATTCAGAATTTATGTTCTTCCCCTTCTAAAGGAAAATAGTTCCTAAGTGTACGGAAATGTAAATTTACCGAAAAAAAAAATTAATGTGCAGCATGGATGAAGTTTTGTCACCAAAAGAAAATAGTTATAGGAGCAGCAAATTCTGTGCTTTGCACTTCTCTAGCTTAAGAAAGAAAAAATTCCATCTGTCAGTTCCTGCAGACCGTCCTGTGTCTGAGACAAGCCTATCATGCTTTCATTCTCACGACAGGAGTACAAGATAGTGGATAACTGATTAGAAGTAAAATGTCCTTTGCTCTCCTTTCCAAGAACTGAAAGGATTATTAACCATGGCTTCCAGCACTGATTTTCCCCACACAAAGCAACTCCAATGGGTGGCCATTAATGATTTTTAACCAGTGTTATTCACTGATCAAGTGCTACACTACAGTTAGGTTCCCATATTCATTTGATGTAGCTATCAAGGAAAGATCAGTTTCTTTAACTGGCTTCAACTGGCTGGGATGACTATGATGCCCTTGAAAACAAGCAAGGCGGGGGTTTTTTTGTTGTTAAAACAGACATTTCAAACATTGTCTACACTGTGAATGCACACAATTACTTTTAGCTTTGCTTACAGAATAAGGAAATTGTTTCTTTCAAAAAGTGACTGAGGTCTATCTAGAGAAGGCATAGATCCCTCACATAGGATCTTGTAAGTAAGAGACTATACTGGAATTCAGTACTTCTGAGATTTTACATGGCCAGATGAGAAAGACATCTTAAACTCTTAACTGAAATTATGTGGAATGATTTTGTTTAACTCGTTGCATGCTGAAATACCTACTGATACATTTCTGAAGTGTGATTTTCACTTCTAAAAGGCATGTTCCAGGTATATCAACTGCAGAAGAATGCACTCAATTAGAATAAATAATTGAATTTGAAAAGCCTGACTGGCAAACTTGGTTCATAATTACTAAGAAGATTTCACTACTTTTAGAATTCTAATACTTCACCACTGGCATTCTAGACAGAGGCATTTTTATAGGTTAGTTTTACAGGAAAAATATCACTGTTATATCCCTCTCCACCTTTAATCTGTAATTTATCATTGCTAAATGGGATAAACAAGACATTTATGAACTATCGAGACATTTCAAAATAAATGAAAACAGTTTTCCTTTAATATTTATTATTTTTTTGTAAACTAAGTTAAAAGAAACTCTTGCCTTAGCTAAAAAATTAAGCCATAAAAATTTCCAGGACTAAGGAATATCACCAGGAGTGTCATGGTCCTCCAAAGATGTCGCAGCATTGATGCCTGATGATTGCCCTCCCTACCCCAGACTGCTTCAACTAGGACTTAGAAGATTTAAGTTTTATACTAATGAAAACTACCGTTAAACAGACAAATTATTCTTTCATAATGTAATTATTATGATGCAGCATCAAACCTGGGCACTGTTCTGGATGCAGTCTACTGAGTGCCAAGTAGAGGGGAATAATTGTTTTCCCCAGTTAGTAGCTGGCTCCTTTTAAGGTAGCCCAGCACACTTTTGACCATTGATGCCACCAGGGCACACTGCTGGTTCATTTTCAGTCTGTGTCTGCTAAGGCATCAAGGTAATTTCCAATAGAATTTCTCCACAGCCATTCTGTTCTCAGCCTGTACTGTTGCAAAGAGCAATTCCTCCCACCAGGCTGCATTTTGCATTTTCCATGATGAAATTCATGAGGCTCTTCTTAAAACTTATTTTGCTATGAACAAGATCATTAGCTCTCTCTTCCATAGGAGAGCCTAAAGTAATTCCATTCCTGAAGGCAGGCTTCCTCCCCCTACCTTCAAGATAAACAAAGTGTTTGGATATTTACTGTTATTAGCAGATACCCTTTCAGGACCAGTCACCTCTCAATTACTGCTCTAAGACATAAATTGAAGTTATGAAGTCTTTAGAGCAAGGTAGAGAACAGGCAAACAGGGATTTATTTTTGGCAACATGTGTCAAACATTTGACTGGTTAATTCACAAGTTTGACAGAGGATTTGCAGACTGCTTCAAACAGTGTTTGCTAGCTACCCTTAAGATTTCAAAATTAACCTGTGAATATTATCAGCAATTACTTCTACCCTCATCTTCACACAAGCCACACAATTCCACTGTGTTCACAAGAACAGCCAGTTGTGTGGGGCAGCTCTTGAGTGGAGAGGTTTTGAATACACAAAGATTAGTACCAAACAATAAAATGTGCCATGATTAAAAAAAATTAAATCCTCTCTTGGAAGGACATAAAAAGATCTTGAAAATCAGTAAGGGCAGAGATGAAAATAAGAACCTGGCTGGTGGATCAGTGCTTGCATTCTGCCTGGCTTTGCATTCCCCAAGAGCCACAAGATTCTTCCTTTGTTCTAGGCTGAGTGGAATCAAAGACAGAAAATACTCACTACCCAATGAGTTCAAGAACACTATTACTCTATCACTCTAGCAACTAAGCTGTACTTTTTCAACATTGTTGTCAAACTAATTGTGCAAAACCTATCTCAAAGGAAAGACACGTGAACATCTGCATCTGTCACACTAAGTGTGTTTACTTCAGGTGGTTTGTTTTTGAAAGGAAAAAGAGTGCTTCAAAGGAAACCAAATGTTTGAATAGAAACAAGTTTCCTGGCTACCGTAAGCTTCTTTCTCATGCTAATTTTCTTTGAGGACATGGAGATGTTGACAAAGTATGTGTAGGAAAAAGAAGCAGTCCTAAAATGCCAAAGGTCAACTCTTATCAGTAATACATAAAAAATGTATGTTGCCATATAAGGTATTTAGGGGTTGAAAATTGATATGACAGTTTGAATACAAGTCATCCTAAACATTTTAATTCACAGAAAGAAGGTTAAAATATACAACAGAAAGAAGAAATTTTGTTTGGGTCACTTGCAATAAATAGTACCTATCACCAAAATACACTGACTGTATCTTGCAACTGGCCAGTCTAAGAACCATCTTAATAATAGTCCCCTTCAATGTACACCACAAAATACTCCTCGTAAACTAAGTTATGCCAGAGTACAGCAATGTTGATACTTCAAAATTTATTTGTTGTCATTATTTGAGGTCCTGATGCAGTGCAACAATTCACAAGTTCACTTCTTTTCAAAAGTTTGTTTGAATTTGAGCAGAGAAAAATCCTATTAGGTAAAAATAAATGCCATGATCATTGTCACACTGGTAAAGTCTGAGAAAAGTAAGGTGATTAAGCACTTGAATACACTATGATCAAGCTCTGGATTTACAGATAATTCAAGATAGTTGCACAGGGTTGTACTGATCAGTCTACATATACATACAAAGACTACAATTTCTAAGCTTCACTGTTTCCAGCATATCTTTAGCCATGACAGCTTGTAGCTGTACAGTGAAAAGCAGACCTGATGGCACTCCAGTCTCTTCTGTAACTTCAGGATGTGTCAATTAACTGAGATCATGCAAGCCAAGATGCCCTGGCTAAGCTTAACAATTGAATTTTGGCTCCTTTTGTAGTCTTGTAGGGTTTTGAGAGACTCCTGAGCCATACAGTACGTCTTGCCAACCCATGGCCTGAAGGCAGCTTTGTTCCTCTGTGAGGATCAAATTAGCTCCAGCATCCAGAATTGCACTGCCTATAAGGCTGCTACAAAATTCACCTGCTGCTATCTTAATAAATTGCTAAGACTAACTTTGTACAAAACCCACCTGTCTCCCAACTCTCATCCTCTAGGATCCTCTAGGGGATCCTCTAGGGACAGAAACTGTTTCTGGTCTATGACTTTTAAGCTCTTTCCCTTTTAAAATGAAGAAAGGAGATAATCCTGGGAATTTATGAATTGCAAAACATGTTAAAAGAGGGAGTCATGTTGCAAATAATGTTTCTTAGACTTTTATTTCTAAACTTGATATATAAACCATTCATTTCACTTTCAAAGATACAATAAACATTCCCAGGATCTCTAATAGTACAAAGATGTGCATTTCAACTGCACAACCTTTATGATCTTTGCAATGCTGGCTCTTAGAAGACTATCCTCCTGCAGGAGAATTAGCTACTATACTTACTCATACACTGGCAAAGCCTTACAGTAACTTTTAAAAATATTCTTTTAACAAGCTAGCAACAGCATCTGTTTTTAGCCTTTCTTGTTCAAAAAACCTTTTATTGTGGTTTACCTCCAGAATACTTTTTCTCGAATAGTATTTTCTGTCTAACTGTTGTTCTGTGCAGCTAAGTTGTGTGTGCACAAAATTCTATTGCCACTTTTGCACATGCATGTAGAGAGGTACACATTACACAGAACTATGGACTGAAATCTAATATATATAATTTGAAGGTCTTCAATCACATATTTAACTAATGGGACAGCAAGGTTTTTAAAATTGGGTTTTTAAAACAATTTAGAGGGGAAAATGTTGAAATAGGTGCACTTAGATTTATACTTTTTGTCAAAATACACCAGTAGTCTTCATAACTGCAATGATTTGCAAGTCTTGCTTCAGTAATTTTGAGTCATGCATGTAATAAGAAATAAAAGAAATTAATTACAATTTAAATACTTATATATACACTAATCAAAGGTTAACTCCAATAATGAAAAAAGTTGAAACAGTTGTATAGTAATAGTTGTATACATAATGTTCACTTAAAGAAACAAAATATATTATATATTCACAATCTGAAATTATAATAATAGCAATAAAATTTGTTTTAAGATATAGAAAGTCTGAATTTATTGAAATTCATGCTGGAAAAAAACCAAGAATTCCTGTTCATTGACATACTCCATCTTGATGTAAATAAAGTTGATTTCTTTTAATCCCATGATAAACCCCAAATCCTTCTGTAAGGCCATTAATCAAGTTTCTTTCCACTTTTTCAGTATCAATGAGACAAACATTTATTTAGAAGTCACTCTATTTCAGAAACCATGTCCTACCAAATATAATGTTATACTTTTCTAAGATCTTTCTCTTTACCTAACACACATTTCCTAACTGACAGTTTTACCAAGTAATTTAGAAAATTCTTTCCTGAAGAAAGCAAACCAGCAATACTAGGGATCCCTTCCTGAGGTCTGTCATGTCTTGTATTCACCTGACATTAATCTCATATTTGTGTTTGCTTCTTAACAAGTGTTCATTGGATTTCCTCATCACCATCTTCTATTGTAAAAGTATGCATTTAAGTAAACTGTAAGTGTGATAAGATTTCCTTTCTGAGAAACTTCATCTTTCATGCAGCCACACTGAAGGTTCAGTTTAATCACCAGCAAAAAATTAGCTTGGTCTGGACTGAAACTGAACTGTTACAGAATGACAATTAACTTACAAAGTTGTTCGTAAAAATTAAATGCATATACACACACATAAAATCTTAACTTTGAACTTCTCAACATCTCTGCCTTGCTTTAAAATGAATGTTTAAATGTTAAGAAGACATAAAAAAATACTATTATTCAGTCATAGATGCCATAAAAATTAATTGCAGAATAGTTTCAAGTTAGATTAGCAAAATCCTAAAGAACTGAAAACACATATGGACCAAAGTAATTTAAAAAAAATTGTGGAGATAGCAGCTGATTTCTGAACACATTAAAAACCACCATTCTGTTAAAGTGACTTCTATTTCCTATATCATCAGACTCAAAAATATAATTTTAAAAATTAAAAAATCCAAACTCCTGAGACAGGAGTAAAATTATTGCTATTCATAAAGCTCTGCAGCTCTGGCTTTCACAGTTTTGATCCCACTATTAGAGAGCATCCTTGAAATCCACTGAATGTCGATCTTGCTTTCAATAGTGGAAATCAGATATCCTTCAGTTTTCACCATAGTGTACCTGTGACTATTTTGATGTAGAAAGGATTTTTTGCTTTTTCTTCTATATACTTTTTACTCAGTTCTCTAAATCCAGAAGTATTATCATGCATACTTGTGATGCTTTAGGTGTGATAACTTAGCCTGGTTCTTGGTGTCCAGTAGGCCGGGAGACCAAACACCCCAGAACTGTAGAGTTAGGAGACCAAACATTCTATTGTCATAAGCACTCAAGGTCCCCTAGCAGGACAGATTCTGTAAACTAGAAGTTAGCCCACCCCAGCCCGTTATTGGGCTCTCTTGTTAGATATGCTAATGTGTAAGGTCTTTAATTGTATACTCGACTGGCAGGAGGGCATTGTGACGCGTGTCACCTGGGCGGCGTGATGCACTGGATGAGATCCTATTAAATACTGAGGTTAACGACCCCCATCCGTGTCTAGCTTTTATTTCCTAGGACCAGGAAAAAGGCATCAATTTCACATCTTATGCAGAAATTTTAGCATCTTGTTGGAATGGAAAACAACCTAGACATAAAAAATTATTTCTACCTACCTGTTAGCTCATTCATACCTGAATATGCATAATTAGTCTCTGAGGATTAAAGAATATAGTTCACCATTCTGAGTTTGGATGAATTTATTTTATTATCCTGTTTATTGCAGCTGAGTCTCTGACCAAAGCATCTGATATTGCTAGAAGTACTATTTTATTACTAATAAAGGTTTAAATTTTAGCTGCTTCTCTATTTAATGAGGGAGTTTGCTTTTTTCAGAGACAGTTGTGATTTAGTGGCAATACAAGGTAAATGAGAAAGCTGGAGAAGCTGGCAGTGGTCACAGCAGCAACATTAATCACATGTCATAGAAATCTCCCTATTATACATAACTTGACACATTGTCTTTTTCAGAAAGATGTCAGGGTTGCCCTCACCACAACCTTTCTTGACCTGTTGTCATCCTGTTATGTTCCTCACCTCCATAACATCACTCTTGTAAAAAGAGAAAAATAATCATCACAATGCTACCCTACTATGGAAATTCTAAAAGTTTTGAAACATAAATTGACATTGGACAGGAAACTAAAACCCAACTGTGTCAAGGCAGATCCTTGAGAAAGCCCTCTATTTACTGCAATGCTTGTAAGTTCCTCACAAGAAACTACCTAAAGTTTTAGAATATGTCAAACAGTAGAATAGAAGTTTCTTTTCCCTCTTCTTAAAAGATTTTACTCTTCATTCACAGAATCACAGAGTATTTTCAGTTTAAAGGGACCCACAAGGATCTTTGAGGTGAAAATACTTTAGAACACCAAGTGATTCAATTGAATAAACTCCATGCCCCAATAGCAAAGGGTCATCTTCTAAAACAAAAGCAAAAGGATAAAAAAACCCTCCAGATAAATTCAAAATGGCCTTAAAAAGTCTGTGTGATCAACTCTATTTTAGCTATTATGGCATCTTTCCCTCTTTTCCCATATCAAATCACCATACACATAAAAAACACACCCAATTTTTATGTCGTGACCCCTAATACCATGTGTCAGAAGAACCCATAGCTTCTCCTGCCTAAGCTCTACATGCACCTTCTAAAACCTGACATATCTATGAGCTTCAAAGTTTTTAAGAGACCTGCCTAACCTTTCACATCCAATCATGTGCATCTGCTTCCCCAGCTGAAGGCTGATTGCCCCCACTGCCATGAAGGGAGTGTATTCTCTGTGCTACATCATATTTTCCTATCAGGAGCAACTCAATGAATGAGACTACAATTATCATTAAATAGAGTTAGCTCAAAATCCATTTTATGCAATGGATCTATTTTTACTTGGGTGTTTTGGCATTCTCTTTATTTGAAATTCTAATGGTGCTGTTCAGAATGTTTTTCTGGTATTGAGGATTTGCAATTGTCTAGGCTTGAAATATGCCTTTTACATAGATCTAAATGTACTGTACTCCAGAAGAGGTTAAGAGGCTTCCCAGGCAGCAGTCTGCATTTACAAAAAAAAAAAAATTAAAATTCACTCTTACATCCTGTAGTCAAAAATCATGCTTCATATTTGCTGTTCGTTCGCACTTATGCATATTTGTTTTATTGTTCTAGCCTAAATCCAGACCAGTGACAGGTATGCTTAGCAGAGGCATTTACAGTAGCTCTGTCAGCACACTTTACCCAGTGAGGCTGACTTGAAAAACAAAAGCATTTCAGGGACAGTGCTGGCATTAATACTCAGGACTCAGTTTCATGAGCTCTGAGAGCAAGCCTTCAAAAGCATGAAAGACTTCCAGCAGGAAGACAACTAATAGCAGAAACAGTAGGAGACCCAACTTACCTTCTGTTCTGGACCAAAAGCTCTGAAGAGATTCCCATTTCTGTGTTCCAGAGCAGGAAAAAAATAGTGACGATAAGGAAGAACAAACGGGGAACTGCTTCCTTTGATGCTTCTCATCTCAGAGAAATAGCAAAGACATGAAAAGCAAAATCTAATTATATATTTTTAACATGTGAAGACCACAGCACAATAAACAGAGCAAGGGACACAAGAACAAAAACTCTAATGTGAACATTAAAAATGGGATGAGTGAAACACAGACTGTTTCTTTTTGTTTCATAGATATATTGTTACATAACTATGTATACAAATGTGTACAACATCTACAATGAACACTATTGCATATAGAGATGAAAGATATACGGCTGATTTAGACAGTATTTCTTGCATTTTTGTCTTGGGATATATTAAAAATGGGCACTTTGTTTATGTTATTACATTTTGCTTCTTAACTGAACAATAGAGGACTACATAATGCTGGAATGCATTATTTGAATTGATCAAACAGATACTGGTCCTTGGATTAGTAAGTTATTAAAATTTGGCCTTTCTTCAATTACTAACTAAAAGAAAAGACATCCTTGTTTTTGAAAATATGTATGTTACTAAAAAGATTTTACTGAAGAACTTGGACCAACAGTAATTGTGTAATGGACAATTTCTGGAGAGTTTTCATCAATTTTTGTCTCTTTTTTATTCATTATGCAGCTTTAATTGTAAATCATAAAAGACTGCTTCTATTCCCTAAGGAGAAAATTTTAAATCTGAGATCAAGGGCCAACAAATGCACAATAGAAAAAACATACATTGAAGATTTCATATCTCTCTTTTCCACTTTTATTTTCACATCATGCAAATTCACTTTAAAGTATATGAGATTTGAATCCACTCTTTATTTGCAGTAACCATTAAGTGATTTTGCTATTTTATTTTTTTTTAAACATAAACGCCCAAATATGTAGGGTGCTTGCTATTTTTAAATATACCTGTCCATTTTCCCAGCAAGCCCTCAGGTTCTTAGCTTCCAGGTTATTTTCCTTCTCACCAGTACCGTTATTTTCTGCAAGCAGTTGAAATCATATGGAATGGGACACTTTCTACTTTGCAGCACAATTTTGAAAATCTTGAGTGGCATGAGCTATCGTTGAGCTACAGGACCAACTTTTTTTCACAGTGATAAGGGACAGATTGCAAATGCATTCTAACAGCTAAGCTTGAAAATAGGATGCCTTGTGAGATTTTTCAAATGCATCTAGGCTTAAAAGTTTTGGAAGTAACCTAGAAAACTCAGTTTTTGCTTATTCCTGTTTTCGTGCATAACCTTGAGCACATCATTGTGCATCTCACGTTCCCGTGGTCTGAAGTGGATAAAATATATCTAAATATAATGGCCCCATCTCAAGTGGTAACATCAGGACAAAATCATTCATTGTGAAGTCGCCAGGGGTTACTTCACTGGGGGTGACTTCACTGGGCATATCTGCACTTGTGGAACAAGGGACTCTGAGCACCATACACAGAATGGTAATTTCACCTTTTAATTGCATAAAATGCTAATGGGAAAACTAGAAAATTGTAGAGATGTGCTCACATAATATCTCTGTGTCCTTGTCTTGTATGAAGGACACATTTCTATGAATTCCTTTCTGAGGATGTTTCAGAAAATCAAACATACATTAGGTTTACATGTTTCAAAACACTAACTTTGTTCTTATTTCAGAAGACATAGTTGCATGTAAAGAACAAATTTTACTTAATTAGTCTTATCACAGCTGATCTAGCCCAAGGTCAAGTTTGGTTTTTTTTTCTTTAAACAGCAATAACTCTTGCTTTCTGTTATAAAATGCCAGAAAATTTCAGTTGTGAATATACTGTATCTAGGGGAGCAATGTACAACAGTTTAATTCATTTTCATACTATTGAGGCATTCATCAGAAGAAAATCTATAATAAACAACAATAATTTTCACTTCTGCAGAATGAAGTGCATCTGTGATCACAGGTGTGTACTAATCTATAAGTACAGTGAAGATCTTCAGTTACCCAACATTTTTATATACATGGGCAATAGAGAAGTGGCACTGCAGTGATGCATTTAAAGTGAAGGTGGCATGCAGGGCTTTTTATCTCCTCTGATCTCAAGATATCTTTTGAGATTAAATAGTTTTAAACCACTTGCAAAAGGGAGAATCATCTGGCTTACAGAAACATAAGGTCCAAAAAGGAATTGTTATCCCTCACTGCATATTCAGCACCTCAGACCTATCATTCCCTGCAAAGAACTTGTCCCTGTTTTTTGAAATGTTAAAAAAAAAAGCACTTACGAAAGAAAGCATAGTGGATATGTCAGTCCAAAGACAGAGGGATTTCCTTAGAGTGGCTATAACACACATATGAAACTACAATCCCCCAAACTATTATTGATTAAAAATTGAGTAACATAAAGGCAATAAAACTCATAAAACCATACTAAATTCTTAAGTAATGGTAGGAATGTATGTAATAGAATAATCTGTAGCATGCTTACAGAGTTTGACAGTGCACTTGGCCCACATCTAAGCACGCAGAACAAACAAAACTGAGTGAATTTTCACTTGTATATATTTCCAAATGTGGACTTTTCTGAAGGATTCACTTCCATAATCCGCCTGCAGAAAAATTTGTTTCACACTTCCATGACCTAATGGGAATGAACTGCATGAAGAAAATCTGGTTCCTGTGAAAGATTTGTGAGAAAGGTTGTCACCCCCAGGCCACTGTGGTGGGATGTCACTGCTGTGGGAGATCCTGCACCCCAAGTTCAGCCAGGCAGATTTAAGAGTATGAGCAGAAATACCCGAAATACTGTGAGAAATGTCTGTTTGAAATTTTCTTTCATCAGAAGTCTACTTATTTCACTGCTTTCTACTATTCCTTTATCTCCAGTAACAGTACACACCTTTCAGAAGACCAGAATATAAATGAGAGATCCTGAGCAGAAAAAAAGCAAGTTCAGCAGTGAAGTTGTAGTCCTGTATATGACCGAAGATTCACGTATATTTTAGTCCTGAGCATGTGCTTCCAAATTACTTAATCATGCCACTATATGGCTAATTCCTAAATGTTCTTGTCCTGAGTGTTCTAATCATGTTCAGATGGTGAGTCTTTTAAAAAACTACCTGATTCTCATTGCATAGCAAATGCTTTTTCCTATAACCATTATTTTAGAAATAAATCATCAAACAAAATACATGATTGTAAGTTAAATCAAGTCTTCAGTTTCATCCTGAAGCTACTAGCAAATAAAAATGAAGAATATTAGTAAATTGCATTGGATTAACTGGAAAATCGCAACATATAATTGATATGTCTATACTGCTGTCTGAGTTCTGTTAAGCCAGCCTACATTTCAGACATTTGCATCTTGTTCAGAGAAAGAGGAAAGGTGTTGATTGCATTTAAGGTTACATTCAAACTGTGTTATTGCCTTGCACTAACAGTCCTGTTAGACTCTTCTTTTGAAAGCTCTATTATTTTTAAACAAAATACTGTGGGCTAAGAAATCTGTTAAACAGAGAAATGTAATTGGAAGCTTGCTTTATCCTGCCATTGTATAAATAACCCTGGTTACAGAGAAACACATAGAATATAAACACTTATATTTTTAGTTAAAATTAAGAAGCCAACTATTCTAACTAAATAATTGAAATAGAATTTGTGTGCTATCATACCTGTTTCTGTGCTACAAAGTATGTCATTTTTTGTTAAACTGAAACTTCAAGAAACCATTCTTAAAAGCATCCCTCCACTATAAAGAGCAATTGATGAGTATTTAATCTCATTTAACTTAGAGAAAATAAAATATAGGATCTCTTCTATTGATAAAAGCTTAAACTTAACATTACAATAATTCAGTGTTGGATAAATAAAGAGCTTATAACAATAATTCACACAATCTTTTTAAGAAACTGATTTACTTGAAAATGGATGCAAATGTTAGACTAATAGTATTGAGAGATGGAGAGAATTCAAATAATTTCTTGACTGAGATTTTGCTTTCAGGGAGGAAAATAGGACAGAACAAGAAAGTCCCTGTTTTTCTCATCCTATACAGGAAATGGGCACTAGTTTCAGGGCTCAGCTTTGCAAAGCTGAGAGTTTTTCCCACCATTCATCAGAAAGCATCACTGTCATAGCATGGACATACAGTTATCATTTTCAGTGGGATGTTTGGTACACAACATGGCCAGAACCTCATTCTGGGAGCACTCAGCATGATGGATCCATGGGCAGCAGGGCCTGCCTGTCCCAGGGAATCACAGGTTCCCTGATGATGTTCGTGGCTACTCCATCAGCACCACACAGCTACTGGGGAAGCTCTGTGGGACCGACCATGCTGACAGTCTCAGCACTGCATTCAACATGTTTTTTCTAACATTCTGAAGCAATACTGGGCTTAAGAAGGAGAAAATCAAACAAGGCTAGGAGGGTTAATGTGGCTGAATGGACTAAAATTTAGAGAGAGCTCCTGGCCAGTGATTAGGGCGACACTTCAAGCATTTCTTATTCTATAAATGGTAGTTCTCCACTACTTTGTCTTAGAGTCTTCTTTAAGCTCCTCACAGAGATCAAATAAAGTTTGTTTTCAAATCCCTATGTACAAAAACCTGCTTCTGTATTAGACCTAAAAGCAAGACTGTGCTAAGCTCTCAAAATCCTGTTAGAAAGATAAATTCCTAAATCTTCTCCACTGTCTCTGGTGTCAAGCAACAGCTTTAGCTATTCTCTTTGTGCATTACTTTCAAGCATTGACTTGAATATGTTAAATCTACCTGTTAAATATTTTGTTCTGTGTCCATTTCATCTGAAAATTCCCCCTTTCCAAACTCTGCCATCCTCAATGAAAACTCATAAATACCTGTATATATTAGTATGGCTGTATTATTTTTTATTTAATGTGTAAATCCACCTGCATTTCCCTCTATCGAAATCTGAAATTTCCATTTATCTCACTATACAATTTTTTTAGACACACTTACATAAGTATACATTTATATACTTCTATTTAATTATTCACTTCTGTGAGTATATAGTTTTACATAGTTATGTGTTTATGTGTATGTATTTACTAATGTACCTATATATTCTTTGTATGTACTACTTTCCCATTTCATACATATCACTGCTAGACTTTTTTTGAGATTTCAGCCTAGAATGGCCATTTGAACTGAACTACAAAGCCACAGTTGGACTTAGTGAAACTGTGTGAATTAAAAAGACAAATATCTGGTTATTAAAGCAGCAATGACTGATCTTCTGCTGTGCTTATCTAAATTAACTTGTGTCAGAATTAGTCCAAAATGCACAGATATATCATTTTTTGCTAACCTTCCTGATCATTGTTTCAAGAACAAGCCAGACTGGTCCACAGGTGGGATTTCTAGGTACAGTAAAATATATTGACCAAAGTAGAGTTATCTGACCATTGTGCTTCTTCAGCAAGTGGATTTTCTACACACTCTGTGGTCTCTGCTAAAAAAATTTAACCAGCATACTCTACATTGTGAGAAAAGGACCAAGAAATCTACCAGGAAAAACAATCTGCAGAAAAAAAATTGTTTCAATAAAAAATTGTAGCAAGGTTTGTGAGGAGAAACTGTATTGTGAACTTTTATATCCTTACAGTGCTACAACACTATTACTGCTTTAAACTGCACTATTTTTCAAACTACTATAAGAAAGGAATGGTATAAGAAGTGCAGAATAAGATTTTCTTTTTTCCTTGTGGCAGAACCAATGCTGTTGTGGTCACATAATAATGTCACTTGGAGAAATGGTAGAAGCATACTAATATAAAAAGTTTAATGGGTCATTTCAGTATGGGAGCTCACTATGGACATAACTGTCAACCAGAGGCAATTTTCTCCCTCCTTTTCCTCATGAAAAGGAGGTTGTTCTTAAAGTTATTGATTTTTAAGCAACATAAGCATGATTTTGCTCATAAATAAATGCTGAATCCATGTGAAAATAAAGTATACATTAATATAATAATAAGAGCTGGACTAATTTTTCAAAACCTCATAAATTCCAAATGATTAAAAAAATCACAAGAGATGCTTTTGTTTAAATAGCATTCTCATGCTTTAATTGGCTTGGTTTGAAATAGTTCTGTGTCAGCTTAAAGATATTTTTCAGTCTTAATTCAATTTAGCACACAAGCAACAATTTAAATCTTGACCAGGAGTGAATCCTCCAGACTACGGTTCGAGAATTTCAGCCCTGTGGGTTTTGCCAGTGTTTGTAATTTGTCAAAAGCCACTCTTAAGTTCTAGGGTAGTTTACAAATTGTGAGCTCTGTCTTCTTTAGAGGACCTAGTTCCTGTGTTGTTATTTATCACCATTAACAGTGCTTTGCCAGAATCTAAATTTCATTATACAACAGTACAGTGATGTCCAAAGGACCATGAACCTAGCATTGCACTGTTTACAAGGAATAGTAATTATAAACTAAGATGTTGTCCATTATTAAACCTTTTTTTTTCTTTCTCCCTGCACTAAACAATAAGATTTTGAAGACAAAGGAACAAGAAAATTTTATTAACTTTCTTAACAGACAGCTATTCCTAACTCTCAGTGATTAAACTAATGTTCAATTTAAAATAAATTCAAAGGAGAAATGAAGAAAAAAGTCTCAGAGTATTACAGACTACAGGCAAAGTAACAATCTCAGTTCTCTCTACATTATGACTTCTAATTTATGAGAACTTTTCAAAGGGTTTGAAACACTGGTTTTGTAGCAAAAAAAAAAAGAAAAAAGTTATGGTTTTTAAATAATGCTTCGATTAAGCAGCATACTGTGAAATAAAAATATTAGAAGTACCATGAGAATTTGACCTGCTTAGACATTAGACTAATACTGTCATTGTAAATCATGTAGACAGACTTGAAGCTTAGGCCATTTTTTCTAGATTTCATATCATTTCATATTTTCAGGAAATACTACTGAGTTTTGAATTTTCTCTTTGAGGTCTCATCTGGGGGCATAATGTCTAAATAAACATAATCATCCTTTCCTGGAAAAAGTCTCTTTAAGCCTGACACTAACATTAGTCACTTCTAGGCATTAGGAAATACTGCAACTTTCTAAGAACCAGAGTTTTCTTAGTAATGCAGTTCTCCTCAGATTGGTCAGTCTTGTTGACAGACAAAGCATTACTAAAAATGACATGGCTTTGAAAAATAAAAAAAACCTCACAGAATTGGTATCAAAGATATCTGGTAATAAAACAGTTTAGGTAAGTATCTAAAAATAAAAAATCCTGTACCTAGCAATTACCAAAAAATGAGACTATCAGCCAACCAGATCATATGCGTGTAGTATTCACATAAAAGAATTTCCAGAATTTTTCAAACTTCCAAACTAATAATGCTGTATCAGTGAACTATGGGTAGCAATACAAATTCTCATGGAAGACAATTCAGTCCTGTAATTGTTCACAAAAGTCAAAGTAATGAAGATAATATAAACCATAATAAAAGCCAGGGTGTATTTATTGGCTAATATAAACCCATCTAAAACTTTGGAACTGAAGCCACTCTCTCTTGCATAACTCTATGCCACAGTATATCCTGGAAGGTCTCAGTTTCCAGTAAATGCATTATGTTTTTTGTTTTATTTTCTTAACGAGTTTATAGCAAAAGAAATTTTCTGAAATATGTACAGTGGAACTCATTAACACCCTGAAGGCTGCATATGCTTGTAGTCTGTAGGTATTGGTGGTGTTGTGAAGCATGAGAAAATACTAAAAGATCCTGCTTCCTAGTTGGAAAAGAAATAAAATTCTTAGTACAAAATTTCAAAGTCATGTACTAATGGAATAATAAAGAGAGTTCCACCATATAGAAATACATCGTTTGTTGAAGCTGATAGAAAATGAGAGAGATCTTGGTAAATTTTTAGTCATAGAATCATTAAAAGCAACAACTTAGGAAAAAAATAATGCTAAGATCTGTCAGACAAAGCATCTTCAGTACAGGAAGGCATAACATCATAACTACAAAAAACACAGAGAACACCTTAATTAGAATATTCTATATGATTCTGAATATCTATGTTCAAAACCAGGTTAAGTTGAAACAAGAATAGCAATTGGATGATAGGGTGATCAGAAAAGGAGCAGGTATTAAAACAAAATTAAAATCACAGCATCATAGAATGGTTCGGGGTGGAAGAGACCTTAAAGATCATCTGGTTCCAATCCCCTGCCATGGGCAGGGACACCTTCCACTAGACCAGGTTGCTCAGAGGTCCATCCAGTCTGGCCTTATCACCTTATCTAGTTTAGCACAAAAATGACTGGGAAAGATAGTGAGTCTCCTTAAGTGTGTTTGTGAGTAACAAGAAGGATGGGGAGCAGGAAACATATGACATATCAAATGTGATAGGATGCCCTTGAAGAGTCTAGTGGAAATGATTAGAAACAGGTAGTGAAGAGTCCAATACTCACTGTCTGGCTTCTTTTAGATATTCACACTTAAAAAGTACAATGTTTAATACCAAATTTACTTATTTAAAATGATCTGATATTTCATCATGGGTTTTGATTGAGCAAAATGATACACTAACATACTGAAATCAAAATTTGAGCGCAAATCCCACTTAGCAGAGTCTAGCAGTGTGTTTATCGGTAATAGGTTTTCAACAGAAAGTAAGAACAAAAGTTTTTAACCTATGAGTAAGCTGAGTGCTAGAATGATCATCTGAATGAAATAATAAAAGGAAAGAGCTCAAGTTTTTAAAGATACTGTTTGCCTGTTCAGGAAGGAATTTAATAGCAGACAGGAATATCTCAAAGGTGGAATATTAAGTCTGGGAGAGGCGTATTTAGGGGGACAATTTACTATAATCTCAAAAGTGTAGCATGTAGAAAATTTGTTACTCTTTCCTGTTGCTTATTTGCACTAGTTTTACTGCAACCATATTGTGCTTTAGGATTGTGGTTGATCAACTGCAGAAGATAAGAGTTCCCCCACCAGTGAATAACCCAGGACTTAATTTTCTCTATTATCTTCTGCTTACCTGTGTGATTTGTAATTGCAGTTCTGGAGTATGTAACTCTCAGACCTGGATTTTGCTACTTGTGTTAATGTGCCCTGCTGTCTTCAGTGAAAACAGTGCACATGAAATAACTATTCCATAGGCTGTTGGTATTACAGCCCCTAGCTCCCTACAGCCCCTGCCTAAAAATCCTATGGAATAATGGAACAATATTCCAATAGAATTTAATGGCTCTTATTTATTGAAATATTAAATTTTATGTAGAAAAAGTATCTGTAGGCTTTTTTTATATTATCTTAGATAATACGTACAAAAATAGAAATTCCCCTTTAAGTATACTGGAAAGAAATTTAGGTGCCTTTTATTTACCTTAGTGCATGGATTTGCACTCAAAATTTTGTCTCACAAAGATGATAAAAGCAATTGAAAAAGATAACTGTGTGTGTCTAGGTTGGAGGAAGGGAGAAAATTTTCCCACCAAATATTTTCATGTGGCTTATGACAGAGAGTCACAGGAGAGGGGTACAGGAGAGAGCCCAGGCCAGCTTCGTCTGCTATCTTCAGGATCCTGGTTCCACATACTCATGGTGTCTGATCTACATCCATGGGTTTTTCAGAGATCTAGCAGTGACATGTCAGAATGAAGGGTCTCAGTCTTGTCTCAGGTTAAAGTCTGCCTGTGAGTGCCATAGCCTGACCTGGCAGAGTGTCAGTGATACTGGGAGCCCTGTGGTTCCTGCTGAGAGGGTAATTCTGAGCTCAGCTTGCATGATGGACAAGATATTCCACCAAAGCTTTTCTCAGATTGTAAGGAAGAACTGTCCCAGAAATACCTTTTGAAGATGTTACCGGTCCATGTTTATCTGAACGTTAGTAGCACTTTTAAAAATGATTTTATTTTTTTCCCTTTCTCTGCTGCCTAGTCTATAATCCCTTGCCATTTATTCTATTTGCTTTTCTTAAGGCAACAACATAAAGCATGGCAGACATATTCTTCATCTCAGTAAGAACCTAGGAATAACTTTTCTTCTCTATAGTATAAAGATTTCATTCTGATAGCCAGGACTTAAACATTTTACTGCCTGTGTGTCAGGTGGGGAAAGCAGACAAGGGCTTGCTGAATATTTCATGCTTCATCCATCCTAAGGAACTGGGATTGCACATCACTAACTCCAGATGTGCTCCATCACTTTGTGCAGTGAAATTCACTGAGAATAAAGCTAAATGAAATAACTCAAGACCTTGAATTTTTATTGCCCATGTAATCCTGAGAATGTCCCATTCTTCGAAAGTACACTGAGTACTGATTCAAAAAGAAAATAAATTATACAGAAGAGTTATACAGAAAACATCAGTGTCATTTTAGGATATGCAGCACAGTTCATAGTATTACTCTTAGTATTTATGGCACACCATCTTAGAGGGCAGAAATTGAGATGGTTTTAAAGGAAGAATTCCTAAAAATTATGAGATATACATTGGACACATTCAAGAGTTGCTGCAGTACTGAAACAATGCAATTTCAAATAAATCTAATATAATAAAGGAAAAACTGAGTGATGTTGTAAAAAATATTTGCGCAGAACATATAAGCTTTTAACCAAAAGATGTGATATTAAGCTGAAAATGCATAAAGGAAACATGACAACAAAATCTTGCACCAGAAAAATACATGCAAATTGGTGTTATCAACTTAATTTTATCTGTTTAAAAAAATGGGTTTTTTACATTAATAGTTTTTTAAGAGATTATAATATATGTTTTTTTCAATATCACAGTAAACATTGAGATTCAATGTAGAGATATGTGACATATTGTAAGCCTCTCAAACTAATTTGTTTCCAAATATATAACTCTGAAATAATGACTGCTATATGGTAAATTTGAAGTAAAATATAATACTCCACTGCCAAATATATCTTATCTAGATAAAAGATTTGTTTCCAATTCTCACTCAAACTAACTTACCTCAGGTTGCTCTCAAGCACTAGTGTGACTTCTCTGGGAATTTCAAAACCAGATGTTGTTTCACCTTTATTTGATTGGCATGTCAGAACAAAATTTTATATATTTACCCATACAACTTAGTGGGATCAGCTGTGCATGCTCCTTTTCACCACAACATCAGAACCAGGAATAGTTAAAAGAGGAGCAGAACTGTGAGGATGTGGTTAAAAGAACTATAGAAATTGTGTTGAAAACTCTATTGCCTTCATAAACATTTTTTACACGTTGAAAAAGTTTGTACCTTCATGCATAAGTGTTAACTTACAAAATTGAAACTCTTCAGGTATTTAGGCACTGTTAATTGAAGCTGCTATTAATTGCAACAGGGAGGTGATTCAATCATTAAAGAGGTCCAAATAAATTCTTTTACTTCTTCTCTAGTTATGTCATCAGCTGGAAACTCTGCCGGAGTATTTTTACACTGGAACTCCAATTGTGATTCCTATGCCATCCTTAAAGCTTCTCAGATAACCATTACCACGAGAAAGCCTAATGGCAAGTAAAACAAAAAAAAAGAGTGGAATATCCAACCACAAACATTAAAATTTCCTAGAACATGGAGCTTTAGGAAAATAAGTTTAGAAAGTGAACTGTCTTCACTGTACTGGCTCAGAGAGCAAAGTACAAATATGGAAGTGCAAAGCTGATCACAGAACCACAGAATAATTCAGGCTGGAAAACACCTCTGAGATCGAGTTCAACCTGTGACCAAACACCAGCATGTAAACTAGACCATGGCAATAAGTGCCAAGTCTTGCTTCATGAAAGCATACAGAGAGGAATGTATGTGTGTATATATATGTTTTTCTTTTTTTTTCTTGACCCTGACCCTGATAAGTACCCTGCTAGTCACTTGGTGTCTCTCCACTGTGGGAGGCATAGGGAAGAGAATCAGAGAAGCAAAGGTGAGAAAAATTGTGAGTGGAGACAAAACAGTCTAATAAGTGAAGAAAAGCTCTATGGGCAAGAAAGCAAAATAATTTATTTGCTATTTCCCACCAGGAGACATAAAAATATTCTTCCTTCCTCCTCCATTTCATTTCAGGTTGTAATACTGAGCACAGCATTGTTTGGTATTAAATATGCCTTTGGTCAGCTCTGGTCAGCCATCCCCTCCCAGCTTTTTGTGCTTTCCCATCCTGTTTGCTCGGGGAGGCAGAGTGGGTAGTAGAGAAAGCCTTGATGTTGCACAAACTCTGTCCAGCAATAGCCAAAATGCTGGCTTGTTATCAACACTATTTTTGTTGCAAATCAAAAACACCATTCAGACTGCTATGATGAGAATTAACTTTATTCCAGCCAGACTCATTGTGATAAGTATATAGACTGAAATCGACACAGGTAGAGAAGTAAATGCCAACATGATAAATTTTTGCCAGGCTTCTCTGGCATTTTGCTGTAGGGCATTCTGGTTCTAAATATAAATAACTTTTAAATAGCTGCCATTCAAAAAAAATCCTATAAACAAAAATGCTTTTTCTTTTTTTAAATTTAGGGGATGATGTTTCCTGCACTTGTGAAATATTTTTTTTTATATAATAATACACTTAGTTGATGTGAACCTATTAATATACAAACATATTTCAGAGATTAAATTATCTGACAGCTTCCTATATGTATTACTTTTTTATATCAAAGAGCTTTTCCTTCAGCCTTCAGCTTTAGAATAAACTTGACAAAATCAATAATTATTTTCTTCAATAATTTAATCCATTAGATCAAGACTTAGAATTTTTTGCAAAAATATTGACATTCATATTCACTAGATGTTAACAAGACAACCATTATTTCAGAAATCATCAATCATTTTCCATCTTTAGCAAGGCTAATACAAGCTTTTACATATTTAACTATTTTGGAGTGCAAAGGGGAATAACAGGTGGTTATCAATTCTGAAAGACTCACGAGGAATATGAAAGTTAAGATCATCTGGTCTACAGTGAGAAATTCTCCCTAGGATGCAACAAACCTCTCTTTTATTTAACTCATTCCAGGTATTACTGATGTGAATTAGGGTAACTGCTGAAAAATCATGAATGATACATGGGATTTTTATGGAAAACTACCAAAGTCCCTTTGAAATTATAAAGATTTGATTTTCTCAAAGCTTTCCAAAATATTAATATTACTCTGTAACTGTTCCAAGGGATTTAAAATATGCTGAAAGTGGCTAACGAGCAATGTTTAGATTCAAGCATAATCAAATCAGTCAGAATTTTTTAGAGACAGGTTTTTTCATACACTAATGCTATGTCACAAGAGCTGGCTGTTAAATTTTATATAATAAAATATTATCCTGTGCTAGCAAAAAAAGCATTCAAAAACATTCATATTCACTAAGAATAAAATATCTTCTGTAGCATAAAGTTTCAAATATCACTCAGCACACTGTAGAGAATAATGAAAGTTCATCATCAGGATTGCTCATGGAAAAACAAAGACAATCTTAAATGTTTTCTTTTATCAGGTATGGTGCTATCTGATTACAAGACCACCAACAGTTTAGTGTGGCATTAGAAGGTGGCTGCCAAACACTGATCCCTTCTTCCTGTTCTTGGAATACCTTGCCATAAGGTCAGTGTTTCTAACTACAAAATATGTTTCAAAGTGCTGTGAAGTCACTGTCTAACCACTTAGAACTTTTTAAAATTGATTTCTACTCCATTTTTAAACTGCCAATATCATGTAGAGAATGATAATCACACTAACTTGTGTGCTATCTTTGAAACACAAGAATAATTGCTACAAACAGCTTCTTCACAAATCGAAGAAGATCTCAATGTAGTTACCTTGCTCATCAGTAGTAGATATTTGAATTATCAATTCATAAGGCAAAAAGAAAAGATAGTGCTTGAAGTGCTGAAGCCTCTTCAGCAAGACCTTTTCAGTCTTTCAGCTTTTACCCAGTTCATATTTATAGTATAACATTCTCTTGGACCCTCAAAACACTTGCATTCACACTTACAGCCTGAACCTAATATAGCTTTGCAAGTGTAATAGTAGCATGCAATTGAATTGGAAAATTAAACCAGAAGAATTGTACAAACTACTTGAAATTTTCATATACATTTCCTGTTGTAGTGGGGCACTATTATATACTTGTTTGGTGTCTCAACTACTCACTCCTGTGAATTTCTGTCAGGTTTTTATTTCAGTCCTCCCATCAATCAGGTGCACTGTCTTTCTTGCCTTCAAGTAAGATCTAAACAAATCTAGTAAAAAAAAAAAATTGAGGGAACTCCACACACCATCTGGTCCACCCTCTAGTCAAATCAGGGCTAGCTTCAATGGCATATCTGATTGCTCAGGATGTTCTTCAAATGAGTTTTGAGACTGCAGCAAAGGAATTGTCACAACTTTCCAAGGCAATGTTTTCCAACAGTCATGTCCTCCTATCATGTAGAAGTTTTGGCTCACATTCACTTTGAAATCTCCCTTTTGCAGCTTTTGGTGGTTGCCTCTGTCTTATCAAGATACGTGATGGAGAAGAGCCCAGCTCTGCCTTCCTTTTTGCTTCTCTTAGGTAGAGGAGGACTGCAATCAGATCGTTCCTCAGCTTTCTCTTTTACAGCCTAAATAAATCCAATTCCCTCAGTTTCTCCCGGTATACCACATGCTCAAGTTACTTACCTGTCCATGACCTTCCTCTGAACTCTGCAGTTTGTTGATAATCCTGAACAGAGGGGCCAAAAGTGGTTATTTCAATCCATCTGTAGGCATAAAGGAACCGAAAAACTGTGATTGAGGCTGATAGTAAGTTATTCATAATGCTACCTGACTTTGTGTCTTGCTAGTTGTATTAGCTTCCTGCCTCCTTTTTTTTTTGCTACATATCTCCTAGGGAGCTTGTATCCAGGTGTCAGAAACTTTCCAGTGAAGAAATGCTCTTTTGATAGTAATTATAGTGGTATCAGAAAAACCAAATCTCTGAAATATTGCTAATTGAATCTTTGCATTAATAATATGACAACTGTGTACTGTGTTTATACTAGAGATTTCCTCATCAATAAAAATCACTGCGGAAATGTTACATGTGAATAATGCTGCCTGACAATGGAAAAATCATAATAATGGTAATGCAAAATCCAAGTGTAATAACTGAAAGGGCAAGACGGATTTGCATGGGTAGCTGCAGCATGAAATATCAGCAGTGAAGCTGTTGTGGTTTTTTTGTGTCATTCTTTTCATCAGGAAATTTGTTACTTTTTTCAAATAGCTTCTCATGCAGACTGCTTATTGTATGTCAGGACTTCTTGATTATAACAACATAATATTTAAATATATTTAAAGAACTTGACAGTAATCTCATTCTATTGTGAGCTCCTTTAGAGCTTACCTTCCCCCTCACTGTCTATTTGATGAAGAAACTTTTGCCAGAACAACATTTGCCTTCAAAAGACTGAAGATTTAAGGTGAGATACTGTACATATAATTACACTAATCATCTTTAATTTCTCATCCCTACAAGCCTTTGAGCTTAATACCAAAACAAAACAAGCCAAAACAAAACAAAACAAAACAAAACAAACAAAACAAAACAAAACAAGAACACAAATGGAAAAACAAGCAAACACTCTTTCTTATCATATGCAAAATAAAATTATCATTTGTTATATGAACCCATAAACTCTTCACTTCGAAGAACCTCATACTGGCCTGTCTACCAATCAGGGAATTTAATTTCAAATCTCTAAACTTCTTGGAAGAGGTATGAACAACTTTTGGAAAATCTTTTGTGAAGCAATATTATGGATGGCACACACAATTACATCATGTGAATAGAATGAGCTTGCTCAGAGCTCATAGGGTTGGCAGAAAAACTATGATTGCATTCATGACAACATCTCACACAAGTTCAAAACTAAATAAACGTTTTTTGCATTTAAAGTGATACTTATTGCACTTGGGCACTGTCTGTCTTCCTCGTCTTTTCAGCTAGTTAAAATGCTGCCCTTTCTTTTCTCCCTATTTATACATTATTTTCTTTGATCTTTTGAACCGTAAAAGTCCTCAAAATTTTTGCAAAAATGAAAATTTTAGAAATGTCAGTATCAACTGCTCTATATTCTCTGTGAATTTGACTTCTTAATAGCAATTTAAATAGAGAAGAAACAATTACTCAACAAAAAAAACCCCACTTTTGGATCTTTGCTTTGTTGCTCAAGTGTCTTTTTACAGTAGGGCCATCAGATATATGTCTCTGCTAAAATATATAATTACAAATTTGTGCTCTCTACTTTTGGCAATCATTGTGTTGAAGGAAAAAAGACTAATGAGTTTTTCTGAAACTCCTTAAATCTTCAGGAGCTCTAAGTATGGTTAATGATTTATAGGTTTACATTAGTATACAACCTTCAACAATTTTATCAAGATTTCACTAAGTTATTAAATTGGTAAAATTACTAAATTTTAGAAAAAATAAATCTGTAATTTGTACATGGTTTCACATTTGTACAGTCACTGCTTGTAATGCCTATAGATGTTTCTTTTTCCCCAGACTTTACAGGCACATATTGCATCTATGAAGGAAATCTGTTGAGCGCTGTTTGCAACACCGTAAAATGTACTGAAGTCCAGAACAATGGTACCTTCCAAGATCTTAATTTCACTTGATATCTAGCTGCAGACAATGCCCTCAACCTTAATATACTCTACGTTAATCACAATATTAGTGCTCAGAGATTTTCATGATCTTATTTTCTCAGCAGCGATAAAACTGCTTGATAGAGCAGTAGGTATGTGAATATGTGTGTGTGTGTGTGTCTACACAACTGCGCATTAGCACACACGTGTTTGTGCTGGGCAGCTTTTTAGAATGGAACTAGAAGTTGAACAAATTTTCAAGCAAGAGCAAGAGTATAGCTTAGCTTGCTAGTGAGAGAAAACAAAAGAAATTATTCCAAGTCAGCACTGAAGCAATATATGCATGTTTGTATGTGATGACAGGATGGTTCTGTAGGGATTTTGCTGCTGTGTTCATCCCCTTCAAAAACAATACTTAAGAAATATTGATCAAAAAGTATGTTTCAAATGTCTTACTGCTCTCTTTTTTCCCTTCTTTACTTGTTCCTACATGGTTTAGCTCACAAGGGTTGTGTAGGGCCAACTAAGAACCATTAGACATATCTAGTTTTTCAGAGTTGTTGCTAACATTCCCAGGTTTTTAAAGGATTCATTCAATACATCAGCATGCACAAGTTGTTCAGGACAGGTCTGATCATAGTTTTTCATCATTCCATTACCAGCAGATATTAAATACAAAAAGTAATATTGTCCAGGAACCTATGAAGATGAAAACAGTACCTACATATTTTCTATACACAGATATCTCTAGCCATGAAAGTGGATGTACAACAGATACTGTAGTGTACATACTGAATATCTCATGCTTAATACCATGTAATCTGGGATCTAAATTTACTTTCTGTACATGAAAGTATACAAACAAGGAAAAAGAAAACCAACTCTGAGCATAACATTAATGCCAGAGTAGAAGTTAAAGATGATGGAGCTCACACTAAAGCCTCTTACATTTCACATTTCCATGAGGAATGACAAGTACTAAGACACTAATTTAAGTCCCTCAATGCTTTCCACTACTTTATTGTAAAGAAAAACAATGTCTTATTTAAGGTAGAGATAATCTTTCCTCATGGAAGGATTCTTCTGTTTGTTTGCTTAGAAAGGTGAATTGTTATCAGAGAGTGATCCTAAACTGAAAATCATGAAGAATCTCCTTGCAATCATTTCACATTGTTTTTAAAAGATAGCTTTTCTGCAGGCTTACAGTTAGTATAGATTTTGTGTGCTGCTAGGTATCTAAATATATCTTTGTATTGCTAAGTTTTGACATGCTGTTCATAGCATTATAGGCAAAACCTAACACTCTTTTCCTGTAAAAGACCAGTATCTCAGTAACCTTTTTTTTTGTTGTAGTTGTTTGTTTTGTTTACTTGATAGTAAATTTAGCTTTCATGCAGCAATACTGCTGCTTTCAATCTACTCAATAAAGTTTGTTGGAAGGAGAGGCTTGGTAACTTGCAAAGATGCCTGAAGACTTACTAAGGTGTGGAATTATGCAGACTGTTTGGATTGAGCTAAGAGAACTGAGGTAGGGAAGGTGTCAGTATTACTGTCAGACCATAGAAATAAGCTGAACAACACATCTTAGCTGCTTGGTAAATACACCTGTGTTTGTTTATTTTAGGTTGGGTTAGGTTTTTGTTTGGAGAAAACTGAACAGTGCTTTGAAGTGTTAAAGCTACTGAGACACCTCAAAATTCACACATGCCAGACAGCTTGTGAAAGTTGGTCACAGGAGGTTTTTTCCATATTACCTGTATTTCTATTCAAAATGAGAATCTCACACCAGGAGTTTTCAGATAAGATATTAAATGCATGGGGAGTTTTGGTTTGGTTGACTAGCTGGTTTACCTTTCTTCCTTAAGTATTATCTCCTCTTTCTACTACTGTTAGAAAGGCTTATACCCCTTGAGTATGCCTAGGCATAACCCCCACCTTCTCAGAGAGCAAGGAGTACCTGATAGTGATTATCTATATATTTAAATGAACAGTTTGCTTTTATTTTTTTTGCTTTTTTATTATTTCTTTCTATGAGGAAAAGTCTGTTTTCTCTACTAGGTACGGCTTGTCTTTCTTTTAAAGCTTAAATTCAGTTTTTCATGTCAACCTGGAAGTATTTATATCTATATAGACATATGCTTTGTATAAATCTAGGTGGCTACAGTGTACATAGTTTATGCTTAAGTCTGGTTTAGAGATGTACTTATATGAAAGCATTTTGCTGTGGCAGAACATTTGAAGAGTGGCATTAGAAGAATAATACAAGAAGTGCCAGCGTATGTTAGTACCTTGAGTAGCTACAGCCAAGATGTTTTTATCAGAATGTGTTGCAGGCATAATTTTCACTGTTTTTCTTTTTCCATTCAAACTGAAAGAGTTTTAAGATTTTTTTTTAAATTACCTCACCCTGGGATGTACCTGAACCAAATGTGTTGTTAGAGTCAGCGAGTGTAGTTCCCTTCTATTGTCAGGTATCACATCACAATCTTGACAAATGTGTTTTGAGATAAGCTGCAATAGAACTGGTCATATACTCTAAGAAATCTGTCTTCTGGAAGCATCATTAGTAATAAATCTAAAAGTGTTAAATGAACAGATGTGGGTAAGAAAAATAACTTGGGAGAAACAAACAAAAACCACTTCAGTCAGAAAGTATCATGTGGCATGATCATTTTCTTAAATGTAACCACATTTGATGCTTTGTCTTCTATTCCCTACCAGTCCTTGAACAGAAGGTGAGCCCTGCCACTAATTTGCTTATTCTGATCCCACACCTTACAGGATTAAAGACTTGCTTATTTATATCTAGCACTCTTGCCTGCTTTGTGAAATCAAGAAGTGTATCAAGTAATCTAACATTGTGTTAAGAAGAAAAAATCTTAAACAGTGGCACTTCAAAAATTCAGACACCTCTCTGGTTGAGATGTTAAAGCACACAGTGACAGACTTGCCCAGGAAAGACTGTGGCCGTAGTGCTCACTGAAATTTTTATGATACATTACTATTTATTTTTCCTGTTGCTTCAAATTATTTGGACTCAAAACAGCTATGTTTTAGAGACCAAAAAGAGAAAATTAAGTCTCTGCCTCCCTAGGACCTAGACCTCTATTAAATGAGAAAAATAAGATGCTGAACTTTGAAAAATCACATTCATAGTACTTCAAAACCTTAACTCTCCTTAAAAAATAGCAAAGTAATCAATAGCTCTAAACTATAACAGTGCTATTAACTAGTTTCACTAAAACTTTTGAAACTTTATCTTTAAAAATATTTGCTTTACTGCTTCCTGTTTCAGTAACACTAATTTAGGACAAAATATATTTTTGTTTCCTTTAAGTCTATGGAGAAACATTGTAGAAAACCTTCTTTTGTATATGAATCACAGCTGCTGGCAGCTGATTGCAGTAAAATTAAGTATTCTAGTTGAAGTCTGGTGACTGGGAGTCCCTTGACAGCATTTTCCAGAAGCCATGGCTTATTCTCTCATGCATTGTGAGTGAAGAAACCTTACTCTCAATTTCAAATAGCTGTTGTGTTGAAAGCCAGAAGTATTTCACCCAGCACTGAGGTTTCTCTTCCTAAAGCTCTGTTAAAATACCGGGGATTACACTGGCTCCAGAATCTGCCACGGATAGGTTATCTGGAAGTGTGAAGGCCACTGTGCTTAAATCCATCTTGTACTGAATGTGTATAAGTAATTCAAATAAAAACAAAACAAAAAGCAACAAACAACTAAAAAAAAAAAACAACAAAAAAACCCAAACCAGTGGGGATTATAAAACACTTGAAAAGTCTTTTGGATCTTTTCAGTTTAGAATTTGATAACTCAGTCCATGAAGCAGAGAAAACTTGCTTGTTGTGAAAAGTTCTATGAAGATCTAATTAATTCTTCAGAATGAACTGCGATTTGTTGGAGAAAAAGCATAATGATCTCACTAAAGAAAGCATGTGTTGTGCTTCTGGGTATTCATAAGTCTTTGACACATAGATAAATACTTTCTGCCTCGACCAAATTTGGGGTTGAAAAAGATAGTAAGAGAAGTTCATTTGTTTAGTGTGGAAAAAAATCAAACCTTCTCTGTTCCTTGAGTTACTGGGGCTTCCTATGCATAATTATAGGGCTCCTGTGCTCAGATTTCATCATGTTCCTAGAAGGAATAAAGCCTGCAGTACAATTACTCAATATTGAATGAAAGAGACAAACTCAGGATCCTGAAAGAATACTTTGTGATGCTTTTCTGTTCTAAGTTCTTTCTGAGAAATGGTCAAACTTTGTATAATTTCTTAGAAACATTTGAATTATAATAGCAAAAGACTTCCTGGAAGAGCTGAGTTTAATATATAAATAATGCAATACAGATTTAAAATTTGGCAGATCAATAAAAGCTGCACAAAAAGCAGTCATGGGTTTTTCAGTTGTTTGCTTGGGTTTTGCTTTCAATTGATTGTTTTGGGGTTTTTCTTTCCTTCCCCACATCATTCTATGGAATATCTGAAAGATAAAGAGGTTGCAAATTAAACGTGGCAATCAAATGATATCTGGTAATGTAATAATGCTTTATTTCAATGGGAAATTCTTTAAGTAACTATGAAAGTATGACTCTGCCAAAGAAACTATTGATATTTTTGGTACTTTCTGAAGTCTTTTGGTGCTGGTAAACTGTATATGCAAAACATATGTGAGCAAACCCAGGGCACCAGCATAAATATATTAAAATTTCTTAATCCTCAGTCTCACATTAATGGCTGGTGACATGGCTAGGTATGCCCAATCTGTCAGGGGTATTATGGTGCTCAGATGGGATAGCATCAGGGGTGTCAGAAATGAACTTTGTTTTTCAAAACCAGTTCATGAAAATTTAATCAATTGCAACTGGGGTTGATTCTTGCCTAAGGGGATCACTTAGGAGTTTTTCTATCAGGCACAGAGATAGCTTAATATTCTTGCCGTTTCTAAAAATATTTTTCTGCTATGGGAAACCCTGGAATAGGTACATTTTTGGGGTCTTTGTGTATGTCTGATTTAGGAACAAATTTTACTTGGCCGTACGTCTCCTCTGTCAAGCTTGGGGGTCCCCATGTAAATTTTCAAGATTTGTTGAAGTTGTTTGTCTGGATGATTGAATCTGGATGATTTTATTCTTCTTTCTGAAAGTTTTAAACCCCAGTTTTAAGGAGGAAACCGCATCTTCTCACTCTACTGCAGTGTAGCTGTGTATTTTTATATGTATTCTGGGTGGATACACACATACACATAGGAATATATACCCATCTGTATAGCTACATGGTATATAAACATTGTCTATGGACAGTGACCTAAATGTCAGTAAGATGGCCAGAAACAAAAGGCAAAAGCAGCTGTGCCTGGAGGGTTTGAAAAAGGTGGGGGGAGTGTGTGTGTGTGTGCGCATATGTTCACACATATGCATGTATGTGTGTGACTATACACATGCACACACACACACACACACATATATATATATTTATGTATGGACTTGTTGAACTTGTGCTGCTGAAAGAGTAGATACTGAAAAAAAAATGAACAGGACAAGACTACCCAGTTTTCAGAGCATTTCTAAGTATTTACATAATTCCTTACTCAGGAAGATCCTGATTAAATTTCATTTATGAATCTCTACAAGAATTAGTTTAGGATAAGAATATTTCCTATATACAAAAAAAAAAAGTATGACAACTTCTATCTATCCCTCCATCACCCCTACATTTTTCAATCAATTCAAGTAGTGTATACATTTTAAAAGTGAGACTTTCTTACGGCACATGTTGTTCCACCACTTTGGTAGGTGTCCAGCTCTTCACAAAGCACTGAATCTGTAATACAGTTGTGCTATTCACACAATTGCTTCTCATGAGCTGGCTCTGAGCCCATGGGTATAAGTGTCTCTGTTTGTGCTAGCTCAGTGGTGCACACGATGACATAATTGTTTCTTGACTAATAAGCTATAATGTGAACCACATGGACTGTGGAAATTTAATTTACAAGGTAAGTGGTCTTTTGACCAGGAATTGAAGATGCTGCCACATAGAGACAGAAGATCTGAGCTTTGTGGTAGTGAGAGGCTGCTCTTTGCTATGAGCGAAAACTCTGTGTGCTGGCAGAATGAATGTGCTTCTGGGAGACCATTATAGGAAAGAATACAGGATTAATAGTGTCTGTCTCCTTAGTGCAGGAGCAATTTAACAGTGACTGTGTCAAGGTAAACTCAGACTTTATTACTGTTTTCAGCCTGTTCCAGACAGATGAATAAGTTTAACAAAATAAAGCAAACAAATGTACGAAAAAGTGAAACAGCTATTCTTTCTGTGATCCTTGTAAACAAAAGTAATTTAAACCTACTAAATTATTGGAGACTCTTGGATTACATGAGGTTTTTCCAGCTTCATGAATACTATAAAAGTGAAGATGCAGTTGGATATTTAAGATGTATAACTTTTTTTACACACTTTGAGCTTTCTTTTCACTTAACACTACAGAAATACCTTTTCTTGCATCTCCCTTTAGAAGATGGCTAAACATGGAAGAGCACATCTTTTCAGGCTTCTCCAGGCAAAATGGGAAGTATAACTCAACTAGTTTTTACACACTGAATGTCATCACTGCTCAAGTCAATGAAAAATTAAGCAGTTTTTTTACTAATCAACGTGGTTTTATAGAGGCTTAGTCCTGACTATTGAAAGACATATACTTTTTGGCTTTCTATTGCAAATTTGTTAAGTGTTGCGGTGGTTCAGGCCCCCAAAAACCCTTTTTCCCCCACCCACCCCCTGAAGGCACTGGAAGGCCACCCCTGGGGTGGAGTTTGCAGCAGTCTGCCCCAGAAGGGGGCTGGGTCTCCTAGGGGTTGGCTGCCCTTTCCCCATTTGTCCTGTCACCTGCACATCTCCTGTCCGTCATCCTTAGTTTCTGGATTGTTCTCTGCTATTCGGTTGATGATTGGTTTGTACGCCTGCCTGTATTCCCTTCTCCTCCGCTTTCCTTCCCAGTTGGTCCTTATCCCCTTGTCCCTCCCTTGTTCCTCCCCCAGGCTTGTATGTGATTGGTCTGTGTCCCTCCAATAAAAGTCTGGTGCCACCGGAGCTCCGGGTCCTTACAGCCCGGATGCCCAGCGTGCTACCTACAGTGTCTCTATTATTGCGGGGCTAAGGATTCCTCCCTGAATACTCCAGCTATACGGAAACAGTGTCTGTCCAGCGGGGAGACACAGCCTGCGGTAAGGGACGGAAGGGCCCAACAACAGTGAGCCTGGGCCTGCATAGGTTGGGGACACTCGTTTGTGGATGCCGCTAGGCTGCTGCCCAAGACCCTGGTGGGCAACTGTCCGGCCCTCGCCAGCGGCTACACCGCAGTTAAGCTGTGAAGAAATATTAAGAATGTTTAATTAAAATACTGATAATTCTATTTTTCTAAAGCTTTTGCTTGCAGCTTTTGCTTGGAAAATAGAAAAAAAAAATCTGGTTTCCTACCTGTTGTGGAGTCGGAGCTGAAAACAAAAGAACACAGTGGAGATCACATGGCATTCTGGAACCAGTTGTCTGAGGAGTCTGAACCATTGAGTATGTTTCCTAACAGCCTACACAGAATCTTCCTGAAGCCTCTAATAAATAAAATGAAGGAGAAAGAATGGCCCATTTCATTGCCCAGTTTCAGGCCAAATTAACTGTACTTGGCAGGGAGAAGTGATACACACTGTCATATTCTGCAGCGAAATCACCCAACAGACTGAACGCAAAGCAGAAGCCTTTGTTTGAGTGGGTCTCTCTGGAGAGGTGTGATACAATCTGAGTTTCCTATGAGAGGAGAAATTCAGTAGGTCTTCATTTTTATTTCCAAATGAAAGTTGTTTGTTTGCTTTTTGTTTTGAAGGGTAATAGCCTTGTGTCATGCTCTTTGAATAGATCATCAGTGGCTAGGGACCTGACAATACTCTGCTACTAATTTCCCTATTTTTAACATATCTTGGTAGGTACAGTTGTTTAGCAACATTGACTCATCTCTCATATATATATAGACCATATATATAATATATATTATAGATCTATTTACATGGAAATTCTTTTTTTTGATTCTGGAAGCTGCTATAATTATCCCAGCATTATTAAGAGTCATGTTAGTGGATTCAATACTGTAAAACTCCTTACCTGAACTGACCTAGCTGCTTCTTGCTAGCTTCTTGACACAGATTTGATATGGCAGATTTTTGTTTTAAACTCCTAATCTTCATCAGATCGTTCTGCTATCATAGCAATTTTTCTTCTCTAAGAGCTATTAAACCAGAATAAATATTTAATTGCAAACACTCACAGCATGAGTTCTGAATATAATTCCATCAGGAAGTCACGGTATGACAAAAGACAGTTTCATGCTTTACTTAAAACACACATTTATGTGTGTGTGAAGAATGTAGTTGACAACAGGAATTAGAAAAGTATTCTAAGGACTAATGTAAAAAACTCCAAAAAAACCAAGGAAAATACAATTTTTTTTTTACTGGGCATCTTTTGAGAACATATATTGTGCTGAAAGATCTCAGATTCTTTATCTGAGCCCAAACAGACAGGTATTGACCTAGTATTTTTTTTCTGGTTTTCATTTGACATTCTTGATAGCTTTGATTCATCTGAAAAAGATGATGACGATGATGATGATGATGATGATGATGACTGATGATGAAGAAGAAAAAGACCATTGCTCACAGCAGAAGACATAGGTGAGGTCTTCAGTTTTCACATCAGGCAGCTCCCAGCATGAAGAATGTTTAAGTTTCACAGGGACACTTGGAGGTCATTTGATAAAAAGTCCTACTCAAACAGAGTGACCCAATGCAGGCTGGCCAAGACCATGCCCAAACAGATTTTTAATCACACTGACTGCTCATCCAGCCCATTCTCCATCAGCTTATCTTCATCTACCGAGCCAGTAATAAAGTCATAGAAGTTTATCAAGTTAGTCATTCATTCTCTAGGTCCTTGGATTTCTGAAGGCTGGTTCTGCTACTAAAAACTGAGGTGAGGAAGACCTTTGGTACTTCAGCTTTTCCTGTGTCCTGGGTCAACAGGATTCCTGACCCATTTAGCAACTTGTACATGCTTTCCCCAATCTTCTTTCTGTTACTTGTCTATATAGAGAATTCATCCTTGATGCCTTTGCCATCCCCCACCAGATTCAACTCCAGGTGAGTGTTGGCTTTCTTAACTGTGTCTCTCTGTGTTCAGACAGTGTCTCTATACTTTTTACTGCTTCTATTCTCTGTATTATTCCTTGCTATGTTTGAGTTTTGCTATGAGCTCCTTGCTTATTCATACAGGCCTTCTGGCAGTTTTTACTTTTGCTCATTGGAGGGGACAGCTCATGAACCTGTAAGAGTTGATCCTTGAATTTTACCCAGTTTCCTTGCACCCTTCTTTCCTCCAGGGCTTTATCTCACATGACAATTTCCAGTGCATCCTTAAAGAGGCCAGAATCTGCTCTCCTTGAGTCCTATGTTGTGATATTGTTTTTTGCCCTCCCCTCTCTTACCAGGATTCTGAAATCTACTAACTCAAGGTCACTGCAGTTGAGGCTGCTTTCAACCTTCATATCCCAACCAGATCTTCTTTGCTTATAAGCTGAATTTTTTAAAAATAGAGTGCTTCTCCAGAAAGGTCAACATCTCCTCTGGCTGGCAAACCAGAATATTCTGGGCTTGCCCTTTTGTCCTCTAAACTGTATGCATTGAGAATGTCTATAACTATGCATATGTTTTAAGCTCTACATTCCACTTCTATCATATCAAGTCCTACATAAAAACTGTTTTGTTACCTGCCAGACTCAGAGGTTTACTTCTCACTGTGGATTTGGGGGTTTTGCTGCATTAATTTTACAGAGTTCTTACACTGCATTGTTATTTGTATGTTTCTATCTGGTGTAGAAGTTCACTTCCACAAGCAGTGACTTTGTGGGATTACTTAAACAGCTTGCAAACAAAATACATCTACTGTTCCTTTGATATGCAATCTTAGAGGTGGATGTTCATATATGGGACAGTGGAGTGGATCTACAGGAATTCATTGGTCCAATATATTATTGTAGTTTAGTTGGAAATTACTAACTTTGGCAAAGCATTATAGAGATCTTTTGCTAAAAAAAAAGTTCTTCAAAATGCTGGAGATATTTTATTTCATACTGATTTTTCTACTCAGCATTAAAAATGGTGATTCTTTTTATAATCACCTTACCAGTTATTAATAAGTAACATATTTGTAAATTGGCCCTTCAAAGGCAAATCTTTTCTCTGACAAACCATTGATTATTTTTTTAATGATAAATGAAGACTTTTATGTATAAAAGAAAAAAACCTTCAAATATCTTAATCTTAACTGACGAAATCCAGTCTTAATACATCTGTTTATGCTTGATTTCTATCATCCTGCAACATGCTCTATTTTCTCAATAGATTTTAAGTGACTAGCATGACAGATGTTAGAAAATGGTTCTCTTTGTTTTTAATAAAAAGGAATTACAAGCATACAAGTCCTTGTAAAGGAAAACTGGTTAAAGTATCATGCTAAATGCTTTAAGTAATACATTACTTCCTGAAGAACCTGATAGGATGAATCAGTCTCTAAGGGGACCATATACAGAAACTATGAAAGCACCAGTTCTCACAAGGCTGAGAGAAATGCTGCTGTTGGAGTTTTTTCTAGCATATGTTACCATTAATGTAGTTGGACATGACTCTGAGAGGCCAACAGTTCAGCATGATGTCTCTTCCAAGTCACAGAAGAGGAGTTTTTAGTTTGAAGATCATTAAATGCCTCAGTTGTCTTCTAGATTAGCTACTCCTTAGTTCAGTCTTAAACTTAACTGTGTTCTAATTTTGCACTTAATTAGTTTGCACTAATGTGAAATATTGATTTTATTTTCTTCAAGTATCAAGGGCAGAAACATCTGCTGAACAGAAGTTTCTTCTTTTTAATGCCATAACTGATGGAACACTGCTATCCATCTTGGAAATATTAGAAATAAACTTTCAAGTACTTGCCTCTGGAGGGTTTTTAAAAGCCTGGTCTTGCACATCTGTTAGCCTCACAGCTCTTTCTTTGTGTCTGCTTCTTGTTCTTGCTCTATTCTTCTGTTGCTGTGGGAGCTTTTTTTTCTCTCTCCTTCTTTCTCTTTCTCTATTCACTGCTCTCCAGAAACTTCTTCCAGATGTACTTGCTTGATGCCTCATATATAAATTACTGTCCCTTCCCTGCAGAGAAATCTGTATGATCCAAGAAATCAAAATAGGCAGCTCTTTTCTCTGTTGGTTAGCCATACATTTTTAACAAAACAGAACATATAATAGATGTACTGTAAGTGAAAATAGACAAACAAAAGTGCATCAGCATTAATATCTAATAAGGATGCCTTTAGGAAATAAGAGAATGCCTAATGAGAAAAAGCTTGCACGCTATAAAGGAGGCCACTCAGCTTTGTTAGCTAGAACTTGCAAGAGCTAGCATAAAAGACTGTTTATACTTGATTTTAAGAGTCTCTGAATTCTACTTTTTGCCCATATCTTTGGGTTCAATGTGAGATCATCAAGATTTGGTTGGGCTGTTTCTTCTGGATCTGAGCCCATGCACTTATAGGTGTAATTGAAGCAAAATGCTAATACACACTTCTCCCAAGACAGACACCCTGAGAAGTCTGCCATTGCCTAAGGTATGCAGCTGTTAAACTTCAGAATATGGGAAGTATAGCTGAAACAATTTTTTCTCTTAGATCCATTGCATCAACTTTTACTATGATAGCTATGCTCCACATTGAGAAACAAAAGAGAAAAAATGTAACTGCAAAGCATTACCTGTTTTACCTGGCCTCACTAGTACCACAGAAAGAGAGAGAGGCTGCCATAAATCTTTTCACACTCTGCCATGGCACAGAGTTCCCGTATACAAGTCTTGCCCAATGAAATCTTGTCCAAAGGTTTAAGGGATTTGATGGAGATAACAACTAACATTGCCTCATACTTGTGCTGAGATGGAACCAGGAAGAAATACATATTCTACTTCAACATTTCATATTCTTAACAATGTTTTTCTCATCCCTCAGAAAAACTTTGGGACAGTTTGAAAGACTCCTCTCCTGGAAAATCATCCTTAGGCAGTGTTCAGGCTCATTCTTTAACTCTGGTGCCAGATGTATCTTTCCTGCCACCAATTATTAAAAAAAATAATAAATTCATATAGCAGTTGATTTGCCTTTAGGAAACACAGGGTCCACATAGACATTATTGATAGTAAGAATGATAAACGTGTTCATAAGGCTTCTTCAGCCTTATTTTCTAGCACTGATATTCAAATTTTGAGTGAATATTAAAGAAATATTTTTGTATAAGTTTCCTAGCTCTCACATTTAGTGAGAGTAGCTGTACATTTACTTTTGGATTGAAAGTATATTTTTAATGCATTATACTGAAGAATAAGGATCTTGATATGCATGCTGTCATTTAGAGTTCAGGGGCAGATCCATAAGAAAGAGAGAAAGAAAGGAAGAAAGGAAGAAAGAAAAAGAAAGAAAGGAAGAAAGAAAAAGAAAGAGAAAAAGAAAGAAAGAAAAGAAAGAGAGAAAAAGAAAGAAAGAAAGAAAGAAAGAAAAGAAAGAAAATTAAATGTCTAAGAATGGGCTTAATAGTCTGAGAAAAAGTGTTCTACAATATCTATGCTTAGATCTCAGCATAACATAAATTCATCCTAAAAGCTATTTCATTACGCTGTGTTCAGTATTTTTGTAACTTACTCTCCCCATTTATTATGCAGGAAGCCTTTGCAGGGTGAAGAACTGTTTATAAAGTGTAGCCCATGGGTACAATTCCACTACCTGGGTCAGCACCACAGGCTCTCTGTGGGAATGTAAATCACTTACTAGGGCTTGGGTTTTTTGGTTTTTTTTGTTTTCAACCAAAACTTGTTTAACATTCCAGGGTATGTACTGTGATGCTACTTGTAGTAGACAGAGGTTCTTTCAAATGTTTTTATGGTAGAGATTCTACCTAGGTTTGAATGTCTAGCCTATTCTGTCAAACTGAACTTTGCTATGCCAACTTGACCTTTTTGAGATTTTTGCTGTTACTCACAGGGTCATGCAATTGTAAAGAACAGAGGTGGTTGTCCAAATCACAGAATGCTGAAAAGGTCAAAGTAGCAATGCAGTCTTCTCTGTTTCTCCAGGTATAAGGTGTTGGAACTGTAGCCACATAACACTCATGATTAGACTTGAAATAAGCCTGGAAAATGGTCTATGCAAACTCTTGGATTTGATGGTGAGACTGATGACAGTGCTAAAACGTAAAAATGCTGTTATACTGAAAAGGTTCTTAAGATTTTGATTAATATTTTCAACTCCTGTCATGTCAAATTAAGGTTATAATCAATGTTTCACTATAGGCATTTTGGCTTTTTATATAGAAGAGTAGTGATAGTGGTACTGGTGAAATTTGGTGGCATGAGTCCTACAGCTGGAGTACTGGGATGGAGGGGTAGGCAGGGCAGGTGAGTTAGAGGTGTCGTACTGAATGAAAGGGAGAGGTTTGACTGTAGAGCTCTTACAGTTAACACTGGTGTGGTTGAGAGCCCCTGGATAAGTATTAGGAGAATGAAGAACAAAGCAGAGGTAGTAGGGGATGTTTAATACCGATCGCCCACCCAGGATGTAAGCACTGATGAGTTATTTTATAGGCAGTTAGGAGAAATTTCAGCATCAGCAGCCCTTGTCCTTATGTGAAGTTTCAACTTCCCAGACACAACTGGAAATATCACAATGCTTTGACAAACAAGTCTTGGAAACATTTCAAGATTGTAGCAGATAATTTCTTGTCTCAGGTGATTGAAGTACTAACTAGAAAAGATGCCATCCTAGATTTGCTGCCTGTGAATAAAGAGGTAGATGATGGTAGGTGTCTGTCTTGGCCACAGTGATCATGAAGTGCTTGAGTCTAAAATCTTCAGTGTAACAAGAAAAAAGGACAAAAGAGTTGCTATCCTGCAGTTCATGAGAGCAAAGCTTAAGCTATTCAGAGAGCAATGTAGCAGAATACTCTGAGAATCTGCATTTGAGGGCTTAGGAGTCCAAAAATGTTGGTCAATGTTGAAGAACAACCTTTGAGAAGCAACTCCCCTACGCCAAAGGGGCAGAGCAATTCCCCTGTGTCCTAAGCAAGTAGGAAAGAAGAGGAGCTTGGCTGAATGTGGAGATCAAGACTAAAGAAACTGTATGATTTCTGGAAGCGAGGTCAGACTTTGTAGGAAGAGCTGTGCTTCATATATTCAGGCAGAACACAAAAAAAGGCCAAAGTTCAATTACAGTCTAAATTGCCTAATTTTTTTCAGAAAACAAGAAGGGCTTTTTAAAATACATTAATACACTCTAAAAAAACCACCATCAAAAAACAACAACAAAAGAAAACCCTCATTAAAATCATTTTAGCTGTTTCAGTTTCCCAGGGATTGCTAATATTTATTAAAGTCTACTTTAGCTGAATAGACATAGGATGTGTTCTTTTTTAACAGTCAGTATTACCCACAGAATTTTAAAGAAAGGAAAATGTATTGTTAATTTACCTTTTTGGTCTTCTTCACTTAGCAGCAACATGGAGGAGGAATGGCTAAACATTTTCTTGTCATCTCTTATGATAGTGTAATTACCTTAAACCTTACAATCATGGCCTTCTGATTGCAAATTAAAAATGCTTATGAGTAAGTACATGTGCTGTAATGCTATTCTCAAATTACACTAATAAAAAAATATCTGAGGGGAGATTCCAGTACTCAGTGTTCAGACAGTGTAGTATAGAGCTTATAAAATAAAAAAAAATATTTTCTTACTGTAATATTCAGATGTTTTTCTCAAAAGATCCGTGTTTACATTAGTGGAAAGGACAGCTCTCCTTAGAAACTGAATTTAAAATGTGCTTTATAAGAAACTCTGTTTTTCCCAAACTTTGCACCATTTGTTGCAAAAATCACAGGTGACAGGATCAATCCATGGCCTGCTGTATTTGATTATAGTTTTTTCCTATATTGAATGATTAATTCCTTAAGGGAACTACTTTCTGTATGACTCTAAAATCTGTATTCATGTCTCTTTTTCAGAGATATATATTGCCTCTTGGTCTCTGCTTTGTGTTGGTTTGTTTTGGATTGTTTTTTTGGAGCAAGCAAATTTTGTGAGAACTTATGTTCAAAATTTGTGGAGTCTTCAGAACTTTCAGAAGATAAATGGTTTTGAAGTTTCTGATAAGAGCAGGTGACTTCCACTTTGTAGGAAAAGGAAATGGTTGAGATATTAATTTTATGCATTAGGAAAGGGTGATGACTTCCAGTATTTATGAAATGGCTGGAATTTTTAACAGGCATGGATAAAAAATCAGCAAAAATACTTCTATCTACAACTTTTTTTCAACATGTGTGTGTGCTACTAGAGTTCAGATCTTGATGGTATTATAAGCTTCTCATATTTCTTCATTTTAAATAGAAGCACTTAATTTTCTGTACTTCTTGTATTGAATTCTGTTTGTATCACAGAAATTCCAAACTAGTAAGTCCTTTGCACTTTACCTCTGAGTCTGCTTCACATCTCTAATTAACAAGGAGAAAAAAAAACCTCAGCCAACTTAATTTTCTGTTTTTTATTCCTTTTTCCCAAATGAGATAATTAGAATGATGTTGTGAAAGATTTGACAAAGTGTAAAATTATGAAGACACTGATACAATTCAAGGAAATAAACAAACAAAAGCTTTCAAAAAATTGCTAGACAGATCAGCTTGTGTGTGGTCACAACTTTTCATGGTGGAATGAAAAAGACTTAATTTGAAATAGAAACAATTAATTTAATAGTATGCCATTGAGGACACCAGAGTAGTATTCACTGATATTTATGAGACAAGATTGGAAAAGAGAACAGAATAGAGAAATGAGATCGAATGGGAATTCTTTTCCTTCAGGTTAATTCAGCCTAATGATATTGTTGGAGTTGTAATTATCAGCATTTTTGTTTGACCTGAGCAAACTTTTTCAGTCAACTAGAGAACTAGATAGGTAATTATTACCTGGTAAAGTCTTGCTATACTGAAAAACATCCTTCTCTTTTAATCCCTCTTGGAAATACTTCATTGGAAATATATTTTGTTTCTTCTGTTGTAATATCTCCTGATTCTCTCAGATGTTGCTTTATCAGTATATAATTTGTCTTCTGTACCTGAACTCTTTTGGGTACAGACTATGTCTCTAGTTGTAAAATATTGTACGAATTTATCAATGATTAATAGCAAAAATACAGCTGAGTAAATAGAGACGACTTTTTGAAATTGGAAAATACTGCTGCTTTATTAGAGAACAAAATTAAAAATAAACATTCTGATGTAACTGCACCGACTTCGGAGACAGTTTGTATGAAGGTCACCAGTGTTTGTCTGTCTTGCCATTTGGAAGAACACTGCACTTCCCCTCATTCTCTTTATGCTTGTTTCAACACGGTCATCTGTTCTGTTATCCTCTTTCCAGGCTCTGTATAAATAGGATTTCTGCTCCCGACAGGATATTATAAGCTCTGACTTTAAAGCAAAGTAGGGAGAAATATGAGCAAAAGAGATAGGGGAAAACCATTGGAAACAAAGTTGGAATGAAGTTTCTGTAAAATAGTAGATCACAACATTTTTTTTCTCTTTTACAACAAGATTCCCTTCTTTTGTAACAGCCCAACACTCCTGCTTTATATTTTCTGCCTCTTAAACCTCTGTGATGATTACACTCATAGGGAATTGACCCAGCACTGCCAAGTCCACAACTAAACCCTATTGTTCTCTAGAACTACCTGAAGGTTGTAGTCAGGTGGGTATCAGTCTCTTCTCCCAAGTAACATGTGACAGGAGAAGAGGAAATGGCATCAAATTGCACCAGAGGAGGTTTAGATTAGATACTAGGAAGTATTTCTTCATGGAAAGGGCTGTCAAGCGTTGAAAAAGACTACTCAGGGAAGTGGTAGAGTCACCATCCATGGAAGTATAGCAAAAATGTGTGGACACTTGAGGACATAATTTAGTGGTGAACCTGGAGGTCATGCTAGGTTGATGGTTCGACTAGATCTTACAGGTCTTTTCTAACCTNCTATTGTTCTCTAGAACTACCTGAAGGTTGTAGTCAGGTGGGTATCAGTCTCTTCTCCCAAGTAACATGTGACAGGAGAAGAGGAAATGGCATCAAATTGCACCAGAGGAGGTTTAGATTAGATACTAGGAAGTATTTCTTCATGGAAAGGGCTGTCAAGCGTTGAAAAAGACTACTCAGGGAAGTGGTAGAGTCACCATCCATGGAAGTATAGCAAAAATGTGTGGACACTTGAGGACATAATTTAGTGGTGAACCTGGAGGTCATGCTAGGTTGATGGTTCGACTAGATCTTACAGGTCTTTTCTAACCTTATCAGTGCTATGATATATTTGCCTGAATTTCCCCAGACCATATTTTTCAGATTTCTCTGTCAAGGCAATTATTCTTTCAGAGGGCAAGTCTTGGCACAACTGAAAAGTAGTTTAGAGCAGAGAACGGATCAAGCATCTTTAAAGTAAAAGGAGGTCATCCTAAGCAGTGCACAGGAACTTTGTCTGGGAGATGCAATGTTCAACGTATTAAATATTATTAAGAAAGGGAGAGACTACTGAGGTGGTTTTGATAAAAACATTATGCTAATTAAGGTTGTGAAAAAAGGGTTAATGGTTAAGAATCCTAAAAGGTCATTAAGAGCCCGTGTGGTGTGATAGTAAAATGGCAAGTGATATTCTGTATCAATAAATGTCAAGTCATGCACATGAGGGAGTAACATTCCCAATTCATTTATAAAATTATTTTCTCTGAGTTGATCATTCTCACTCAAGAGTGAGATCTAGGTCTATAATAGAAAGGTCTGTTATACAGGGATAATAATCAGCAGCAATTAAAAATTCAAAGTGTATGTTTGAAGTTATTGGGAAATAAATATAGAATAAATCTAAAGGATATTGTTACACTACTGTACAAATTCAAATTTTGAATTCAGCTTAATTACAGAGGATAGTTTTGTTTCTCTGAGTCAAAACAGGACTAAAAGACTGGAGAGAATACAGAGATTTAACAGCTGTGAATCTACAGTACCTTGGAGCTCATGCCATGTAGTTTAGCATTGATAGCTGTGGTCCTTGATCTGGTTTGAGGGAAATGTGAAGCAAAGTGAGCATTATCTTTCTTCCCCATCCTTTCTCATTTGTTGTTGAATTTTCTATAGTTCTGTCCCCTTACACCAAAATAAGGGTATGGTCTCATCAGGTCCCATAGAGACTACCTTCATTTTAAGACAAGGGCTTTTTTTTGTCCATCAGATATCTTTCCAACTGCTTCTAGAGGATGACTTCTATCTTGCAAGGTATGTCTAATGTCTGTTTTACATCCTTTCCTCTTGTCTTTGCTACTCTCACATATTTTTCTGTACCTTGTTTGTGAAATGGTGCTGCAAACCTCTATTTAACACTTTGCTATTATTTCTTGTGTATAAATTTCTCCCTAATTTTATTAAAAAATGTTATTCTTTGTCACTGTTTAACTACTTCAGTATGCTACTATATGTCTTCAAAAAAAAACAACAAATATTGGTTACATCCTGCTTAGTACACTTTGAATTTATCTGGGTAACAAGCCTCAATATTGGCTGTACAACTCCTGAATTCCTGAACTAGCACATTGGCCTGTACAAGAAAAGAGGCTGGTAAATCTTGTGACTTAATAACTCATACAAGGTGGAAAGGCAAGTAAGACAGAAGAAGCCCCTAAGGAAGAGAGCAAAGTGTAGATTAAATCCTTACCTCCTGTTATGGCTCAGGATATTCAGCAGTGAGATGCCCAAGAACAAAATTTTTCTCTTTCATCTTTCATACTTCTGGGTTGAAACTACAGTTGCTGGTGAAAAATTAAACTGCAATTATTTTATTATTTCATTGTGCAAGAGGTTTGATAAGGGTTGAGAGAATTTGCTCGTAGCAACTGTGAGTACAAGGCCCTATTCTTTTGTTCACTTTGTTTATGGTTTGAAAGGCTGAAGGAACTGAATGTTTTTCCTGCACAAAATTCTGCATTACATCTCAGTTTGGGGAATCCCTGTATTATCATCAATTTTTTTAATCAAACCTAATATGACAAAGCAATGGGAGGAGAAAATCAATCTATTAGTAAATTTTTGTCCACAAGATGCATCCACTGATGCACTTACCAATACTCTTGCTAAACATAAAATAGTTACCTATCTCAAAAGAAGCAAACTGTTTCTATTGATAGAGGAATTCTTGGAGGACAAAACCACATTGGTCACAAAGTTACATAACAGCAAGTTTTGATTTTCTCAGTTGCCAGGTGTGAGCCAGTAGTTTATATTTCTCACCATACTCTTGATGAGCAGGCTACACCAAGGCTATTTAACCATCAGCTCTCTTATGAACTTCTACTGTGATAACAAGGACTGCAAGAGATGTGGCTAAAGGTGTTGCATATAACATGCTCATAAGAACATGATTTTAAGTACAAGGAAGTTCTCTGTATAAATGAGATTAAAGCCAGATTAAATTCTAATGTACTGATTAACAAAGGAAAATACCAGATGCCATGTTTGGTAACTAAGTTTTATAATTTAAAAATATCTCATATGTTACAACTGAGATGGCTCATTGATTAATTTTTATTCATCAGTCAAAAAATCAATTCTGCTTATTTTGATAGTTCTGTATTCAGAATTATTATAAAACAGTAAAAGCTTTCCATTATATTTCACAATAAGTGCTGCCAACTAGTTTTTGTGCAACAGTTAACAATTGCATGCTTAGGTGTTCAAGGGGGGTGGCTCTGTGCCCAAGCCCAGAATGTATTTCAGGTTGAGAGTTGCAAACTGGGGTTAAATGTGATATAGACACATCAGGCTGACATTTCTATCGCTTGCTTTAGTCATCATTTATTATTTCTTTAGGTGCCTCACTGAGTCTGGGATGCAGATATCGATATCTGTGTATCTCTTTAGAGGATGCAGCAGGGGAAACTGACCAATGATATTGAGTGTCTTCTAACACATAGCTGTAGCAAACAGAGTTAAGAGAATTTTAACTTTTTTCATTCACCTCTTGTGAAAATTAGCAGCAGAAATCTGGAGGTGCTTTCTTTCCTTGCCTCCTAAACTGGAAATTTTTTGTGCGGCTAATTGGATCATGACAGAGACACTAGGATATCATTCCTCAGTATATCTACCTGTGCCCTAAGTCAGAAGTATAAGTTGTCTGAGTACAAGAGAACAGCTTAGTACTCTCGGCTGACCAAAAAGAACTTGAGATGTTTCATTTATGATGATTCTATTGAATAATTTATGGACTCCCATGCTGGGTAAGATTACTTATTTGAAAACAGGGATCCTTTGGGTGTGTTAATTCTCTTTTTATCATCCCAGAGGAATGACAAATCACTGTTCCCCTTTTTTAAGATTGTAGGTAAAAGGCAAATTTAATCTTAGGAAGTACTCAAAAGAAAGAGTGAAACTGAGAGAACTATCACACTATTGTTGACTTCACACTTAAAAGGGCATGTGCAGTCTGGTTGAACCTTAAATGAAATTCATAAAGGTAGTCAGAAGTTTAGCAAGAGTGATTAAATGTATGAAGTTGTGTACTATATGATCAAATTTCTAAACAAACTCGGTTTTGATTTAGCTTGAAAGTCATTAAAGGGAGATAAATGGAACTTTGGGAAAAAAAAAAAAAAAAAAGGGTGCTACCTATTCACTCTCCATTCCAGTAAAAATAGGTAAAATGAAATGAATCTGTCAAGTAACAGATACAAAGCAAGTAAAATAAGTTGACCTGTAATTAAGCAGTTTAATTATTTGCCACCACTGTTGTGGATACAACGTTTATTTACATTGGCCTGAAATTACTGGACAAATAAATTGATGGAAAAGAAATACACAGAGACTCCTTTACCTAGAAATTACTTGTTACAAATATTTCAGACTGAGTTGCAGGTTGTTGAAGACAGTAAATATATTGCACAGACAATATTTGTGTGCTTCCTTTGTTCTTTTACCCTTTCACAAGTATCTGCTTTTGGTACAGTTGAGAGTGGGATGCAGATCATGCTGGCCTCTGTTTTAAAGCAATTTGACATTTCTTAGGTTCAGAAGATAGATTTGGATTATAATGACAAGTTTCTCTTCAGATGCAAGCAAACATTCTTTTCCTATATAGAAGCACATTTGAAGAACAGGCTTTCTGATAGCTTTTAATATTGTGGAACACTCTTACGTGAAGGAGAATGAAAAAGAGATCAAATGAGAGATCTTCAGAAAAAGAAAGATTAGCCAAAAAATGGAGAAACAGAGAAGAGTAATCATATCTAGTTTTAAGGTTCTGGAAATTCTAGAAGTTGTTTATGCAGTGCTCAAGAAGACAGGATTATAGTATATGTTTATTAATAATTACTGAATCAGTTTCATTTAATGGTGAACCTCCTGCTACCTTAACATTGGCTATCAGATTGAATTATGGAAGTATACACCATGAGAATACGCCTCAGATTAAAATCTAATGTGTCTTCAAAAGAGAAAGGTTAAAATTGTAGTTATAGCCCTTTGTTTTCTTGTGAGAATCTTATACATAAATATTGAAATTGACCTTCTGAAATGCTTTGCAAGCATGTATCTGCTGAATTATTGATAAGTAATTAAGCACCTTTTTTTTTCCTGAAGAGTAAACTAGATCAATCTTTAAAGACAGCTATCTCTTAAAGAAAATGGTATTTCAGTGCCTGACAGAACAATTTAAAATTGTTCTCCAATGTCACATCCAAATTTTCAGCTTGAGATTTTAAAGAACAGAATGGGGTTTTTTTTAGTCCTTGTAATCAACCACTAGTTTTGTTTAACATTTTACATTTGCAAGGACCAACTCCCTTCTCAAGGCAATCATATTTTAGAATCGTATTTTAAATTCTCAGTTCTTCCCACTTGAAATCACGAAGCTTTCACAGCCAGTCGCAGAAGTGACAAGTTCTTGGCTAGCACTATAAACCACTCCCATAGTTTCATACTCCACTGTCCTAGCTGCCTCCTTCTATAGACATCTTCATTGCTTCAAGATGTTAATAAAATTGCTGATATACTTAAACACAAAGAAGAGAACTCCAAGCAGAACATACAACCAGCTATTTGGCTTCACAGTGGTTCCTTTGTTCTCTTTGGGAAAACGAAATGTCAGGGTGTTTCTAGCAGCTCTGTAGGGTAAAGTTCTCTTCTGAGAAGCCCCTGACATCTAATTTTGTCTTCTTTGAAAGAAACATTGATTTGCCTTGGAACATCTCTTACTATTTGATTGTAAAATCACCTGTGTAGGTTTCTACAGTCCCTACTCTTGACAAGAGAAATACTCCAGCCATAAGTTTATGACAGCACCTCCCCCCCCACTCCTCCCCCATCTCTTATATTATTAACATTTTTTGTTAAATAATGTTTCCATGTCTCATGCAGAAGTGTTCATGCAGAAACTACTTATCTGTAGCTTTGGCTAAACTATCAAAATCCATTAGCAGAAGGTGCCTATTCTAGCAGACATGTTGACTCACTTTGGGGTGTATGTGAATGTCTGTATGCTTGATTTCAGTACTGGAATTTCTTCTGTAACAGCTCCAGAATTTTCACTCTGTGTATGCAAATGAGAATGAACAATTAAAAGAAGTAGTAGAGTCTGAGTAGAGACAAGGAAAAACTAGCATATGGATGGCTGTATGTAAGATATGACAGGTTGCACTTCTGTTGTAAGAGATCCCTAAAAATTGATAAGAAACTCTACCACAATATTTTTCAGAACAATTATCAGAGCCATCATGCCTTAAATGTGTCATTCACTCAAGTGAAGAGAATACCTTTCAAAAATAAATCAAGCTGTCTGAGCCCTACCTTTAATGTGTTTCCTATCAAAATACTTTATTTCCCAGTCTCAAGCCTAGAAAAATAGTAACCTTTCCTTAGAAAATTGCATATAGTAACATTTTGCTATGGCAGCTTTTCTGAAAAGTGTACTTTCCTTCATGCCCAAGTAATTACAACTTTTCTATTAACCAACTATCTTTGTCCTATTCCCAGGGTGAAATGTGTCAAGAACAATGTTCTGAACTTGTTTTCATTCTTATCCCTTACCAATTTACCAAGGAAATGTGTTTAGTTGTTTTCTTCTTCTCATGGAAATATCAGAAACAATAGTCAGCAAGTTGAAAAGTTGGATTTCTTCAGCTTTCTTATCAATTATTAAGAAACTTTTTTTTAAAATTTACTGTTCAATATCCATGAAGTGTTTTCATCAAGGCAAGTTAAAACTTTGTTATCCACAGACAAAACTTCAAACAATTTTTTCACAGGATGAAGGAAAGAAAATAGTTTTTAACATAAATAAGGTCTAAAAAATCAATAAAGGTATTCTTGAAAGGCATAATTCTGGGCCTATTTCTAACACTTCTTCTCATAAAAAGGTCTAAAAATCCTTGTTTAGTAACTTTTAACTATATGAATGTACAACTGAAGGCTCACATGAGTGATGCAATCTGATTTTAAAGGCTAATGTATTGTTTTTTCAGTACTACTTTTCTTTAGCTTGCATATTATTGTTATAAAAATTAAAAAAAAAAAGACAAAAAATGAGATAAAATACCCACATAATACAGTCAAACTTTTTCAGCTGTTTAGTATGGGTAGAAATTAATCACAAATTGCTTGAAGTTTAGCAAATTTTAATGCCACTTTGAAGTCACAGGTTTCAGACTGAAGAATTTGTTTCAAAACTTCTTTTCTAATGCTTCAAGCAGATAATTTATCTTGAATATTCCTATGTTTCCTTTCAGCAATCTCTTCAGTTTATAGATATTATTAAGATGAAAAGTAATATGCTACTATGGATAGTGATATGCATTTCTTTATGTCTTTGCAAATAATTTGCTGTTGGTAGATATTAGTGTTTAGGAAATGGTCTACTGATAGAAATTTTTCAGAGAGCACAGAAAAGAACAGGTAAATATGCAAATATTCTTAATTCAAGTATTTAAGATAGAATTGTAATAGAAAAGTATTGACATCAGAGATCAGTTAAAACACATTTAATGAGTAGTTAAATGAAAATTATGTACCATAAAATACAATTTTTAACGTCTCTTTTTTAATTATGTGTAGAAATCCAACTTAAGGTTAAACTATGGCAATTTATAGTAAATGTTTTTTCTTATTCGTGTTAATAACAGTAGGAAACATGCATCCATACATCTGGAAACTTCAGAAATAAACTAGTAGACATAACTGAAAGAAGGTCACAGACAAGAAAATATTGTTCTGCTGCATAAGAAGCAACCTTGGAAGCAAAGACTCTATGTAATGTTCAAATGCTTTTCAAAAAGAATTAGTAATTTCTGTTCAGCAATATCAGATATTATTTTGCATAAGAAAGATTGTATGAAATTTAGGGAGTTACTTTTTCTTATGGGTGCTTTAAAATTAATGTAATAATGATTATACCAAATATTTTGTCATTGTTAGTGATATGATTCTGTTATTTGTCATGCAAGTTTCTTTGTGTAAGACAAAAGTTACCACCTATTATAATAGAATAGCTGTGTCTTCTAAAGGACGTTTCACTGATAACAACTGCTAAATTCCTGAATATTGGTACTCACATAATTTTCAGTAATGTTGTAGGATTTCTAAAATAAAATCTAGTTAGTTCATTCAACCTCCTTTCCCCCCCACTTTTTTTTTTTTTCATACCAGGTATTAAATGGAAGCATTTAGAAGGCAAGTTCATGCCACAACATTTCTTTACAGAAATTAAATAATCCATGTAAGAGGCAGAAATATATAAAATCAAGATATAAAATCCAGAGAAAAATCCCAAGTGATGTAAATTTCTGGCTATTATAGTAGAAAGTAGAGTGGTATCATAATTGTACAAAGTAATAATCTTAGAATTCATTAACTGACCCTGTTTTCCTCCAGAGGGGAAACAAAAAAGTAAAACACAAATAACGAGAGCAAAAATTGCACCGAAAGAACAAACCCTTAATAATCTATCTGGATGTGAGGAGGTTTTACTAAGAGTTTAAAGCATGTGGTGCTTCTAGTATGACAGTTCTACTTTTACTGTGTGCTTAAATCTGTGGTTGGATAGAGCAGACCTGGATAAGCCTGGTAATCAGGGAAAATGCACCTCAGTGTCCTGCTCTTGGCAGTAGCTGTGAATCTCAGGGTATGGTTGGTTTGGTTTGTTGTCCTGAGGTAGCCTGTGGTGATCAGTCAGGGCAGGAGTAGAAGTACCCAGAAAGCCCCAAATACACAGTGTTCATACCTCCAGCTCCTCTCTGAAGGTCAGCCACATCTCACACAGCTGCCACTGGTCAGTGCTGCATGAGCTGATGAGTTCTGGAGCTCCTCTCCCACCTCCAATAGGTGTGCTCTTGAAGGATCTTTCAGGGCCTTCTTGGAACTCTGCCCAATTTATTTAATTACAAGAAAAATACCTGTTGCTGAGTGCTATGTTTCACAGGGGTATGAAGAACTTGCTATAGTCTTATCCCACAGGCTGAGTCAATTAAAATGTACTTCTCATGCACATCTGAAGCACATCTTTAGGTTTAATTTTAAGAAGAATCTAGATCATGTTCTTGAAGATTATACTCTTTGATGTGAAGCCTAATACAGTAAGTGGGGACAGTCTGGACATTCACATCACATTTGATCTGAACTGAAATGCTCAGATAGATGAACTCTGAGATGTCTATTAAGAATGTGTCCTTATTGATATCTCACAGGCAGCAGCCCTCAAGCTTGAAAAGCATGACACATAACTCTAGATTTTTTGAAACAAAAGTAGACGTGAAGGAATGGGATGCTAAAGGGGGAAAAAGTATGGATATCTGTGCACTGATGTATTTTCCCCTACCTTTCTGCAAGTGCTATGGATTTCACCAAACAGGTCAGCGACTCAGTTCAGTACCATGAAATGTATTCATTTATTCTCATGAGCCAGCTCTGGCTATGACCACCTCCCAGATGATGTGTGAAAAATAAACTTGCAGATTTCTGTGTTCAGCCTTGAACCCTGAGAGTTACAATATCCCTGCGTACCTACAAGGATGGACTTCCATACTACTAAGGTGGGTAAGACCACCCAGCTTCTGAAAAAAAAGAGATTCTTATTTCTTGGTAAACATATTTAGGCACTGATCAAAGTAATTTTAGCTAATATGTCTGTATCATTACTTATACACATGAAAGTTACTAAACATTATCTTCCTTCAGTGACTGAAATTGCAACAGTACTAAGTGCTTGAAAGTTGTGTTACAACAAAAGTTTGAAATTCAAGAAAACTCCATCTCTCATAAATTAGATTAAAAATTATTCTTTTTTCATGTTCAAATTAAACTTTTTATGAGATAAAAAAGAACCCAATGTAAAATAAGAGCTGGAAAGATAGTGAAAAAGTTTTGAAATGGGAAAGAACATTTACCTAACATACCAATTTGAAAGGAGTGCAGAATAAGATGGTTCTTCTGCTTTATTTTTTGTTCATACATTTTCTTTCAATTCTTTGCCTTTTTGTTTGTAACCTTAATGAAAAACAGAGTTATCTGTGTATATAAATAAGAACAACAAGGGAATAAAATCTCACCATTAAACTTGCAGAATGACTGAATTTGGTGTATGTGCTGAGAACACAAATGAAGCAGTTTTTAAAACCAGCAGGACCTGGGGGCCCTGTTGGACAACAAGCTGTCCATGAGCCAGCAGTGCCCTTGTGACCCAGAAGGCCAATGGTATCCTGAGGTGCATTAGGAAAAGCATTGCCTGCTGGTTGAGAAAGGTGATCCTGCCCCTCTGGTCAGCCATGATGAGGCCACATCTGGAGTGCTGTGTCCAGTTGTGGCCAAGAGCTCCTGGAGCAGCTCCAGTGGAGGGCAATAAAGATAACGAAGCCTTTCTCTTTAGAAGACAAGCTGTGAGAACTGGGCCTGTTCAGCCTCAAGAGGAGATGAGTGAGAGGGGGCTGCATCAATGTCTGTCAGGATCTGAAGGGAGGGTGTCAGAGGATGGAGCCAGGCCCTGCTTGGTGGTGCCAAGCAACAGGACATGAGGTAACAGGCAGAAACGGATGCATAGGAAGTTTCATCTAAATATGAGGAAGAACTTCTTTACTGTGACGGTGTTCAAGCACAGGAACAGGCTGCCCAGAGAGGCTGTGGAGTCTCCCTCACTGGAGATATTCAGGAACCATCTGGACAAAATTCTGTGCAATGAGCTAAAACCTGGTATATTATTTTCTTCTGACTTACTGTAAAAAAAAAAATTGTTCTTTTCCACCTTTATTAAATTGCCAGAATTATGTGGTTTTGTCTTAGGGAGAAATGGAGGATGTTTTGGTATAGTTTTATAATTCACCCCAACCTGTGAGATTTTTCCAATAAGACCAAGAATAAAAATATTGAATCAAAAGCAAAAGTCACAGAGTAGGTTTGTTGTGGGAGACTGGACAAGCTCCAAGAAAAGTAGAGTCTGAAAAAATTCCAGCACACTAATTAAGTATAATTAATTAAGTATAGATTCATGGTAAAGGACTTAAAATATTTGTTGTCCTTCCATAAGCTAGAAAAAACTTTTCATGAAAATGTATGCATTAACTTTAGAAAAATCTTCATGTTATCATTGGTTCTCCAATATTGTCTTCAATCTTCATTAGACTTTTTCCATTTTCACTTCAAAATAATATCTACTTAGAGCTCTGCTTATTTTCCTTGAATTAGATATGTACAAAAAGGAGCAGTCTTTGGCTGTTACAAAATTATGATTGTGACAATCAGAAGGTATGAATGACTTTTCTTTCATCAAGTGCATTTTTAAAACAAATAATCTGTGATTAATTTATGCTCCTATCTTTAATATCTAACTCAAATTACAGAACTGAGTATTGCTTTGTCAGTGTAGACATAATCGTGGCATAAACTCCACTAGAACTCAAATCTAATGTATTTTCAGGAGATTAAAAAGGTAAATAGTGGTTTTCAAGATAAATCCATGAGGTATAGAGCAGAAAGTGACTACATTTAACTCATGCACTGAATGCACATCTTCAGGATTACGAACTTCTGCTGGCTGCTTTGGAGAGTGGTTCTGTGTACAGCAACACAGGCAGATCTGAAGGACAGTGAATCCACTCCTGCTTCCTTTCAGTAGAGCATCACAGCTCAGGAACATTTTCTCAGTCTCAGCTTGAAAGACTAACATCTCAATAGCTGGGTTGGAAATTGCCCAGTAAATGAGCCATAATTTGGGTACAAAATCCATGAACACTGAGTGTACCTATGGATTATGCCTTTCCATATGTCAAAAGAGCTGAAAATCTGCAAACTCAATCTCTTGGTAAATATTATATAGCCAGACCCTTGTTAAGTAAATACCAGTTAATATTTTGTTTCTGAGATGAGTGTTTGGGCATATGGAATAATTTTATGAATCTCCTGTGGAGAAAACTATAGACAAAGTAATAAGAGTGCTCCAAGCAACCTCTTTCATTTATAGACGCATATCAGTCTTGGATTGTAGGCAATCAAGCAACAGATATTTTATGTGTAGCTCAAGCCAATGAAATTCAGAAATTCTAGAAACATTCCTCACAGAATTCAACGTGCAGCAGAAAGTCTCTTGCTATTCTGAAAATGCACTAATTTCCAACTCAATTCCAAATGGAAAAGAAACAGGAGTGTGTCACAAAGGGCTTTCATTCATGCGCACCCTACCAAACAAGTGCCTGCTATGCTCCAGGTTGCCTTTAAGAATGCAAGATACTTAGAAGAAATACAAAAAATTACACACAAGTGTTAACATGATAACAAAATCGTTCTTGGATTGCTGATTGTATGTTTCTTTATGTTAACTTTCTTTTATGGCATGCTCTTTGTTACGCCATACCTCAATATCTGTTTTCATGACCTGCTGCTGAAACTGGGGAATCATAGAAACAAAGATTGCTACATAATCAGAACATCTCTGCTTCCAATTGCCATCTGTCTCTGAAGTGATAACTCCAAAATTACCTAAATCTTCCCTTTCTCTTTTAAGGAAAAATGTATTCAGACTCTATGTATTTATCAAATAATTATTCTGGAATTTAAAATGGAAGCTTATTGGGTTACAGGACATAAAATATACCTTATAACTATGAGTAGATATTTAAATTGGTCTTGGAATACTAGAGTGTACTTCAATTCTGTTTAGGTTGCCGCAGAATTGCTCTGTTGTTAATATTTTCAGGAGGCCAAGAATATTGCAGAAAGTTGTCTTAATGAATTCATGGAGGCAACTTAGACCAAGTGTGTAATTGCCTGAAAAATTTATTGAACAATTTATTAAAAAAAAAAATGAGCAATGTGTGCAATGAATCCTGAAACTGCCCACATCTTTCTAGGGAAACAAGCATAGTTTGAACCAACTTCACCCTAAAAATGACAATGCATAAGGATTTTCATACACCACAGTTATACACTGTGAACTAGGTTACTGAGTAAGTTCTGTGGATGAAAACTTAATATGTCAAAATAGAAGGTATCCATAACAAAAATGGTGATTTCCATTCCATGAGGACAAATTACACTCTTTTTCAAATGCAAAATGCAAACCAGTGTCATTTGGATTTTGCAGAAGTATTTTTTAGTTGTTTGTTGTCAAGAAAATTCAATGAAAATATAAAAAATTTAAATGAAATATAAACAATATTTAAAATTAATATTTCCAATAAATTCACTGTAGATAACCATGTACTGGTAGCACCATTTCTCATATAATCAAATTTTAAGTAAACTTTTAAATGAGTATGTCCCCATGTTGCTTGGGTCATACAAAATGAGCATTACTTGCTGCTTGCAGTTTATCTATTAGTTTGATATATTTACTGTAAGTCTTGAGGAGTCAGGCTCTTTGAATATCTGTGGATTGTCTTCAAATTTGGTGGCTACAGGAATTCATTCATCATAGTAGCTCCTCACTATTGTGCTGAACTTCTGACATCACATTGGGTAGAACAAAGGGCTCTTGCCTGCAGAATTGCCCAAGCTGAGCTTAGAAGAAGATTCATTACAGTTTGCACCTCAGTAGAGATAAAACTTCCATTTCCACTACTCCTACTGCCCTAAACTCCCTATGCCATAAGCGTTGAAATTTTCTTACTTGTCATATCGTTTCTTTAAGAGTAGCTGTAAAACAAACTATATCTGAGTATATTGTATTTGGGTTATTAGGGTTCCTTACTCTCACAAAAGCTTTTACATGTCATATTCCTGACAGTAAGGAGTTCTACCTTAGCAATTTCTTTACTAATTTCACATGCTTGCTTCTTGACATTGAAAAATATCTCAAAACCCCAAATGAAGAAAAATTCTATTTATATTTCCTGAACCTTGGAATGTGGATTCACTTCAATCACCTATAGATATGTGCCACAGACCTGCAGTATGATATATATCTGGTTTTCAGTCAAGAATACAAATTAGTAAGAAAAGAACATGAGTTAGGTTGGAAAATTATTAGGATCTAATTTTACTGAAACACCATTTATTTGGGGTTTACAATGGGATTTAACTGTGCTTTTTGTCTGCACAGGTTTGACACTGGAGTACTGTTGAAAAAAAGAGCACAGTGCCTGTACTCATCTGTGCTTTGATATGGCCTTCAATGTGAAAAAACTGATGCATCTCTTACTTCTATAAAGGATCATTGTACTTGAGCAGATTACAGTTATGCTCTGCCATGTCTTCTATAGGATTAGTTCTGTTTCCTGTGTCTTCCAAACAAAGACTTGTTTTTAAATGATTTTATCATTCCATGTTGCAAGATTTTTACATTCTGGAATTTATGTGTTTGTCCTAATCAATCAATCAAGTTTGTTACCAACCTTAGAGGAAAAATACACATCTCTGAAAACACTGTGTAAAAATGATATGAAAATTATATGACCCTCTTGTAAAATTTAATCTATTTCATAATTTTCACCTCTTAATCCTTGGAGCATTATCAGAAGGGCTCACAAACCGGAATAGAACAACTGTAAAAGGAAAGAAATGGAAATTTAAAAAATCATCACTAGCTAAGGTGCGAATGTCTGATATAGATAATAAAGAAAGCTAAATTGTTGCTTTTGGTGGTGTTTGCAATAACTGGCTACTGGATGATAGTATCTCCAGGCAGCATTGTTTACAGAAATTAAAAGTATCAGTTCAAACCATTCATGTTCTAGGCTGGTTGAAGGATTCAGACACTAGAGTACAGTCTAGTAGGACTTGGAAAGTAAACTGCAGCAGTTTTCTCAGAAGTGTCGCACCATGAAAATCCAAATATTGATTAAAATCATATATTTGTGTCTTCCAATGAAGACATTTTTCATTGGAAGTGAAAAGCAGATTGTCTGTTCTTTGAACTGAGCAGATCTTTCCTTTAAAGTGTCAGAAAGACAAAAGGAGTCTCCACAATCAACCTCACCTATATAGTGTATGTCAGAGTCTATAACAAGCAGGAGTCCTGTTCAACACTGCTGGCTACAGAATCCCAGCTACAGAGCATTTCTTGTACAGGTGCATCTCCAATAAAACATCTGTCTTGATTAAACATAAATATATTTAAAAAAACCCCCACTGAGCAGTTATATGTTTGCCTTTGTGGGTGATGGAGCAAACATTTTGTCAGAAGGAAAGTTGTCTGTTATTTCTTTTTGTCCCACTGTGTGTTTAGTAAAAAAGAGTTCTGATTTTAAAAAAAAAAATCCCACCAGAAACAGGAAAAAGGTTTGATTCTTATCTAACTAAAAAACTCTTTCTCTTGAAATTACAAAATCATCTCCAAAAAAACCAAAACCCTAAAACTGCCAAAAAACCCACCAACTAAACCAAGAAAACAAGCAAAAAAAAAAAAAAAAACAGGAAAAAAGGACACCCCTAACAATCGAATAAAAAAATTTTAAAAATAGGAAATATATTTTTATGTAAAATATGTGATGTGAAAATATAAACTAGCTCGGGATATGGCTCAGCGTTTTCAGTGCAGATTTTGAAATAGCAAATTTGCACTCCAGAATGTAACAGAAACATAGTCATTGTTATTCCATCATTTTAATATTTTATAATATAATCATGTAGAAAAAACCAATCAGTCAATACATAGACATATCTCACCATGAAAATTAAAATATTCTCTTAAAAACAGTAAAATTTTCATTGTTAATAGTAATTAGGAAGAAGAAATTCCCATGAGTCAAGTATATACAATTTCAAGACTTCCCTTACTTTCTTCTGTATATTTTCTACAGGCTGATTGCAATTCAACTGAAACCCATCTAATCATCATGATGTAATAACACTATTCAAGCAATAAACTAATGTTTATGAGTTATCCATATTGCTGTGGGATTCCCAGCACACAGTAATTATGGAGGAAATGATAATGATTTGTACATATGATGCTCGTTGTAAGCTGTTTTAGCAACGTGCAACCTTTCATCCCGCAACCAAAATCCTTGTTCACAACTCCGAGCCTTTAAAGTAGGTATTTTCACAGAGGTTTCAACATATCTTTGTTTCACTGGATGGGATCAGTATTACTTAGGTCTGTCTATATCACCTGAACCATCACTAGGATATTGGCAGTAACTGCTTCTTAGCACAAGTATTACTTCCTTTACCTTCAAAATTTAGCAGTACAGAACATAGTACCAGACAGACTTAAAAATCACTGACCTACATATTGCTCTTTTCGCTCTTATTTTCCAGGTCACTGTTTGAAAGCCAAACTTCATAAATTTGAAAATTATAGAGTTCATTGGGGATGACTGTACATCTCATCTTTATTAAAAAAATTCTTGCTAGTGAATACATGCAATATATTTGCCCTGTTTTGGGGTTTGAGATGTAGCTCCCTTCATGAAAGATTCTGACATCTTCTGCTAGCTAAATCTGTGGTAACAGTAGCTAACTCTTGATTTCTTCCTTCTTGTAAAATGTCACTCAAGAACCATTGTTTACCTATTACCTTTGTTTTCTGCATGTGTCTGTTTTGTATACTTTCTCCTCTCCATCAGACTTCTTTGAAGGTGATGCCCTTGCAGAAGTCCAGTGTTGCAAGAGCAGAAATCTGTTTTATCTTGTCCTTATGTGTATTTGAAGGACTAATTTTTTTTTCTTGAACTAGGACAGAGGACAATATTAGATATTCGGAAGAGATTTTTTACTGTGAGGCTGGCAAAGCACTGGAATGGGCTGCCCAGAGAAGCTGTGGATGCCCCACACTTGGAAATGTCCAAGGCCAGGTTGGATGGGACTTGGAGCAACCTAGTCTAGTGGAAGGAGTTCCTGCCCATGGCAAGAAGGTTGGAACTGGATGATCTTTACAATCCCTTCTAACCCAAACCATCCTATAATTACAGGATTTGTGTTCTGAACACCAAACATTCCTTGTATATACAAAGCCACTAGGAAATATCCAGTACAGTTGCCCATGTACAGGATGTTGGCATTGGTGTGTATCTGTGTATATACAGATGTCAGGATCTTTTTGACTCATACATAATGTCTGCTTGATCTATGGTTCTATGATTCAATAAAAAACTAACAAAATTATTGCAGAAAACTCATATGGAGTATATTCCTTCTCTTGCAGCCAATCTCAAAATTTGTTGCAATCGTTCAAGTCCATTCCTGTTGGACACCTAGCCTGATTTTGTAGGCCAAAACTGTGCTGGTTTAAAACCCAGCAGGAAAACTAAACTCACTCACCCTTTCAATAGTGGAGAAAACACCAGGAGAAATTACAAGCTGGAGTCAAAATTTACCAAAAAATTACTATAACCATAAAAATATTGACTAGAGAATGTACAAAAGAGAGGGTGTTTTACCCACAAAAAGGGTATTCACCATGCAACAAACAAAAATACTTCCCAAAGAGGGCCTGTCTCCCTCTGTGGTGGCAGTAGTGGCAGCAGTGGCAGCATCTCTGGTCCCAGCTCCAGTCCAGCACACACCCTCCTGCAAGCTCATCAAAAGGTGGAATCCCTTCTGCTTCCAGTCATCGGATTCCTCCTGCCACGGTGTGGGTGGTATGGAAATAAACAGTGCTAGAAATTCCACCTCTTTTCCCTGTAATCGTGACCTAGGTAATTCTAATTTTTTCTGGATATTTATTTATTCTGACCTGCACCAAACTAGAAATCCTTTTCATTTTAGGTGATGTTCTTTTTATTTTCATTTATTCTTTTATAATAGGATACTATACCTTTCTTTCTTGCTGTCTTCTGAACGAAAAATTTACTTTTTTGTTTACTGAAGCTATTCTGATAATACATAAGATTGAAACCATCTTTTTTTTTTTAATCTAAAAATGTGAGCACTACTAAAGAATTGTCTTTTAAGAACTCTTTGATCTACGCCTTTACTCTGAGACTGAGAAGTGTTGAAGATATTATTATTCATAAAGGTGTTGAGAATTTTCAGGGTGCAAGTAGATTTAAGCCTCCAATTTGATATGTGTTTGTATTAAATGAAGTCTACAGCTTATATCAAATTTTACTTTTCCTTTAAAAAAATTATACTTAGGGGGTTAAGGCTAATGTGACAGTTTCCAGCATTTCTTTTGTCATATTAGAAATTCAACAAGAACACTAGGAAACCTCATAAAATCTAATCCACTTTGGTTCATTTATTGCTTTGAAGGCTCAAAGAGGGCATTAAAATCCAACATGGATTCTGGGCACTTTTTCATATATACAAACTTTTCCCATTCTTCAGTAAGTGTACCTCAAGGGCCTTTCCATATCCCGGTAAAAGTACATTCTGAAAAAATCTACTCAAATTGCTTCTGTGAGCCAGATGTCTCTGTTCTTGCCTTCATCAGCAGAAGCAGTGTTGCATTTTAGTTACTGCTGTTGCTAACATCAGCACTCACAGAGGAGGAAGAGAAGAGTTTTTATGAGAGAAGAGTATATTTCTGAAGCCAAGGAATGCCATTAGAAAGTGCACTAAAGTTCATCTGAATTCTCTGGAAGGTGAACCTTATAGTATTACATACATTGCCTGCTAATTTCTTAGGGACCAAAGACTGACACACCTTTGAAAGCTGATTATTCAGAATTACGCTTGTTAAAGATATATATGCAAATAACACTACTGGAGAAATAAATCCCTGAAAATAGCAATAATCTGAATTATCTCATGAGCCTCTTCAATAATGGAAAGATTAAGATGACGTTGAGAACATAGTGAAACTCAGTGAGTATCAGCTTGCTTTGCTGTTTCTCTAAAAGGGCCATATTCTTTCTCAGCTTGCTAGGGAAATTGCTGTAATCAGAATTACCTCTGATTTTTGAAATGAATGTTTACCTAGAAAGTCATTGTTTATTTTCTTCACTGCAGCTGCAGAATACATGATTAATGCAGTATTAGAAAAATATAAATCATACAGCAGCCAGTTAAAATTATGCCCCTGTTAAAAATGTGAAGCAAAAGGCATTCAATTATGTATATATGATTGTGTGTACAGATGAGGGATTTAAGAGAAAAAATGCATTTTTTTAAAGTGAAAATAAAATTTGACCTGACATATCCAAGGATGAGTGTAGTCAAGCTGCTCACCTGGCTTGTTTGAAAAGGGGCAATACTTTATAATTGGAAGGATTAAATTTCATTTTATCAAGTAACTGAAAAGTCACAAGGTATTTGTATAGAATAATATAGATCTATCCTTGAAAATATAAAACCTTGACATAATAATTTCTGATTTATACTGTCTTTATTCTGGGCTTTATTCTGTCTTGGCTATTCATTGGTTTTGTTTGGGTTTTTTTTTAAGTTAGTGCTAGTACAAAGATTTATGTCAATACTAAGCGGTGTGCGTTGAGTTGGCAGTTGAAAGGTCTAGACCCCAAAACTGAATAGATTTTTTGCCGCATTGTTGCATGGCAGATGGTCATAAATACAGCCAACATTTGGTAACAGATCACCTTGACAGAAATCAAAAAGCAAGCATTATTTTAACGTATAATGTCTCCACTTTTATACTCATATTTGGCATCTACAGAAATGTGAGCAAAATGATGAAGAAAATTATACTGACCAGTCTGCCAGATTATTTGGCATCTTCATTCCTTTGTTTTCTCCTTCTAAGCAGATTCTTCCACCTGTTACCAGTGCCTGTCAAAAACAATAAAAGCAAATGGTTTTAATTGTTAAGAAAAGTCCTCAAGGGAAGGCCATTAGGGTAATCCTACTCAGCATCCAACCGGTCATGCAAAATCTATTTGCTGCTGCTGTGCATGAGCAAGAGGTTCTTTTGCATTCAGTGTCAGAAAGCTGCTTTTTAATTTTGGCCTTCCTTTTTGGACTCAGGAACATCTGTCATACATCAAGTGCTAAATTTACTGTCTGATACTGAGAAGCTGTTAATTTTAATTCTACTACAACATTACTGAGAAGAAATGAAAGTCATACTGTTTTAGCTAGCTCATGAAGTTTCTCTGTATTCATAATTTTGACCGGCATGCTGAATAAAAAGTTTTTCTCAAAAGCATAAACCAAAATTGTCACATCTTTTGCAAAAGTATGAACACCTCTGAGGGCATTTGTTGAATCCAAAACAATGTCAAGATGATGACTGTGGTTTTTAAAACTCTTTGAACTCCCATAAATATCAGCAAAGAAGTCCAGTCACTAGTAATCTGCAAAAATAAATTTCAAAAGTTGATGTTGTATTCCTATCTATTTTTAAATAATGGTAAATACATTTTTAAATAATGGTTTTATTGTTTACATACAAAGGAATACATACATATACATGTGCTAAAAGTACTTCACACAATCTGAGAATGATCATATTGCATTTTTAATTTTTGTTTAAAACATGCTTCAAGTAAAATACTCTTAAATAGTTTATCACTATCTAGGAGAAAACAGTTCTCTCATCTTGCTATTTCTCCTTTTAGTAATTTCTTGTCTAGTACTTTTCAAAACTTAAAAACAGAATTTGTGGAAGATCCCAAATGAGTCATTCTCAAATGTAGCAAGGAAGTAACTTATGCACAGTGTTTTTGCACAATGACAAAACTAAATACCCTCAGGTACATGAGGTTCTGTTAGATGCACTGTCCAACTTGCACAAAGGGAGCGCATTAGACATATTTAACACTCCATGTGGAAGTACTATGTTCTAGAAAATGCTCCTGACAACAGCTGGTATGAGCTCTATGCTAAGTAACTCTCACTTTTGCAGTCTGCTATGAAATCCAGGAGGGAGCTGAGGTTGCTTCTGGCTTTCTGCTAACTGCTCATAACCATAAGCTAAGAATATTTATTACAGAGACCAAAAAGGCTACTGAATACAGTAAAACTTTTGCTGCTTCAATTGGTTCATAGTAGCTACATTCCCAATTGACTTAATAGCAATTTTTGTCTTAATGTGCATTCATGATGGAGAATTCCATTTAGAGATTTGAGGAAAGGATATGGCAGCTATTTAAGTGATTGCTTATATGCTGTCACTAGTAGAGGAATGACATTGTGCTACCATTCTTGGGGATCTGTATAAGCTGGAGGAGTGGGCCAAAAGGAACATTTGGCCTGGAGAAGGTATTACTTTAAGGGGAACCAAGAGCAGTGTGCTAGGATCTACAAAGTGATCCCAAGAAGAGAGAGCCCAGCACTTCACAGCACTGTGTCATGGGAGGATGACAGACACGACACAGTGAGTTCTGTCTGCATATGAAGAAAAACTTTTCACCACTGCTACAGTCAGATATTGACCGGACATAAGCTCCCCAGCAGGGCTATGTAGTCTCCTCTTCTGAAGTTTTTCATACCTTGATGGATTTAAAACCTCTGTTACCTACTCAAACCTGACCTTCTTTGAGTAAGAGGTTGAACTAAAGCCTTTCTGAGATTGCTTCCATCTAGAAATATCCCAGGAAAATTCCAAGTCTTTTGCAAAGCATTGAATGTTCTATATTCCTAGAATATTTTGAGACGTGAGAATCAACAGATGCCAGAAAGTTCTGTTACAAATGTCACCTCTCGAACAGAAGCTGATGATTCTGCTCCAGTTGCTCATGATGACTACGTGTAAGTGTTCTGACTAGTTCCACCGAAATTAGTATGGTTACTGTCAGAGTAAGATATAACCAGTGAGAAAAAATGACAGGTCTAAGCTGCCAGTGTTAGCTAAGCCTTGACAGGCTTATCACTTCCTCTTCAGTTGGGAATTAAATGACAATAACACATCTTAACAAAGAAAATGAAATTGCTAACTTTAAATTTGGATAATACCTAGTATTTGACACAAAAAAATAATGTTGGTTCTAGTATTTTTTCATTATTTAGAATCTGTTCTGTAGCACAGAAGTACAACTAAAATGAACAATATCTAAATTGCAATTATGATGCCAATTATACCTATTCTTATTTAGCAAGTTTTATATAATTATATGATTATATATATCATATATGATTATATGTCTAATAAAGTTAAATTATGCTGCAGATATAAAATTCACCAGGAAACTCTCCCATATTAATCTGTGTCATCATTTAAATTGCAGTACATGTTCACCAGAGTACAATTTTACTGATTAATATTTGTCATGCAAACTGCAATAGGGTGTTGAATAATGAGTCTTACTGATTGATTGTATGAATGGCATAAATAAGGGTCCCACCTAATAACTTAAAAAACTGATAAGAAATTGTGTAAAGAATCTCCAAGTGAAAATTAATGTCTGCTAAAATAAATAAGTGTTCAAGGGGAAATATAAATGATTGTCCAGTATTGGGTCATTCTTCTGGCTTTTCCACTTCTGTTTCACTGAAGGTAAGGATTTCAAGTGTTTTGCTTAATTCTCACGATTCGCAATTAGCAACTTTTTTGCAAAGTCTATATTACAACGAAGTGCATTGAAGGTATAGTAAGATCCTCTGGGAGGCTTTTACAAGTGTTGATTGCATTAAATATTTAATTTGACATACAGTTGATTTATGTTGTAAAATGCACAGAGTCTAAAAATCTACATTCAATCTGAAACTGCTTAGAAGGACAGGATCACATTACTAGTGTTATTGATCCCATCACATTAGAAATATTCAGGAGGCTATGTAGAACTATTCAGGTAATTTATAATGTCTGTATTCAGTATTATGCTATAACTAAAGCATATCAGCATAAAAGACCCCTAAAACAAAAAAAGAAAATATGGTTATTTTTTCCACTGGCTTTATTGAAGTGTGTAGTTCTGTGAATGTAGTCATGAAGATGGTGGTGCAGTCTCTCTCCCTTCTGTGTGACAGGTTTCATGCTGTATTGGCTTTTAGTAGGTGAGGATATGAGCTTTTCCATCTCCCTCCTCCTCACCAGTAAAACTGTACCTGTCTTTATAGAGGAAATGAGATTAGTACTGTCTTGGATGAAATCTGAAAGTTAGCTTAAAACAATTGCTTATTTATTAAGTTTTCTTAGGCTGACCTCAATATTAAAACATTTTTGCTACAGTTAGGACTGCAGTTTGACCTTCTAGAAGCTGAATCCTGTGATTCCTGTGAAGCCTTCAAGGAGAGGAATATTATTGTCAACAGCGTTCACTGCATTATGTTTTAAATGCAGTGGATACTCCTTTTGATACAGCCATCTGCACTAGAAGGGATGTTTATCCTCACACTCAACACTGAGAAAGCTGGTGCTGTCTCTGCCATGAATATCTCCCTAAAATCCTCCCAAGGGTTGTCATCTCTGCCCAGGAGAAAAACAGACCATATATGCACTTTTTGCATTCTTTCAAAAGTAGAATCCCAAATGCTTATAACTTGCTTCTGTAATAGAAGGGGAACTCCATGTCATAATATTGCTCCACTATCACTCTTTATGGCCTGTCATCCCTTGTTGTTGAGGAGTATAACAGCTGGAGCGGGTGATTTCACAGGGGAAATTTGTTCAATGGTCATAGTTTAAATTGAGTCAGCAGTGAGGAGGTTTATTGCCACATAGTCAACTGGTAATCAGTGAACTATTTGTTGAGGGTCAGTATCATAATTGCAACTGATACACCATTGTCCTAGGCACTTATAAAATGCCTGCACAGACCTACAAATTTTGAAACAACCTTCTCTAACTAATCTTTAAGAATTCTGTGATCCCACACACATGCCCACCTTGTGTCAGAGGATAAGTGCACAAGCTATAGCACAAAGTCTAGCTCTCCACACAACCTCCTGCAGCCCTCCAACACCCACAGAAAGTATGACCAGACCCCACGAGGTGATGTACATATAGAAGTGTGGATCATACCTATTGAGGTGTGGATCCCTCCCTGCTGCACTCTGGCACATTCGTGCCTCCAACAGGGAGCTACTCCATCAGACATGGACAAAGGCCAGCAGGGTGACTTCTAGCAATGTCAAATCAGATTTTCATTGCTGTTGTTATCCTCTCCTTTGTCTCCACCACTGCAAATTGTTATGCTCATTTTACACTTCTTAAGTCAACTCTTTGTTTCCAAAAGTTTTTAATATTCCCCTTTTTACCATTCCATTTGTTTTAATGTTGGTTGTTTTCTTCCTCTTTAATGTCACTGGGTTTGGAAAACTACTCTTCCTGGGTAGTTCTGGATGGTCCACTCAACCACACACTTGGCACACAGGTTCCTGTCTTACCAAATGCTGCTATCCAGGCCATTTAGCACAAAGCAGGGATGATGCAAGTTAATCTTTCGTGGCATTTTTGTCACTGATAATAGTCTTGTGTCTTAGTTCAGGCACACCTGCCAGAATTTTGCTACCTCTGCCATGAGCTCTTAATATAAATCTTTAGTTATGTGTTCTGCTATCAATGTCATCCCAGCCCTGCTTTATGTTGGCTTACAAAAGTATAAGAATGGTGACATCAGTTGAGACCAATGGTCTATGTGATCAGCAGCAGTTGTCAACAGCAGATGCTTAAGGAAGGATATAGAAAATGTAGTGATTTTTCTTGAAAACCCTCTCCCAGCCTCCAACATCTGTGGCTCAGAGATATCCTAAGTCAAAATCAACAGTTTTATTCTGACATATCTCAGTCAATTTCTCTGCATGTCTTGATTCACTAAGCATGTATTCTGTATGTGTGAAGAGGCTTTTAGTAGAATCAGGAAAACCTTTAGGCCAGAAGTTCTTTGGCCCTTGGGTCCCACGGTTTCACTTTTTATTTCTAGATACTGTTTCCCCAATAGTCAATTTGTTAGGATGAATTGTGCAGTTTAGTAATGGTACATACAAATGATAGCTTTTCTTCTTGCAGTTTCTGGTACATGTTTCAGGCTGAGGAAGGTTGTTTGCAGTGGATCTCCTGTTTCAGTCCCATGCTCTGTTCTGGTACCATGGAGAGAAGCCATGCAGGGATAGCAAATGTGTAGATGTTCCTGTCAGACATGTCAACAGAGCAGAGTCATCTTTATTTTAGGTCTTATAACATAATAACAGCAATTATAATAACAATCATGATACCAGTAATAACATTTATAATCAGAAGAATGTACCTTCATTAGATTAATTATTTCTGTGGTTTACACTACATTACAGTGGGCATCATAGTATTTTTGTAATTCTTTAAATCTAAAAAGCAAGTCATTCTGGATCCATCAGGATGAATTTACTCAGGAATCTGGCATTGTTTTCAGTATAAACCAATTGAAATAACTATTAAGGGGGTTTGTTTATTTTTTTAATATTTAGGTGAAGGCATGAGAATCATAATATATATATATATTCTAAAATATATGGTGATTCTTCATGTCTGAGTTGTCTCTAAGGGATTAGGCTAAATAAGGTTGACCAGTTAGAATAAAAATTGAGAAATTAGAACTGAAATTTGAGACAAGGTCCACTTATTTCCAATCTGAGATGTCTAATGGTTACAGTTTGACCATGTGTGGTGTTTAAGAACTTTACCTCAACATTTACTTCATGAATTTAGGTTAAAAAAATTCTTAAAAAAAAGGTTTATCATTCTAAAAATGCAAATACTTTAAGTTTTTTAATGCCTTACTACTGCATTTTAACCACAGCCAACAGCAAAACACCATGTAGCTTCTCACTCCCTCCCAACCCCATCCACCTGAGATGGGAAAGAGAATCAGGAAAGATTAAAATCCATGGGTTGAGATAAGAACAGTTTAATATTTGAAAAAAAGCAGAATACAATAATTATATAATAATAACAATCATAACAACAACAACAAGAGGGACAAACATATGATAGAGAGGAGTAAAACCAAGAGAAATGAGTGATGCAGACCATCAATGCTCACCACCCCCTGACTGTGCTGGTACACTGTGCACTGACTGCTGAGCAGTGATTGACTTCTCCTGGACAACTCTCCCCAGTTTATACACTGGGGAGATGTTCTTTTTTCTGGAATATACCTTTGGCCAGTTGGGGTCAGCTGCTGCCTCCTGGCTTCTTGTGCACCTTCTCGCTGAGAGAGCATGGGAAACTGAAAAGTCCTAAAAGTCTCTGACTAAGGGTAAGCGTTGTTCAACATCAGCTAAAACATCAGTGTTTTATCAATGTTATTATCATCCTAAATAAAAACACAGCACTGTACCAGCTACTTAGGACAAAATTAACTCCATTTCAGCTGAAAACAGGACATTTACAAAGCAAAGAAATAAAGAAACAAATAAACACTACATGTTATACCCTAGAGAATATTAATCATTTTGACTACAAGCATTACAAAATAGGAGGATAGAAATTTCTCTGGGAAAAGATCTTACGGTATATAATAGACTTGGAACTTTCAACAGTGTGACTAATGAATTATCCAGCTTTAAGGCAAACTTAAGCACACATCTTCACAGCTCAAAACTAATCAGGGAACACTAATTCCCTTTATCATCATAGACAGTAATGAATGGAGAATTTGAAATATGACATGGGGATTAGAAAGTGTAGAAAAATGGCTCTTAAAAACTGTTACACAGTAGCATCTGCATGTTTCCTGCCAAATGTTGACTTAGTTTTACATTATTTTACAACATGTTAATTTTTTCTGGTGTGAAGTGGGATAGGGAAGGAACGCTGTCACCGCACTTTAACAAAGCTCAGACTATCGGACGTTTCCTCTGTTGATCATGGCAGTGCTTGGAGGTGCTAAGATCTCCAAGTATAACAGCTAAAGTGCAGAATCAAAGTCCCCTCCACTGACTCCACCAGGGTCTCTCCCTGGCTGCAGGGCCATCCCTCCCAGGTCTCTCCTGCCCCCCATCCCTGCCTGTGGCTCAGCTGCCCTGAAGAAAGAGTTCAAGGAGCTGAAAAGGCAGGAAAAAGGAGAGATAATCGCCTACCTTTAAAGAAGGAAGGAAAACAGTTAGCTAGACAGACTAGGAAAAAAACCCACAACAAAATAACAACAGATAAAACGGAACCAGGATGAGGAGAACAGGATGAGGTGCAGAGAGGGAAGATAGTCAAAAGGCGTAAAAGTGAATGAAGAACAGACAGCAGAGGGAGAGAACAGGAGGAAATAAAACTTTGCACAGCATTGGAAGACATATCTAAACATACGTACACACTATCTAAACACAGGTAACACATAGTTAAGCTTGAAGAAGACCCTTAAGACGTCAACTGTCTCATCCCAGGCAGCGAGCTGACACACAGATATAGGGTACCTTTGCAAAGAGTACCAAGGACATCTCATGCTGCCTATATGAACCCCCTGTGACAGGAAGGCTGAGCAGTTTACCTTGCAAGGAATGGGCTCATTTGTGTTGTGTTAAGAGCACAACTGACAGGACTTCAGACAACACAACATAAGCAGCTTTGATAAAAATCATAGACCTTTAGTATTAAAGGCGTTTTCTTTAAAACATCGCTTTGTTCTTGGCCACAGGGGAGAATGGAAAGATATTGAAGTGAATGTGCCATTCAGCTTAGAGTCTATATGGTTACCATATGGAAAATGCTGTTTGGTAAATATAGCTTTTTTATTTATTGAAAAGTATTTTAAAATAATTTAAACTTAAAATACCTTTAAGTGTTGCCTCAGCAAGGTTTCTAAAATATAAATTATTTTGGTAAAAGAACAAAATGTTTTTGGGAAGGTGGATTCACAGAAAGATATTACAGAAAAATCTAGTATGAATGGCTCATTTATAGATTAAATAATTTTGAATGGCTCCAATAAGCTTGTTCTTATGAACAGCCACCCAATTAATTTCCTGCATCTGTAAATCCTCTTAATAGGATATTGATTCTATATTTTGCCTTCTAATTTTTTCCCTTCTATGTAAATAACATTGTTTTGAATGATGTGCCCAAATGAAGGATGGAGAAAACAAAATAATGTCCAACGAAACATAACTAAAATTACATTGAGTCAAATGCCTCTGCTTTAGGTGACAAAACAAGAAATCAATTGGCTGAATTACTCAATCTTGTGTGTTTGCTCTTTTCAATTAATTACATTACAAGGGAAAAACCTGTCTCAATCTTTCCTTCATTTTCCACATTTCATTACAAGCCAATGACAGCAGTGATAGCTATAGAAAGAATGTATTAGGAGAAATATGGTACCTTTTTGTTTGGTTCTGTGGCTTTATATTAAATTTAAGCAATACTGGAGCAAGTGTGCTAGGCCCTGCTAATCATACACTGATAAAAGTGAGAATTCAACTATTCCATCCTATAATTAGATACAGATGTGAATGCTCTGTTGGCCACAAATTGCAGACCTGTGTATCTGCCAAACACTCATTTGTTTGCCATCATTTTTGAGCCTTTGAGAGAGAGTACATGGTGCTAACTGCAGCTTGTTAGCAGCTGGTTCACAAGGAATACAGTGTGAACAGACTTGGCAAAGCTGTGTTTTGCAATAACAATGGGCTGTGCACTCTCAGTTTTCTTTGGGTTGAAGATTCAAAATTGTAACTCTAGGGAAGCAAAGCAACCTCAATTACCATCAGCTTCCAAAGAAGACAAACTTCATTAATGTGTTTGTGAAGAAAATGCATAATTTTCAGTAAACTACAAATGTATTTAACTTTTCTTTTGTGTATGTAGGAGACAGGCTGACATGAGAAGACCCAGAATGTGTAGAGTCTCAGGTATATGCTCATTTCAAGAAATGAATGTTAAACTTTATTTGCAGAGTAATGATTGGTTGTAACACATTTCTTGAAATGGCTATATATTGATACAATGTGTTTAATAATCTTTCTGTAATATATTTCTAATATTATATAATTACAAACACTTACAGTGACTGATCAGGACCACATATGTAATATGGCAGGTTGTGGAGCTGTTTTTTTTCTCCTTCAGTTAAAAAACATACAGTGTTTCCACTAAATTATTCAGAGCAAACCCTGATTTATTGCAGTACATGTTGAGGTAGTGGGACAAAGGCACCTATTAGCCTGGAGGAGCCCTGTGAATTTTGAGTCCTGGAAAACACTAGTCCTCAATATCCATGGATAGTCCAAAATATCCATGGTCATCCTGTGACCTGCTCAAATGCGATGGTCTGTTCTCTCTCTGTGGCTGCTATTTACTGGTCCTAGGCTGATCATGTCATAGAATCATAGAACCAAAGGTTGGCTTGGATCAGAAAGGACCTTAAATATCATCTAGCTCCAACCCCTCTGCCATGGGCAGAAGGAAGCACCTTTCACTAAACCAGGTTGCTCAGAGCCCCATTCAGCCTGGCCTTAAACATTCACAGGGATATGGAGTCCACACCTTCTGTGGACAACCTCTTTCAATACTTCACCACTCTCAGTGTAAAGAATTTCTTCCTGATATTCCTATTCTCCTTCAACTTAAGGCCATTCCCTCCTATCCTGTCACTACCTGCCCTTGTGTCATGTCTCTCTCAAGCTTTCCTGTAGGGCCCCAGAAGGTACTGGAAAGTACTCTAAAGTGTCTCTGGAGTCTTCTCTTCTCCAGGCTGAACAACCCCCACTCTCTCAGGCTGTCCTCACAGGAAAGGTGCCCTAGCCCTCTGACCATCTCTGTGGCCCTCTGGCACTTCTTGACTAAATATAAGAATTCTGAGCTAGATGCTCCTTACAAAACTTCTGCTCCCACTTGATGAAAACCTTATTTCTTCCTTCAGCCAGGATAACAGTATTCATACATTTTAACTAAATTTTTTCACATGTCCTAATTAATGATGTTATTTCTGTTCAGACATGCATTCTGTTTAGGTTTTTGGTACTACACTGGCTAAAATGGTAGGCTGCATGAAGTGGATTCCTGACATATTGAAATACTTTTATAGGCACTGTGTAAGCCAGCATCTGCTCCTTCCACACTACTATTTCCAAGAGAGATCAGAAAAAGCACACAGAACTACATCAGTTTTCCTATCACAGGACTGTTGGGAGAGAAATATGAGAAAGGTGGGTGGGGGTTTTTCTACAGTAGGCAGCAATGCTGAGAAAGGCTAGAACCCAGCACAGAGCTCTATTGGTAACTGCTTTGCTGAATACAGTAAATTGTATCCATTTGGTCCTTGAGCAACACCAAGAGAATTTCAGGGACAAGGACTAAACTTTTACTACAGACATCAGAAGTCCATATTCTGAATGATCAGACAGCTGCAAACACTTAATTTAGTAGTGTTTTCTTAACTTTTGTTCTAACTGGTTTTTAAGTTAACATTTTTATCACTTGTTTCCTTAGCAATCTGAAAAAAAATAAGACCATTTTGATTACTGCTAAATGTTCCCCTTCAGAAAGTGACTAGTTGCTGCTGGTAACCCATTAGAGGAAAAAAGTTACTCAGTTAACACCCATTTTTGGTCCAAAGCAAAGCACAAATACATGTTGCCTCTATATTTGTTTCTCCTTCAAATGCATCTCCCTCCCTATCCAAGAAGTATAAATATTTACTTATTTAAGTGAAAGTCAGATTTGTGGAATGTAATGCTGGTTTCAATATCTTGTAGCATTGAGAGAAGTTGGGAAGAAATAAAAACATTAAATCTACCATGTCAGACAGAAATTCAATTTTTGCAACAAAACTGTTTCTTGCTTTCATTTCCTTTTTTTCCCCCTCCTTTAGTGGCAAAGTTCTTAAATAATAAACTTTGAAGTTACTTTTCCCAAAATAAGTTTCAGTCCTCAATTTTCCTTTTACTTTGTGAAAGCTCTGAAAGCATGTTAGGGACCCATGCTCTTTCTTGTTCCTCACCTGTTCCAGAGTCTGTTTTTTCAGAAACTTGATGGCCAGAAGTGGATGGCTGGATGGCTGGATGGCTGGATGGCTGGATGGATGGATGGATGGATGGATGGACGGATGGACGGATGGACGGACGGACGGACGGACGGA
>VZTZ01013060.1:0-108857 GCA_013400955.1 Drymodes brunneopygia
ATATATGTATATATATATATTTACAAAGCTATAGAGCTGTGGTTTTGTTTTCAAAAGCTGTCATGAAGATGACCCACTTTTTTTCCCCTCCAGCAGGATTCTGTCTAGGATTTGAGAGCCCTGAAGATGCCTCTTTTGTGGACAAGGGCACTAATGAATGAATGAGAGCTGATGATCTTCCTGAGTGCCAAGGGAAAGCCCTGCAGTTGCAGGTCTGGCTGCTCTTCACAGAAGTGTGGGCACAGTCCCAGGGTATCTTGGCCTTAAGTTACACGAGACTGGCCATGTACCCTCTGGTTCTTCCTCAGGGTTTTGCTGAAGTGCAGCTGCACGATGAGCTGCAGCAGCCCCTTTGCTGTGGATTGTGCTTCTCACTCCTGTCATTTTCCACAGCCTCTGCTCTCTCCTGCCTTGCACTTCACTCCCTTGGGGAAGTGATGTACTCGTGCTTTGGGAGAAGGAGTGGGTGCTGCAGGTTATGGAGTGTGCTCCTGTTTCTGCAGGGTGGATCCTGCTGTGTCTGTCCTCACATAAGGCACTTGCTGGCTTCCTGTTAGTGTATCTAAGAAACCAATTACTCACACTCCTGACAATCAGCAAATAAATCAAGCTGCAGCAATGAATGAGGTGGGAGGGAGAGGCAAACGGCCTTCACTGCAGCACTCCAAAATGCCACAGCCTGCTCAGCTGCAGTGTTTCTAGGAATGCTTGGAGGGGCTGTACAGTAGGTCTGCATGTCTCATCTCGTGCCTGCCTGACAGGCAGCATCACTTGTGCCCAGGGGCTGATGACAGAGGATGAGGCACCCTCACGTGGGGTGGAAAGGCTGGGAGTGCATCCAGAGCTGGGAGTGAACCAGCTGCTCCTCAGGACCAGCGCCCAGGGGGACGCTTGGCCAGGGATATCCCCAAGCTGCCATGGTGCCCCAGCACCCCTCCCTGCCAGGCTCCTGAAGGGCTGAGCTGCAGGAGGGCAGGGGAACATCTTCCTTACCACTCCCTGTGCATCCCAGTGCCCTGGGCTGTGCTCTACCCCAAATACGTGTCAGCTCCTGCTGCCAGCCTGCAGGGAGAGAACAGCTGGGCTGGCTGTCTTTTGTGAGCAACAGTGGGAGTTGAGTTCATGGGTTGAATAGGTCTGTGTGACTTCCAGCCTGAGGGGACCAAGAACACACAGGGATAATGAACTGGTGTGAAGAGACTATTCAGACCATATAATTTTGCTGACTGTTTTGCCACATGTGTGTCCTGGCATGCTGGGACAAGGTACTGAGGGCCAAGGCAGTGGCTTTGGTACTGACTGCTCGTGTTCCTGCTGTTTTAAATCAGCAGTGGTGTTTTGTGTCTCTGACCTCCTGAGCTGATTCTGTTTAAGAGTTCTCCATAATGCTTCTCATGGCCTGGTTCTATTGAGTAACAATGGTGTTTTGACTCCAACTCAAGTAGTTTCATTCTGTCAGTGGGAGTTTAAATGACCCTGTTGGCATTATTTCTTCTTGAGCCTTGACCTTGCTTAAAACCAGTGCCCATCTCTCTTTCCTGCAGCTCCTGTGTCCCAGTTGGCCAGGCTGGTCCTGAGAGCAGAGCAGAGCTGTCAGAGGCTGATGAAAAAGCAAGCCAGGAAGTCTCCCAGAATTAGGGACTTGAACCTCTCTTCAGCAAAAGCTCTTTCTGCCTAGAAATACATTTCAGCTAAAGTTTATGCTTCTGGAATTGATGTACAAACCCAAAGCTTTGTCTGAATGCACTGAAGAATCCTTAGCTCAGGAAGGTGTGGTAAGTTACAGCAGTTCTCTGTGTGCCTTTAGAGAGCTCTAATCCCGAGTGTCCAGGACTGCATACCAAGGATGGAGGGTTTGCTGCAGGCAGTGTGTTAATACCTTATGGCCCTGTGTTGAACACTCTGCTGGCAATATTGCATTATGATGGCTTAGTATGTGTTTCTGTTTTGCATGAAACAGTCATTGAAGCTGCATCTCTTCTCCTTCATGCATTAAATAAATTTCTTTCTAGATTTCAGGGTTTTCGATTCCTGCCCTGCCCTGGCCCTTTACTTTTTGCTAATTCTGACTAGTGCTCAACAAAAACTAGCAGTTCCTTCTGTGTTGCATGGTGGAATAAATGAACTATGAAGTCAAGTTCTGTGTTAAATGTTAGGTTTTTATCTTTTCTTGCATTAACTTGACACATACCCTGCAATATACAGGAAAAAAAGTCTTCAAAAAGGGAAGAAGGAAGAGAAATACCTAGGAAAGACTATGTCTTTATATTTCAATATAAAACAGTCTTTATGTCTGCTGTAGCAGGGTGCTCTGCTGCACAGGTTTCATGGGTCTGTACTGACAAAACATTTGATTTTTGTGTATTTTCTTTAGTGCTTGTCACAGACATGAGGCACTTCAAGGCCAGTCTCATCTGTGTGTGGTGCTGCCAGGCTGAGGAGTTTATTTCATGTTCACTGAGGACATGAATGAAGCAGCAGGGTAGAGCCATAAGCAGCATTTCCTTTCCAAAAGGAGCTCCAGCACCTCAGACCATCCCAGCAGTGCTTCCCAAACCAGGTTAGTGCCCAGGCTGAGCTCCTGGTGCCCTGTTGTGGGTGTGTCAATGTACAGAAATGGTTGGCAGTGTGTTCCTTGTCCCAGGGTGGCAGTACAGGTACCAGTGGGAGGTTTTGGTGAGGATGTGATGTGGCCCTTTCAGGTGCTGTTTATCCCACTCTCTTTGAGGGCTCTCTTGATGGCAGATGTGTCCCCATTTAGAATGGTGCCATTTTTGTTGTGTCCCTGTGCCAGTCAGGCAGGCCCTGAATAGATAACTGGGATTTTCTCACAGGAGTTCATCTGTTCAGATCAATGCAGTGCCTCACATCCGGTGCCAGCTTCCTGCTGCTTTCTTGGATGCTGCTGCCCATATATCCCTTTGCTTGCAGGGAGAATATTCCTCTTGTGTCCCTGCCTCTAGCTGGGAACAAGATACACTGCTCCATTGTTTACCTCCCCTAGAAGCTGAGAGCTGTGACTCTCTTTTTGAGACAGTCTGTATTTGCATTCCCTGGGTTGGCTGGGCAACAGCTAATCAAATAATTACATTTAAAATAGGATTTAACAAAAAAAGCATGTCTAAAAATAAAGGCAAGGTGTAGTCGTGCTTGTCACCAACAGAACTACTCAGCAGTGTGTGTTCTGGGGAATGTTTCCTGAGCAATTAAGGGCCATTTAATCTTTTTTAATGTACTTAACTTTTTTGTTGCATTTTTAAAAATCTTTTTAGATGTTCCCCTATCTTTGCAGTATGTCTGCAGATCCAGTATCTCCTCCCATTCCTTTTTTTTCCATTTCCCCCCTGCCCCCTGTGTTTTAAGCACAGTCTGCTCACACAGAGCCTTGACAGGCAGCTATTCATCCTTCAAGAGTTTCTGCTTGTAAGCTCCAGTTATGTCCACGTTTAAAACATGAGTAAAAATAGCAATGTTAGGGTTTTTTAAATAATAAACTGAAGGTCTCAAACAGATAATTATGCTGCCCTTATAAATAAGCATTACACAGAAGCAGAAGAAATTCTGTATTTTCCCCCTGTCCTCAAACCAAACACGGGACTGAGTGGGGCCTTCTGGGTTGTTATGTATCATCCCTCCCTGCAGCTGGGCTCATGCATAGAATCTCTGTAAAAATACATTCAGCTCTGTTTTAAAAGCATTGGGGTTTCAGAGAGGAATTTTATTTTATTTAGTTTGCATTCCACTGTGGTCATTTGGAAGCTGGTTTTGAACTTCCCTGGTCTTCTGGTCAAAAACCTTCTTCTAATTGTCAGCCCAGGAATCCAAGAGTGGACAAGGACCTCTTATATTGGGTGTGGAGCCACTGCCCAGCCCTTGACCAGACTCAGCATCTTTCTACCACAGTATAATAAATGCTACATTTACAGCTTCTAATTTGCTCTGACTTTGGAACAGAGCTGCAGCATGGTGAGGTTTCTGCAGGGAGGTGAAAGGACACTCAAGGTCAGCTGTGGGCAAAAGAGATCTCACCAGGTAAGCTGTATGAGTTCAAAAGTGGCACAGAGTTCCAGGAACACTTACAATGAAGTGGCTGCAGCATGAAGTCCTTATGTGCTCACACAAGACAAGTTTGGTTAAAAGTCTGAGTTTGCTGAGGCTCTAAATAACTTTGTTGGCAAATGTGGAAAAGAAGAACTAAATGTAACCAAGGAATAACAGAAAATAGAGTTTTAAATACCTGTTTCATAACAGTCTGACTTTGGGCCTCAGATAATGGACCAGGTTGCATACTGAGAGTTAGTTTGTCTTGTGTGATACACCTTTCATTAGAAATATATTTAGCACAGTACTTGGCACCATGCTAGGGCAGGATTTTTGTTTGGTTGGTGTCGTGCAGACCTTGCAGCTGCCTTTTGTTCTTTGATACCCTGATGTCCTTACTAAGCAATATAAAACATTCCATGTTGGCTTTGCTGGGGCTGGTGGTAGTGTGGCAGTTGACCTCAGGAGAAGTGTTTCAAATGTAGAGAAAGATCCAGCTGGATTTTGCTGGGTATTCAAAGTTCTGGACTGGCCTTTAGAAGGTATCTAAGAACCTGTTACAAAGAAGGTAACAATTATACCTAGGTAGGTCTGAGAAGGTAGTGAGGACATTACCCAAAGTGTAGCAGGGCTGGGTGTTCAAACTGAGAATCCTCTGCTCATTCAGAAGGTCACAAACCTCTTCAATGAGAAGGAAGGTACCAATTATTTTTGATGTGAAAAGATGTCGTCTTCTTCTCATCATGCTCATCTCTTTCTGTTCACTGTGTTGGGATCAGATACACTGCCACTGGGGAGTTTCAGGTTCTGAACTCCCACATCACACTACCCAAGTGTTCAGAGGCTGCTGAGCAGACACTGCAGTGTGTGATGCTGTGGCAGCATTGGAAACCCCTTCAGTTGTTTGAATCCACAGAATCGCAGAATTACTTTGGTTGGAACATAAGACCTTAAAGACCATCAAGTTCCAATCCCTCTGTCATGGCCAGGATGTCATTTACTGGATCAGGTTGCTTAGGCTCTCATCCATCATAGCCTGAAACACTTCCAGGGATGGGACATCCCTGAATCCAGTATCTTTAAATTACAGTAGTATTGTTGTGCAGTAAAGCAGTTCTTAGCACAGCTGCATCCTGAACTCTGTGTGAGTTGTCCTGCTCAGCATCTGTGGGTCCCAGGTGACATCTGTGGGGTCTGTCCCCCTGCCCTGCAGACACTGTCCTTTGCAGGCAGCTCTGCTTCCCTGGTCTGGCACTGCAGTGTCTTGGCCACCATCCTCCGTTTGGTCTCATTGAGGCAGGAGGATTTCCATCAGTTAGTAGCTAATACAGTGTTTAATGTGTGTATCTGTGAGGCAAATTCCATTTTAGCCGGGTGGGGAGCAGTCAGGGATATCAATATTCCCTGTCCTAATGACAGCCCAGCATCCAGCATCACATTAAGGTCTCTATTGAGCTCAGCACGCTGACGCATCTTGTTGCTGGGATTTGGAAGGGTCAAATCAGTTGCAAAGAGGAATGGGACTTTTAAGGCTTCTGGTTGCTTTGGACACAAACTGCCGTGAGCTTTAGCAGAGCTTGGCAAAACCCTGCTGTATCAGCTGTGGTGTAACAGTGAAAGCTGTGTGGAGCTTTAGGCTTTTGTTGCAGTGTTTACAAAGGATATTCTCACACACCTGGCTACCAAATACTGCGGCACTTTGAAGTTGCTCTGCTGGGTTTGGCTTTGGAGACATCAAAGGTTTACCAAAAAGGAAAGAGAGGGTTTGGCAGTGGTGGGCACTCTGTGAGTTGGTGAGATGCTCCTGTGGGAGCAACAGAAGGTGAAGCATCAGCTTACAGACATTTCCAGAGGGGCAGAGTAAGCAGGTGCTGGTTTTTTTAGGAATTTCACCATTTACAGACAGGGGAGCCAGCTGAAAGCTGGTGTGTTAATAGGAACATGTGGAAAATGCCCCTTTATTTTGTGGTTGTATTCAATTATCCTTTAAAGCACACAGGAAAGCTGTAGCATTTTTCTACTACAGATAATCTCCTTTTCTGATTAGTTGTCCATTCAGATGTGATTCTTGGTACCACAGGGGAGATATCAGTGGCTGAGCACAACCTCAGCAGCTCATGTGATCTGCTCTCATGTGATTGCAGTAGTATGAAATGTTTCTCAGACTCAGGAAGGAGTTTTGAGGGTGTTTGGGGAGGAGGTATATACATCCTAAGTTAAATGTTGATGGAGATTCCATGATCTTTTTGTGTAACTATTCTCAAATTTTTTTCTCCTCCCATTTTTTTCTAATCTTTCCTTCAATTAATGCATATTTCTTACCATCCACATTTAATGGTTGTAAGGAGCAGTGTTAAATCTACCACTATGTAAAAGATGAGAAAAGGGATTGTTGTTCTCCTGCCAGTCTTCCTAACAAGCCCCACACACTGATTTCACAAGTGGCTTCTTGGAGGCTTCCCTAAATGTCAGGGCCTACAGATTAGGGGTGGTAGATGGGAAACCTGGAATAGTCTTCTGAAAGGTCGGGAAAATGTAGAGGAGCCACTTCAGTTTGCTGCAACAAGGAGAATTGCTACACCAAAGTATTAAATAGTCAAAGGAAAGGACTACAACAATAATGACTTTAGCTGCATTCTGAGCAGGAATTTCAGTGGGATAGGGAGGTTTGTGTTTTAGTGGGTGCTTTGCCAAGGGAGTCTGTAAAAGAGCCAAAGGGGCAGATGGCAGAGCTGTTACAGTGCTGACCCACAGGCAGCTGTGGGCACGAGTTCATCAGGAACTACACTGCAACTCCTGGCACAGGGAGCAGGAAGGAGCTGCAGTTTTCTGTACTCGTTCTTAGAACTGTCTGCAATATGCAAATATCCAAGAAATTACATTGTTTTTAACTTCTAGTTCCTTAGCACTTCATAGAAGGGAACCCACTCATGAGCTGCTCACATAACCAACTGCAGCAATGGGAAAATAGGTCAGGTATTGCAAGAGAGGCAATCTAGGAATCTACCACTGGAAAAGCAAGTCTGTCAAAGTGTAATGCTATGGTAGCATCAGAATGCAGACAAAAATCACCTGTGCAGCAACAGAGAAAGCTGCAGAAATCCATCTCTAATGTCCTGTCTCACAGGATGGGTTGGTTCCTTCCTGAGGCATTGACAAGAAACTTGTGCACTGTTCTTTTTCTTACTCATTTGCATTCCACTGCTTTCATCCTTTCTGCTTGTGAAAAAAATAAATTCTTCAAGGAGGGGCTCCCTACTGGCTTTTATAGGACTGTTCAGAAAGACTAAAACATTTAAATGGATTCTTTTCTCTTGACATTGTTTTGTTAAATCAACAATTGTTCAGGGAGTGTGATGTGTGTTTTTTATCTTTGACGGGACAGCACAGAGATAAAAACCAGCTCTCCCTGAGCTCAGGAGCCAGATCAGTGTTGTGGTGCCCAGCTGTGCATCCTGCCTTGTTCTGCAGTCTGGGGCCAAGCCCTGGCAGCTCCAGTGCTGAGTCCTGTCCTTAAAGCGGGGCTGTGGCGTGAAGTGCACGGGGAATGCTCTGCAGAAAGGCTGCACACCTGGGGAGCTTCTCGTGGTGGCTGTGCAGGGAGTGTTGGGCAGCAGAGGGGGAGTTAAAAGGGCTCACTTCTTTCACCCTGTATTTTCTGCAGGTTCACTAGAACAGGTGTAGCACAGTGAGATGTTCTTGACCCACCCACCAGACTGTGATTTGGAGTCAGATCTCTGTTGGTGACATCAGACTCCACATCACAAAACCAGAGAAAGTGACTGCACAGAATCATTTGAGCCTTGAAATTTTATTATCTTGTTTGCATCAACCAGTTATTCCTTTCAGCACCAATAAAAGACAAAAACCCCTCCATATTGTTTAAAATACCTTGTTTTTATCAGGTCTGTGATTGTGGTTTTCTTGCAGGTAAAGAAACCAATGAAAATATTTAAATTTTTCCTTTTTTTTTAATACATTTATAACAAAATGTCAGAAGGTGTGTGCTTACCATATAAAAACATTAGGTTCCAGAAGGATACAATACCGAAAAATCATTGAAATAAAAAAGGTTATTCTTATTACAGGACTTCTAAACCTCAGCAATAATACAAGTCTTTAAAAGCATCAAGATTATATTTAAAACAAGATGGCATGGAAAAGTGAGACCTTCAGTAACAATTTGACCCTCAGAATGGATAAAACTGGGAGGTTTTCAAAGTGCTTGAATTGTATTTCTGTCCTCATCCTGTAGTGCCAGGAGGAGGCAAAACTGCTTCATTTGTGAGCTGATGATATGTGCTGACACTGCTGTGCTGCTGTGTGAGCCAGGGCAGCTCACACACCCAGCTGGGGACAGTCACATCGGCTTCGTCTGCACCACCAAACAAAGGCCATGAAAAAAACTCCTCATTGGAATTGTTTGTTCCTTAAATCTTACTGTCTTACCCAACAAGTAGGCCTGAGGGTCTGGCCAGATTAATTGCGAGTGTTTCTGGGATAAAACTTTGTCATGATACTGGCACAAGGCAGGTAAACTCTTCCTGCAGCCAGCAGGACACACCTGCTTGGGCTGCAGGCTTCTCCTGGAGCCAGGCTCTGGTAGTTTCTGTTTGGGTTCTTTAGGCAGCTTCTACCAAGTGTCCAGGTTGGGATGGAATAAAACTGGGCACCATTGGAATGACTTTTCCCCCAGCATGGGGCTGTGTGTTCCCTCCCTAACACTCAGTGGCTCCTTCACCAGAGTCTGTTTTTGAAGTGATCTAAAGTTACCAACTTTGTCAGGACCTGACACCTTCAAAACTTCTGGAAATGCTTGGTTTTCAACTGTCCTTTTTGGATCTTTTGTTCAGTTGTTCTAGAAGTGCTCTTGTAAAATGCAAACTGAACATGAGAAACAGAAGATGTTATCTAGCTTTTTTACAAGGATGACACTTCATCTGCAGTATCCCTGGTGAGGGGCACATAATAAACCAAGCATAGTCTTACCACTCACTTCCTGAAGATGCCTGAAATCCCAGTACAAAGTGGGATAAGCATAATAGAGTAAGCTTAACTTGATTTCTTATAAATAACATTCTACTTATAAATTGGGTCATGCTATCCATAAGCAAAGTGGGATTGACATCAGAGAAAGCTTTTCAGGGTTTGATGTCCTGGGTGTGGTCTCTTCACCCCCAGCCCCACCCCCTTTTTTTTAAAAATGCAAATACTCTATTCTATAGTGTCTGCCTAAGGCCTGTGATGATTGATATCGTGCCAGTACAGTCTGAGTGGATTCTCAGGGATGTTGGATGGAATTGTGGGGGTTGGAGTGGTGCAGGCAAAACTCATTTTTCTCTCGGAGGTCACTGTCCTGGAAGGGGAAGCCTGTTCATCCCAGCTCACTGCTACAGACACTCTCTGACCCCTGCAAGCATTGCCGAGGCATCAGAAGGCACAGGATCAATGCAAAAAACCAAGGAGCATCTGTACAGTGGTGCCACAATGCTGAACCTCCCAGCATCACTCCCTCGCAAAGTCACATCCCTAAGACAGTCAATTAGAAAGAGCTACTTACACTGCTTAAATGTATGTGTATTGTGTAAGAGAACATTTTACAGCTAGCCAGTTCTTGAGCACTGAGGAACTAGGAACATCAAAATCTAAAACAGTTTACTTCAAATTTGAAAAAACATTTCTCAGTATATCTCAAAAAGTTGACGAAAGTGGCTGATTTTTCAGTCAGCACAAAGCCACGGAATAAATTTTAAAATAATTTAGACTATGTCGGTTTTACTTTAAATAATGTAACATTGTTTGGCAGTAGTTTTATGTCAGTATCCCACACAGTGTCAAATTCAGCTCCTGCAACTGATACTTGGTGAAATTGATATCAAATTGTAATTTACATTGTTAGGAAAACTATTAAAAATACCGTACCTTGTAGTTAGTCTTACTACTGAGAAATAGCTGCTGGACAGCACACAAATTGCTACTGGTACTGTTTGGGTTTTTTAAAAAAGGTTAATAAAATACAAGCAAGGTAGAAAAACAGGATTAAAAAGCATTGGTTTGGGTACAAGTTTTTCTGAATTGGGTGGAGCAATAAGAAACCTGAAAAACACATTGCACATATGTGCACCCTCTGTATAAAGACAGACATACAAAGTGGGAAACTGGTAGTGCACTGGGGTAGTACACTAAAGTCTCTGATTCTGTAAACTTGAATTCCTAATTTTACAAAAATGGGAACTGAGTCTGGTTCCATGTTTGAGTCCCCATGGGTTACTCTTCAGACTACCCCATGGTTTGGCACAGTACACTTTTAAGAGGCAGTCTCTGCTGAAGGGACCCCAGGACTGGAAAATGAGGCATAAAATGTGTCAAGACCAGGTACACAGGGAGAGTGTGAGCAGTGGCCTTGCTGCCTCCTTGGAATTAGCCAATACTCTTAGTCCTGCACTCTCATGACTATTAAGAGTTTTGCTATTTGCAAAATCAGGCTGATCTAAGTACAAGTTCTGTTGTTTACTGTAGCTAACTAAGCAAGTACCAGAGGCTGTGCAGACTGAGATTTCTAATTTAGATCTATTCTGATTTAGCTCAAGCTGATTCACAGCAGGTGTAAACTTAACCAAAACAAGAACATCCTCAGGAGTTTGTGGGCAGCATAACTAAAACAGCTTAGAGGAGTACATCTAATATTGGGTTAACTCTTCTTAACACAGAGAATTTGCAATGCAAGAGGAAATAACACTAAACTTGAACAGGAGATAGGCAGAAGAAACTAAATAATGGTTAAAACAGAAGGGGTCTCATTGTTCTCCCAACAACACAAACCCTCTGAAATTAAATCCCTAAAAAAATGCCAAGTCTCGTTATGGACCTGATTCTCAGTTTTTCATTATTTTTGTTAAGGTTACAGAGGCTGGGCCGGTCAGGTCATGGGGACAAGATGGCAGAGGGGAGTCCCACATTTGAAGAGCTTTAGTGGAAAGAACCTATGAATCAGATGGCAAGACCCCCATTCAAGTCTGTGAGTGCATAACAAATGGAGAATCCTGCCTCACAGACATCAAAACAGCCTCTGTTCCTGGGAAAGCAGTTACCTAAGGCCAAGCGTCCCAGTTCTATTCTCTACTCTCCAGCTGGCCACGTTCCACTTCCCCTTTAAGTGTACTGATTCCTTTAGAAAATTGTCAGGTTATTCTGCCTTATCAGTCATACACTGTTCTACACCTTTTCCCCCCCAAATGTCACTTATGTTTATTTTTACTCTATATCTAGCATGCATTTTACAATTCATTTCCCACTTACCCTTTCTAGCTAAGGCAGAATGTTGGCTCTGGTGTTACCAATGATACTACAGGAATCTATTCACTCTACTGTAACATACATATCCCATACCATAATTCAGAACTGTCCCACACATGGGAAAGAAAAGACATTACAGGGAAACGATTTCTTCTTAAGGGAATAAGTTGCATTTAGAAAGCTGAAGGCCTGATTCTGGAGTCATCATTCAGACAAAATTATTACAGTTCATAATTTCAGTGGGAACACAGCTGGAATAAGGGTGGAACTGTGTCCTTAAAGTCTCAATTCCAAATCTTTTAATTATCCTTGAATCAGACAGGAAGATACCGGTCTGCAAATTGAAGAGAGTTGTTGTTTGGTATAAGGTCTACCTGTACTGCCAGAAGGGTTTCCAGTCCCAGGATGCTTTGGCTGGGCCTGGGTTGTGCCCTCCCTTCCCTGCTGCTGTTGCAGGTTTCTCTGCAGGCTCCTCTCCGGTGCATGCAGTGCGGGCGCATGCGGCTGCTGCAAGCACGAACTACAACTGTCACAGGCTAAAGAAAGAGAAAAAGCTGCAGCTTCGTAGTTAGACAAAGAAATGATGCAAAAAACCATTGAGCAGCACTAACTCACAGACTAAGTACAAACTAAATTGTGCTATATATTAGTATAAAAACATGTTTTAGTAAGAATGGCACTGGTTCAGAAGGAATTAGGATTTCCATCTTGGTTCCGTTCGGTCCACAGTGAAAGCATTGTCGAACAGGCCTGCCCCGTTGCCTGAGCCACTTGTGACAGTGGCTCTTGGCCACAGCCCCTTCCATTTCTTCCCTTTTTAGATCCACATTGTTGGTACTTTCTGGGAGTAGCCCAGGTCAGGTCTGGTCATCTTTCCTAACGTGGCACCAGAATAGTTCGTTCTTTTCCTCTGATATTTTTGAAATATCATTCATGTTTCCCTCTTCTGATCTCTCGGAGCTGGTCAGTTTTAAGGATCATCCTCTCCCGTAGACACCATGAGCCGCATTGCTACTGGAAGGTGGTCTGTCAGGCCTGCTAACTGGGTAATAAAGCTGAACTCTTCCACTTCCTGCGGAAGGAGAACGAAAGAAAAGGAGCTGAAAAATCAGTCTGTCACTCCACACATGAGAACTCAGCCTCTTTGAACTACCTTAGTGCATTGTAGAGGTGTGGGACCAGCCTGGCTTGGCTGGGCTAACGGGGAGCTGCCACTCAGGGCATGGCAGTGTGCTGCAGGGGATGAGGGGAGCCACTGGCAGCACCCAGCTGAGCTGGACTGCATGAAATCTGCTGCACCTTTTCTTTCCATTTACAGTAACACCTGTGTTGTTCCAGACAGACGCATCTGCAGTGCTGCAGTAGGTGATCCATGTGCAGGGTATGGTAAATGCATATGAATGATCTCTTCCTTTTCATCATGGAGCTCTGTACAAGGCAAGGCCCTACACTAGGAAGCAGCCTGCACCCCACAAGTTGTCACTCTGGGTAACTCATGTCAGCTTCTGCCTACATATTGCAGAGTTGTACCTTAGGTGGGTTTTTATAGACATAAAAGAACATCCAGACACTTGAAAAGATTAAAAAATTTTCAGACTGCAGGCATGGGAAAAACATCAGACAAAACAGTTGGGCAAAAGCTTAAAAGGAGTGAAAACAAGTTTAGTTGGTTGTTTTGGAAGACCAGTATATCTACCAGTGCTGCTGCTGGAATCCTGAAACTCAGCTTTGTCATGTGGTAGCTTACAAACATGGTGCCTGCATGCAGAAGTGGAAAATGGCAAAACAGCAGGTCCTCCCAGGAGTATGAGTGTTAATCCAAGCAGAACAGGCTGCAGTGCCATTCAGACAAGTCTGTTGTGCAAGTTACAGCCTTTTTGACAACTCTGAAACTCACCACTTTCCATTCCAGGTAGAGACCTTCTTCTGTGTAGAGCATATAGTCAATCCTCCTCCCGTTTCCCTTCAGTGATGCCTTCCTCCCCTTCTGACTGGAACTGTGGTTCTTGCTGGTGGGATAGACTAAGTATCCTTTCCTTCCTTCTTCACTTTCCAGCACCCTATTTCATTAAGAAAACAAACAAAACAAGTTTAAATGTTTAAGTGTTTGCTCATCCTGTCCGTTTACACGTTACCCAAGGTTCTCTCCAAATTCCTGGTAAGGGTAATCCGAGTCCCAAAGAACTGTTAAACCTGTAAAGCTCATCTTCCTCCAAGTGTGATTTCCAGTATGAGGCTGCACTAACTGCTGACTTCACTTTAAGTGCTCTTAAAGCCTCATGGCAGGCTTGGCATCCCTGGTACTGTCCTAGAGCTCCCTCATAGCCAGGAGAACAAACACTGAGAGGGGAACCTGCTATCAGTACTAGAAGGCAGCTCAGAGCCCCTCTGTTGATTTCCAAAGTTGCTGAAACTGGCAGAGGAGGAAGTTGTTTCCTGGTTTGCTTTAGAACAAACCTGAGCACTTTGATTCAAACCTCTCCATTCTGATCAGAGCAACTCCTGAAATTACACCCCGCTTTACAAACGGGGTATGGGTGAGGACTGGCTTGCAGGAGCACACATCTGGGCATGTGGTGGGTGGTTTTGAGTAGGTTTTAGCACCAGATTAATGTGTCTTGGACCCCAAGCTCTTCCTTCACTAGAAATGACAGCCTAATTGACTTGATTCCTGTATGTGGCACTGCAAACTCCTCCACATGGACTTACTCAGCAGGTGTGTTAGCACTGCCCCCACCTTGCAAGATTCCCTGGCCCAAGGCCACATACAGAAGCACTCAAGACTAAGAATTGGTTTTCTAGGTACCAATCTTGTGTTCAAGGAAATAAGATGCTGCTTTCCTATTAGAATACTTAGTTTGGGTCAATTGATACATTTGAGGTGCACTTGATGTGCTTTAGCAGGCAACAATGACAAAACTGATCACGTCATTTGATCAGAACTTTTCTTAGCCCTCCTTTGGACTTAGGGAGTTACTGAAGGTTCTTAGAGCTTATTGTAATCAGTTTATGAAAGTAAACTGTCTTCTATGTGTTGCTTTGTTTTAATAATAACTCACATTAAATTAGCTTATTGTCTGCACCCCATTTTGATTCTCCAAGGAGCCCTTGCAAATGATTCACTTCCTTAGATTGCTTTTCTAGGTTCAAGGACGCAAGTTCTTTGATGGTACTGACCTCTTTCAAAAATTGTATTTATATTTGGCAAAGCTAATTAAGTAACAAAGTGGAAGAAACTGCTGATCAGCGCTGCAGCACTACTGCAAAAAAAATCTTATTTGCATTAATTTAAAAGATGAATTTGTTTCAGCTTCAGTTATGTCTTTTAAAAAGTTCATGAGTGCTGAGTATTCACTTAACCTGCCCAAGTGCTCATGGAAGGGAAATATTAATTTCAAAAACATGAGGGAAGCAAATTGTAAATGTGCATGCAAGTGCTGGTGCTGAGAACTTGCACCTCTCTGTGCACAGGGGTTTGCTGTTTGTGTCTCCAGGAAGCCAGGACAGGAGAGCAGCTCTGCCATGCTGGCAGTTAAACACTGACAATTTGAGGGAACATTTCTAATTATGACTGAGTTGCACAACTAAACCTCACTTTTACCAGAATAACTGTCTTGATTCAAAAGATACAAAGAAAGGGAGAATAAAATAATTGGAACTTTGTTTTCCCTGACAGGATTTCAGTCCCAAACACCCCAGATCTGGAGTGTGAAAGCCCCAGCCCTCTGTTGGTTGTGGTGCTGACCCAGCTACAGTGAGTGAAGGTTCACCAAGAGCAGTGACGGTAAGGGAACCATAAAGCAAAACTCCCTCATCCCAAACCTTGAGGGACCATCTCTCATTCTGGCCAGAAGCAGTGAGCTAAGGAAGACTCTTCTCACTGGTATTGAAGCCTTTAGCCCAGAACTGTCAGCCCCTGTCCAGCAGTGGAGACTGGAAAAAATAGCACTTAAATTTTTTCTTAGCTGTGCTGGAATGTGCCCTCCTAGGCCTGCCTCTGGTCAGGGCTCAGAGATTAAAATGGCCTTAATTCCAATCATCTCTGTCAGATGGGATCATTTGTGTGCATTTCTTGAAGCCTCTCTAAGCAGAAGCTTGTGTGGCTTCCAGGACTGTGGCAGGGCCCAGGTTGTTACATCTAGCTAATTAACTGCTTGATAATTATATATGACTTGCTCATTATTTGTACCAAGTCTGTTGTTCTAGTCTGATGTTTTACTTATGCTGTGCTTAATACAAAAGAGATAGTTAAGAATGAATTGTTCTGCTGCTTTTATGGCCTATTTATTTTAGTAATGAGAAATACTTAATTTTATTTATAAACCAGAGAAGAGTGCTGATGAAGAAATAATTCTCTGGATAGCTGACATTGCCAATTTAAATGTTTGTAAAGCTTCATCAAGGTTTAGTATCAAAAAAATTGAGAATGGATCAATTCTGGATAGTAGCCTGGTTTGCTGTGTATATGAACAATATTTGTTAGCTAGATGGTGCCCCCCAGCCACTGTGCTTCTTAACATTTAAATGTCTTTAAAGCCCAGATTCCATTAATTGCTTTAAAATTCCCTGAATTTCTTTGCAAATTCCCTGTTTGCAGAGACAGCAGGACAGGCTCCCTCAGCCTCTCATGGAAACCATGGCTTCTCCAATGCATGAGCACCCCCACGGAATGCACACATGCAGAGCTGTTGCCCTGCAGAAAGAGCCAGGGGAAGTCCCAGTCTCACAGAGGGTTATTTCATCAGTGCAGAAGAATTCTAGCACAGTGCAGAAAATTGAAAGCCACACTTAGCAGGCAAGAAGCCTTATGGATATTCTGTTCTCAGCACTCAAGGCTGTTTTCCATTTATCACGTCCTGAGGTGCTGTGCATACCCAGAGGCAGCAAAAGTAATTTGTTATTGATCATTTGATGGCTCCCTATTTAATCAGTCCTGTATTTGTCACTGGAACATAATTGCTGAATACAATAACTCTTCAGGAAATAAAACATAATACCCCAAAAGGAATTTTGTGACACGTTTTCTGAAAAGGCCACTTTAAAACAAGGGGTTTGTTTAGGTTTTGTTTCTTTTTGTTTGTTTGTTTGTTTATGCTCTGTTTTGGTTTTCTTGGGGGATGAGGGAGGTTAGGTTTTGCTTTGGTGTTTTGGGTTTTTTTAAATGCTCCAAGCCTGCTCTTGGAGGTATAAAATAGAATGTTACACCCACATACAGATTTGCATTTGCAAACTTGATTCTTGGGCCAAATTACTTTATTTTTGTTTTCCAGAAATCCCTTTTCACATGTTTTTAATGTGTGAACAGAGATGTCTGGAATTTTTGTCAGTTCTCAAATGTGGGATTTGCTGTAAAAAACTTTTATTTTGGATATAAACTAAAGCCAAACCTGATGTCTAAAATTCAATTTCTTTGTTCAAAACTGAAAGAAAACTTCAGGGTGTGGCCTCACTTAAAACTTGGCCTCACCAATTGTCCATCTATGCCATGAACTGTACTGTGCTTAGTGAGTAATTACAACATAATGGAAATTACCATTTCCATTATGTGTGTCAACAGAAACATCTGGACTGACTTCTTAATTTAAATAACTTTACCTCTGCAGTATATTTTGATAATGCATAGTTAGAACATCTTCTATAGTTAGTCATGATGCTAAGGTATTTATTTAGCACAGTAAACTTGCCTTCATGGCAGAGAAGGATTGCCATATTCATCAAGTGCTGATCTAAAATGTTCAAAGCTTATTAATTTCTCTCCACTGGCATATTGTCTAACAAACAGGTATTCAAGAAACTTATCTTAAGGCTTCTGCTAATTAAGATGTTTTTGTGTTTCTTGTAACTCCCCTAGCTCTAAACAAAGACAGCTGTTTCTCAATATCAAACACCCTTCAGAAGTGATGCTGCACTGGTATCACTGGAAGATCCTAAGCCATAATCCTAGCTCTGCACAATTTAATTCCTCTCTGTATTTGTGAGATGGTGTCTTTAGGTGTATTGAACTCTGCAGTGAATGGGTGCCTCAGTAGTTGTTGGGCTGGGGGTGGTGTTTTAAACTTTGTGGGCTTTTTATTTGAGGAAAAATACATTTCTTTTTGTTGCTGCCCTTTATAGTGCTGTGACCTCAGAACTGGCTGCCTGCAGAGACTTTCAGACAAGCTGTCCATGTACCCTTTTTGGGAGTGCCTGGAGTTTCTTGTGCTGTGGGCCTGCCCAGGTAGGATCAGCTCTGGAGACAAACAGACACTGCCTGCAGCTGGTCTCCTCTTTTCACTCACTGAAGCAAACCCTATTTGACTTAGAAAACCAGCCTCTTTTCCTGCCCCTTTTATCCTCTTCCCCAAACACCCCAGGTAAAAATTTGATTATTTGCTTTGTTTTCAGTCCATAAAATATCTCTCAATCTGAACATCTGAAATATTAAAAAGCAAGCAATGAACTTGCTGTTACAGAACTGTCTAAAACATGTGGAAAGGTTAGGAGTTCCATACTTCTGTAGGTTATCTGGGGTGCACACTTCTTCATCATATAATCCTTCAGGATCCATCAGGGTACCTGTGAATAGAAAGGGAGATGTGAGTGTCCCAGCATTGCTCCTGGGATGTGCCTCCTGGGAAGCTTCCAGAGGCACAGGTGTGTGGGAGAGAGGGGACAGCTCTGACTGGGAGCACACTGTGTTCACCTCTCCTCTCTCCAGACCTCCCTACTGCCTGCCACCTCACAAATGTCTCCACACTTCCATTTTCTCAGCCCCCATGTCTCTGATTTGTTTTTCTCCTACCATAGAGTAAAGCCTCATTATTAAAAAGTTCCACTTATCTCTAGTATCTTCACAGTTGTTAAACTCCTCTGGAGAAAGTATTGATTCCTGTTCGAAAATTTCATCAAGTTCAACTGAGTCTTACCAGGTATTAATACCTCAGAGTTCCAGGAAATCTTTTATAATACAAACCTTACAAGTTCGTAGAGTTGATTTGCTTTGTTACATCCTCACTGACAGTATTTATTGAGCACCAAATGAAACACTCTGATCAGAACCTGCAGGCTTTCACTGCATGCACAAAGTACAGAAACAATAATTTGGCTTCCTTCCCCTCCAAGTAATCTAAAGATTATTTTAAAAGCAGAATATGTGGGGAAGGCATTCAGGTAGCTTGATGCATGAGTTCTAGAATGTGGACTGCAGTTCAAGATCTCTCTTTGGTTCTTAATTATCATTCCATAAGATATTGCTAAGGTCTATAAAAATTATGTTATAGAAATACCCCTTAAAAATATTTGTCCTCCACCAAATTCTTCCTGCTGGTCAGCTGAAGCAGCTGCTGCTTGGAGCTGGCTGTGGGTGGCAGGCAGGGAGCTGTTCCCACACTGAGAGTAGAGAAGGTCTTACCAATTGCCCAAGGCTTATCCTCCCCAGGACCAACTCGACACGGGTCTTTGTAGTGTGTAAACAGAGAATGCTGTTGCTCCAGCTTGTCCTCTGCAGGGAAAGAACAACCCCAAGAAAAGGCACATCAGCTCCTGTTTGTGAACCTGTGCACAGCTGTGTGTTCTGCCACAAGAGAAACACCAAGCCCTCGTTCCTCCTCAGTATAAATACCTAGGTTTGATTTGAGTCACTTCAGCCACAGCTTTACTGCACAGCAGGATTTTGCCTCTGTCAGAAATGCCAGCAAATGCTCGATAATGACAGTGCTTTCCTCTGCTTCCTTACAAAGTCTTTTCTATTGAAGATATTTTTGGTAGTTTTTAGCTCTAAGCTGAACTGAAAATTTTCCAATGTATTTGCTCCCTCTGCCATTGGTTTGCTTTGCTTACACAGTACAAAACTCTTGTTGAGATAGAACACCCAGAGGAGAGCTGGGCTGGCTTCCCAATGGCAAAGGAAATGGCTGTTTGTGGGCATATTTACACATCTCAGTAAGTTTGAAGATAAAACCTTATGCTTACTTTGCATCAGAAGAATTCACTGACTGAATGTTTTCCAAGCTATAACAGATAAGAGAAAGGGCAGGCAATTGATAATTTGCTTGGGACGTTATCTACAGCATTAAAGCCATTCTAAACATAATCAGCATGACCTATCAACTTTAAATTAAATTCTTTCTAGTTGCTACTGTGCTCCTTGCATTGAAAGCATACAGCACATCAAGCTCCTAGGATCACTTGGTAAGATATCCCACAAAAATGCACACAGCAGCATTTCAGACCTTGAGCAAACCAGCGAGTTCCAGTTCTGTGTGTGCTGCTTATCAACACAACCACCACAGCTGGGAAACAAACTGGAACTTGAAAATGCCAATGGCTACAATTCCACTGTTAAATGGCAAAGAAACTGCAAACAGCTCCTGAAAACTTCCTTATAGCACTTACACCTTTTAGAAGGTTAGAATGTCTCAGCAACACTTGAGGGGTCTCTCTTGGGAGAATATTCACCTGAGTTTGGAGCTGCTGCTGTCATGTATTTGTCACTGTCTATGCCAAGAGCATGTGTGAAAATGTGAAATAAAGTCCAGAACAAAACTGAACTGTGAGCTATGACTCTTAGACAGAGCCCAGGTCACACACCAAGGATCACATCAAATCTCCTAATGTAAAACGCTGGTCTTGCCAAGTGAAGAAGCTGCTGCTCTCTTGCTGAACAAAAAGGTGGAGTGGAGCAGTGCTGTGCTCACAGCTGTCGGCTCCTTTGCCATTTTGTTACTCAGAGTCTTTAGCACACCTGACTGACAGTTCATCTGTCTCACTACATCTTTCCAGCTAGCTCTCAGTCTTGAGAACATCCTCAGAACTGCAAGGAGACTGGAAAAGTAATTTTTCAGGGGATCCTGGAGTTGTGGCAGATTATTGGAGGACTGACTGTTCCTAAGTTCTGCCAGGTGGGCAATGCAGAGAATTGCTCTGTCTGAGCAGCCAATTGGTTTGTTTAATGTTGATGGAAAAGTAGAAGATGAAATCTTTGCCATTTTTCATTTCTCCAAGTTTTCCCTTGTTGTGTCATATGTCTACAGAATCTCCCTCAAAACCAAGATAGATTTAAAATGGTTAATTTACAACTGTGGCACTGACCATGACAAGTCACAGCTGATGACAACACTTTACACATCTGATTGGAAGGCTTTTTTTCTTATGCTAAAGGGTCTAAAAACATAACAGACTTTTACACAAGTCAGTCCAAAGCAACATGACAGTAAATAACTTTCTAATAACATTCCCACTAAGTATGAATTCCCTGTATGAATGTTGCCATAATGTTCTGTAAAGCTGGAGAGGAACACTGAGTTGCAGAAAATTTGTCATAAGCATAAGGTCACTCGTGGACCTAAAGATCTTTGAGAACTGTACTGTCAGTATAACTAAGAATAGAAGCTTGATATTCACTGAAACATTAATTAGCTGTTGTATCAGTCTGTGGAGTGGGAAAGGATACAGAAAATCACAAAGAGAATTACAGGAAGCTCATTATTGCTTTAGAAAACTTAAGATACTCAATTAACCTATAATGCTAACAAATGTGCCTAAAACAATGAATAATGTAAAAAGGGAGAAGAGAACTTTAAAACATTGCATTAATCTTACTTAGTACATATGGAAAGAAAGCAATCTGAAAAGAAAATAATTAAATAGCCAGTTTAATTCCGGTTTCCAGGCTGGGTGCAAGTTAAAGGGGAGGGTGATGTAAATAAGTGTCAGAGATAGCAAAGATAAAATTGATTTTTCTAACTCTGTTTTCAATCCTCTTTAGCAGTGGTTGCTATGTTTACAACTATTATTTGCAAAAGCAAATAGTTATTTTTACTTTTTCATTAAAAAGACAGCTCAGAATTGCATTAATTACGCTCTGTGCTTCTTGTGCAAGATCTTGGGTAGAGTGCCAACACTTCTCAGGTGGAGAGTCCTGACCATATGTTCTGCCTCACAGCTTCACTCCCATCTCTCTCTCCTGATGCTGCAGAGCCCATTCACTCTCCATTTGTGATCTGACTGGGCACTCTCCCATTTGGTTTGCAGCAGCTTGTTTATTTCCTTGATGGACACCTTTGCCTCCAGGCCACTCCATCCAGCCAACAATATTGCAAGTGAAATGGTCAAATCACAGCAGATGTGTTTATTTGTGTCCCCAGCTTCTGCCTCCCTTGCCCACAATGCTGCAGCCTCCTCAGCCTGTGTGGCAGCTTGGGCAGCTGAAGAGCTTTTATTGACCATTTCCTTCCTGAATCCCATAAAAGACTCACTGCCACTGCTGCATTATTCTTCACCCTCAGATGTGTTTGTCTGACTGCAGCACTCTGTAGCCATTGCCACTCACTGCTCCCCTCCACCAGTCAGGCCATTCTGAGTTTACTTTGGATCCTAAGTTGTGATTTGCTGTTTGTACCTATGAGCTAGGAATGAGTGAGAAAAGGGCTGGGGTTTGGGCTGGTGGTCTTTTCTACCCAATTAAATGTTTCTCCAACTTGGCTGAAGTCCTCTATTTCAAGTGTCTGATACAAGTAATGAGATTAGAGGTAACAGTTTGGGGGTTTTTAGATCAGACAATGCTTTTTGTTCAAAGTGCTTCTGGTACTTGTTGTTATCTACCTCAGTTACCTGAGACTTCTTATAAAGACTATGAAATTCACCTGGGTGAATTCACCTTTTCATCCACAAGCCCTGATCTGAATTGCTGAATCCCACTTTGGATGCTGCAGCCCGAGCTCCCCTGGGCACTGTCCCTGTGATGAGCCTCTCCCTGCAGCTGCCCCTTGCTGTGTGGCACCATTGCAGTTCTGTCCCCTCAGCCCCATCACTGGTCCATGTGCCAGCTCCAGCCCAGCAGGGAGCTCTGCTGGATGTCTGAGCTGGACAGAGCAGGGAGGCACAGAGGATCCACAGACACAGAGCTCTGCACTCCACGTTGGCAATTTAACTGTTAGCAAAGCATAATGTTCATCTTTGCAAAAAGCTTCCATCTCTCTGGTGAACTCACCACCCATTAATTATGGTTTTGTGGAGTTCTTTTTCTACTACTCTCAGCATCCAAATAAAAGAAAACACCAAATTTTTTAAAATTAAAAAAAACTAAAATACTTAGCGTCAGTTAATTTTTTTCTAAGACTGATTCAGCAATGTTGAATTCTCTCAGCAGCATTAGTCTCTTATGTCTTTATAAATGTACTACCAAATTATTTTTAACTGCATGGATTTACTACTTTTTCTCCACAAAAATCCCATATCATACATGTCTCTCATCAGTAACTAAAAGTGTAGTTCAGTAAGTGTCCACCTAATTCAAGTAAAGCTAAACCACTGAATCTGTCCTCATTATTGCTACCACAAGTCTCAAACTATTGCTCTTTGTGCCTTAAAACCCATCATGCTTAATAATTCCACAGATCTCATGGGATGAGCCATAGGAAGTAGCTCACACTTAAAGCTCCTACCTATTTTAGAAGTGTCTGTAGCAATTAAGTTTTTCCTAGCAAAAGTCAGTCATAATTTAGTATATAGTCATATACTGCTATAACCCACAGGGATCAAGAACATTCCTGTTCCTTTTCAGGACAGGTAGACACCAGGAAAAGGCAAACCATGTCTTACCAGAGGAGCAGTTATCAAAGTTGAGATCTCCACAGAGTACATCAAAAGCCACCAGCTCCTCTGGATTGGCTGTACTGGAGGAGGAGGTAGATTTTCTGAATTCAGACAGCCAATCTTGAAGCATATCCAGTTGCTCACATCGAACAGTAGTGTCTCCTGTAGCAAACAAACAAACGACCAAAACAAGGAGTCAGCTCTCCTTTTGGAGTGTTACTCAGCCATGCATGAGTTGCTGAGCTATTGGCAGACATCCTGAGAAAAAGGCTGCAAGACAAGAAATGGTGTGGCCAGAAGTGCACCCGTAGTGCTGAGCCTGTTAGGAACTCCATTAGGAACCACACTTTCTGATGGTTTGGAGTATCTCCTTCTGGGTCCAGAATGGATCTCTGGATCTCCTGTGTGAAGAAATGAGAAGACACGTTCCCTGTGCTGCAGACAACCAGCCAAAACAATGATGTTTCTTGTCATAGGAGAATCTGATGCACTACATTTATAATCAGGAATTCAGAGTTAAAATCCTTCTTCAGATAGAACAAGACAGTATGTTCTGGGGTAAATCATTTGATCATGCTTTTCTTTCTAATTTTTAAAAATGAAAAGTTTAGCTTTCAAGTGTACGTAGTAAATATACATCAAAGGTAAATTCAGCTTGCTACTACAGTATTATTGTAGTAGTCCATGTGAGGAAGGGTTCTATTTATGGTCAAGTAAGAATGACTAAACTGGAAGTATTTTTTCATATTTTTAAAGGTGCATTTTTAAAGAAATAGGTTTCGGTAGGCAGGAATTCAGATATAAAGAATTCCTTTCAGTAGTTCTGGGGAGTTACACGAGGATGTGCCCTGTTCTACATGAAAGGGCTGAGATTGATTGGTTGCCAAATGGGTTTTGCTTGTGGAACTATCTGACACACAAAACTCTTAATTACAGCAACTAACCACACTTAACTTCAAGCACATTAGGTGACATGGAGTCTAATAAAAAATTATTATTGTCTCTCTCTTAAAATGATTACAGCAAATCATTTTGATGTGGGCAAAGGAGCAGAAATACATTCTAGAAAAAATTTTTTACATATTGTCTTTCCTTTTGTTTTATTTTCATGGTCTTTATAGTTAACAGCTAAAATTTTGCTTGTTTCAGACTTTTAAAGATATATCAAGGCAAAACAGCATTCATTTTCTTCAAAATGAAATATTTGTTTTCAAATGCCAGAATCAGGAGGAAAAGCAACAAACCCAAAATTACTTACTCTGAGTAGAATTTTACTTTCACATAATTTACTACTTTATAAAACCTCTTTAAAACATCAGTTATGTGTGTCCAGAGCTGCTTTCAGAGGCCACTGTGGAGATAGTGAATATTTAAGTCTACACCCTCACAGATTATTAATCACTCATCTCAACTGCAGCTGTCACCAGGACTCTTCAGAGACTCTTAAAGTGATCTCTGCAGCATCAGCACTGTCACTGCATTGGCACACACAGGCTCCAGCCACTGGACTTTACCTTCCTACCACTGTTACCCTGTGAAGGATTGGAAATTCAACATCATCTCAGGGCAGGGGTGAGCAGGAAGATGTTAAAGCAACAGTTAAATGCAAACAGAATCAGAACTGTTCAACCAAGGATTATTTGATAAAATTATAAATAATTAAAAGAAATATTGAAAAGACCATGACAAGGGAAAGGTTTTAAGTAGGTTCTGACATTGACTCATCTCTTCAGGCTGGTAATTCCAACAGCAAAAAATCTGATCTTTTTCTTCTGCTTGTGTTACTCCTCACAAACTTTTACCAGCTGGGCTGCAATATAAAAGCAGATGTGTTTCCCAGATCTATTCCCTAACCTACAGTTTCCATTACTTGTCCCTCAGGTTCCCATTGTACCCCACTCACACAGCTTGACACAACGTGCTCTTGGGAAAGTCGCTGCTCTGACAGCACAAGAAAACCCCACAGTGAAGATGGAGCCAAACAAAAGCACAGGAAATAGGTCATGTGGAATAAATAGAGCCTGGAGCAGGTGACCCTCACTACAAAAGGTGTGCGTGACTAACAGATCCAGTCTGCTCAGCTAAAGAGAGGGGCAAAATCACAGATTCATGGAATGTATGAGCTTGTGAAAGGGATCTCTGGAGATCATCCAGTCCAACCCTTCTGCCCAGGCAGGGATCACCTACAGCAGGCTGTTCAGGACCATGTCTAGTCAGGTTTTGAAAATCTCTGTGGTTGGAGACTTCATAACCTCTGGGTAGCCTCTTCTGGTGCTTGCAATAAAACCCATTTTCCTTTGTTTAAATGGCATTTCACTTTGTGCCCTCTGTCTCTTGTGCCATTACTGGACCCCAGTGAGGAGAGGCTGCCTCCATGGTCCTTGCACCCTCCCATCAAGTATTTACAGTTGAATAAGAGCTTTCTCCTCCTGAAGCTGTCCCAGCTTTCTCATTCCTGATGAAGCTTATTCAAATTCATGGACTGTCCCCCTTTTGTAGCATCTGAATCTTCCTCTCCCGTCCCCTCTCCTTTTTCTTGTACTTTTTCTGACCTGCCATTTTTTCCTCATAAGAACTTTTAAGCATGGTGCTTGTTGACAAGAATGCAGTAAAATCTCATTCCCCACAAAATCCCAATTACATAAATTGCTTCATTTTCCAGGATGGGCTTTTACATTCCTGAATGGCCAAGGGTTTTTTACTCATTTTCTGTGAATTATCCATCTGGCATGGCTTCACCAAATGAGAAATAAAATACCAGGGCCATTACCACATGAGTGTAAAACTCAGGCAGCAACCTGTCCCAGATCAACGTGAAAAATATAGCAAACCCTCTTGACTGAAATACACAAAGGTAAAATTCTCCAAAACAGAAAAATCTTGAAAAGAACAAGAGACACACAAGCAAAATGATGTTGTGTCTGATTAGATGCATTGTTGTTACTAGAAAAGCATTAACTGCACAGTGACATTCATCTCTCTCTGAGGATGCTGAGCCTTTGCAACAGCCCTGTACAGCTTTTAACCTCAGGTAAACAGCAGCCTTGGAGCTCTGGGAACACGACTTTCATCTGTCTTTAGCAAAATGTGGACTTGTGACAGTCCAGCATCCCTGACTATCCCCACTAGAGGTCATAGAAGTAATTGCTCTTCAGGGCACTCCTGGGAGCAGGGGCATGGACTCTGCTACATATCCAGGACACAAGATGGGATCCCTCTAATGAATCCCTCTAATGAATCATTTGAATGTAACTGTTTTCTGAGAATAGAATAACCCAGCCCACTGCAGCTCAGCAGGTACTCAGCAAAAGTCACTACTCAGAGCCGAGTCTCAGCAGCTCCCCATGATCAATAGCTTTGGAGATGAAGATAAGTGAACTCATCAGAAACCCAAGTAGAAGAGAACACTCAGGGGAATAGACAGCTCAGGAACTGCTGCTGAAGTGAAATAGCATCAGTGAGTATTAACAGACAAGAGCTAGGTAGTAACTCCCAACAAAGGTTCAACTTCTTAAACATTCGGATAGAATCAGTGATCTGGCTGCCACCAGGGATCAGTCAGGGAATACAGATTTGTGCTAATTGCTCTGCACTCTTTTCTTCAGTAACTGGACTGGGAAAATGCATGTAATTGTGCCATGACTGGTTCCTGCAGTCAGCATTTCTGAATTCTCTGAAAGCTCCTTTCAGCTTCAAATTTTGTGGAAGGATGAAAGGGTAATATAGGAAACTTCAGCCAGCATAAATAAATACTTCACCTTTGTATGTTGTAGAATAAGCATACTTGTCCTTTCCATTCACTTTGAAAACACTTGAGTGAAACCCTGGCTTCCCTTAGAACTCAGGCAAGTACTATACACTGACTGTTCTGTCCTTTTCTGAAAGACATTGGAAAAGCACTATGGTTGTAGAACAAAGCAGATGCAGGCCTAGTCACAGGAAATTAAAATATCTAGTGGTGGCACTGCAGTATGGGATATATTGGCAGGGAACCTGGGGAAGAAGAGCAAAGAAATCTTGCAAAGTGCAGGATGTAAAGCCTGGTCACAAGGAAAAATTGTTTCCAAGTCACAAACCAAATGCTTCAGTTCAGCTTGAGATAGGCTGTGCCACACGGGACGGTGTGCAGACCCCTGCACTTGTAACACTTAATCCAGGGTAGACTGAGGAAATAAAATAGACCAAAGTAAGAACAAATCACCTAAAAACCCAAAGGAACGAAGTGCCAGTTTCTTCTGCTGGGTTATTCTTCAGCTGGGTCAGGTCCGCAGTCGAGTACAGCCCAGCCTAGGACAGCTGGGGCAGCACAGCTGAGAGGAGGGGGAAGGACAGGCTGCCCTGCTGGGGATGTGCAGGCTGGATGCTGGGCCTAGGGAAGTGTGGGTTCCCAGCAGCTGGGCTGCCAGTGGCCACACTCACACTGAATGCAGAACAGGGATGTGAACAGGTCATGAGATAGCATCCAGCAGGCTCTATCATTTGGATTGGGGCTGGAATAGCTTGAGGCTTACTCTGTACTGATGGCTTGGTGGGGTGTCTGAGAGCCATGACTCAATGGGACTTGGGATGTGGGTGGATTCAAGGCAGCAAAACCTGTCCAGAACATTAATCACTGACTGATCTAAAGACATAAAAGAACCATGTAAAATTAACAGCCCCATGGAAAAATAATTGCATCAAATCTCATTAAAGGATCCCTTCATTTGTCACTGAAATGCAACTATTTCCACAGTGGAAATGAAGAGCTTCTGCATAGCAGCAACCAGTATCAGGCAGAGACATGAGAGGAAAAGCTGCATCTAATTCTGAAGTTTCTTGAAAGAGTTGAGGGTCGGGTCTGAACAAATAGCAATTGCTCAGAACAGAGTTAAGCCATCAGATCCCTTGAGAAAAGCATTAGTAGCTGGTCCCTGATCATAAGCAGTTGGATTATTTCACTTTATACTTATGTAAGTATCGGAACTGTCAAGTGTAAGTTTATGTATCCTAGAAGGGAAACCAGGTTGCACTCAGCCATGTGTGACAAGATGATTTAAATGGCTGACCTTTTAAACACTGCTTGTTTTTATAGATACACATCTTTACATCGTTAAACTGGTTTTTTGGCTAATTTGTTTAATGTGTGAATGTTATGAATCAAATGAGGCAAATCACAAAGCACAGCTCTGCCGAACTTATGAACTTTAGTTTTCCATTTCATTACATAAACAAATATGATATACCTAGGGACAGACTCTTAAATCATTGTCTGCTCTATTTGAATGTAGTTTGAACCAGACAAGCCTAAAAATACAAAGCAGGAAAATAAAGGTTGTGTTTCATCCTTGAACAAACTTTCAGTTGACTTTGAAAATAGAACATTACTGCCCCTTTGTTCTTCCCTCCCCCCTCTTCCTCTTTAATATTTTAGGGACTTCACAATGTGGTTATCAAGGACTAACTGAGAATACATGACTAGGCAGTAAAAAGGAACAGGACTGAAAACTAGAAACAAAACCCAAAAAACTAAACTAAACTGGAACAGCAATAAATCTCAGCTCCACAAGAACAATCTCACAGTACATTACCATAAGTTAAAAATAGAAAAGCAGAGAAGGATGTTACATTGTTAAAAAGTAGCTGAAAAATTCATTAATCTTTTTTAGAACCATCCAGTGTCTCTAATGGACTTGAGGGACTGGCAGTTTTGTTCCCAAGTCCGTGTGTGGCCGAGGCAGGGCTGGAGCAGCAGGACAGCACCACACGCTCAGCACAGGGTTCAAAGCTCTGCCATCCACTGCAGCCCTGGCCTGCCTTGGTCCCAGCACAGGGGCTGAGAACAGCCAGGCTGACAGGGCTGTCCTGCTTCCAGCAGCCAGGAGAACAAGAATCACAGCCATATTCAATGCAGGAAGGGTGTCCAACCTCCTGGATCAATAAAATGCTTATCATACTCAAGGTGAAGGTCTGCAGATGTGGCTTTTATAACTACACCTACTCTAGGTACAGAACTGCTTTTGAACATATGACCAAGAGAATTTGCCAGTGAGGATAGTAACTTGCTAGTCATTTATGGATTAAATTCACAGGTCAAAAGCCAGAGAACTGTGGCTTTTTCCACCACAAATCAGCAGCTAGAATTCCTGTCCCAACATGTATCTTCTGATTATCCCCCAGTTATGTACAAAGAAATTTTTGTTTGCATGCTGAAACTTACAGTATGAATTGTTAAATGCTGTAATGTATTTCTAAAATGCCAGCATTTGGTTAAGAGGGAGCAAAGAGAAGTTCCCAAGGGATACTTTTTGTTTGTGCCCTATAATAATTACTCTGAGACTGAAGATGTGAAGGGTTGGGGATACTCATCTACCCTTCTTTGCAACACACCCTGCACCTGACTGTCAGAAACACAGGAGGGGCAACACTCTGACTTCTTGAGCACAACAATACCAGCACAGGCCTGGAAATAGTGACAAACTAAGATATGAATCTTAGGACAGTACCTGCAATAGCTTGCAAGTGAGTGCAGGAAATGTATCCCACGATTCTTTGGTCCTGAGGTGTGCTTCCCACTTGCACCTGGAAGGGAAGAAATAAAAAGGTGATTAATGGAAGGGCTCATACAACTCTACTTCCAAACCCATCTGTGCAGCCTTTTTCACCATTCTTTCCAGCCAATTCCATTTTGAAAACAGAGGTAGACACAAAGCTACCAGAGACACACACCAGGGCTTACTGGTCATACTGGGGCTTGTGGCCAGCACACTGATCCTTTGCACATTACCTTGTTCAATGTTTTGATTTTGATCTGCAACACAAAAAAAATTTTACTTTTTCCCATTCTTCACGGTCCCACTGTTTCCCTGTCCCAGCTCTCATTCCTGTGTAAGATTCAGGCCCACCACTCAAGTGCCTTATAAAACTATCAGCAGCCTAATTCTTGGGACCTATGTGTGACTAGAATGTAAAAGGCAAAAACTCCAAGGGTGTCTAGGGAAAAGGATGAAACATGAAATAAATCTTGAGTTTGATCATGTTTTCTCCATTTGACAGCAAGGTTTGGATTTTGATGGGTTTTTTACATTCTTCTGCAAAGGTCTTGGGGGCCTTGGTGTACCTCAGCAGGGTTTGCATCCTTTAGCTCACAGCAGCAGATCTCTTGCTTGTCAAGCAGACAGAAAACACTACGTGGGGTCCTGTGCTCAGGCACAGGAGAGGAGGGGCTTCCAGGGAAGCTGGAATGTAGAATAATTCCTCATCTATTTCTTAAGCTACGATCCTTTAAAAATGTACTTGCAGGTAAACACACAAGCAAATTAGAATAAAGTTCTGATTTAGGTTTTCAACTCTATTGAGAATTTTGGCAGTTCAGGACTTAGACAGCTGCAATTCAAAATTCCCAATGATAAGGGGATAAGTTTTGGATTGTGGCAAGAAACTAGTTTGAGTGTATGGTTTTCTCGTTGACAGTTTATGTGGCAACACTGCATGAATTAAAGAAAATGCCCACAGAGGAAAGTTGTACCCAGGGCTCAGAAAGCACCACCACAGATGTCTCTACTTCACAAGGATAGGCTCAAATTTTATCTGACACCTCTAAAAAACAAGCAGAGCTCCATTTCATATGGACACAATTTTGTCAGCTTGGTTGGTTTTCTTGTTTTTCAGCTATTCAAGAACCATCTGATTCATTTTATAACTGAAAAGGCAGCTTTGCAGTAAGTGAATTTAGGAGTCATTTGTACTTAACAATACCTTGTTAACTTTGAGGGTTTGTGCCAGCCAGGGGAGTAGGTAATAAACAACTGGCATTATTCTGTCCTCAGTCTGCTCAGTCCTTTTTTAGACAGTTTTACAAATGGATATTGATGGTGTTCTTATTGCTGTTCCCATTCAGCTAACCTGCTTCAGGGAGCAGAGGGAGGCAAGGCAAACTCAGGCAGTCACTGGTGCATCCTCCCCCACAGGAGGAGATTGTCCTGAGCTCCCAGGATTGCAGCAGTCTCAGGAGGGGCAGCTCTGCTGGTGACTGTCAGGGGCTGCTGCAGGAGCTGCTCTGCACAGAGCTCTCCCTCCTCCCTCAGGCTGCCTGAGCATCTCAGTGTCACTGCTGAATCATGAGCAGCTTTCTCTCCAACTCTGTTATTCAACACATGCCATTCCAGTAGAAGAATGGAAAACAATTTATTTCCTCTACTCTTTAGGACAAATAGGTGTATGAACCATATTTTCCAAACTTAAGAATTCAAAATCAGGGTTTCTCTTCAGCACTGTAAGAAAACCCCTAAACTATAGAAAGTCTCCACTTGTTTGCAAATGTGCAGCGTGTCCTGCAGCAGAGGACAGGTGTGGCTGTCACACACCTTTCAGAGTCATCCACCATAACCACTATGCAAGGAAAATACTGCACATAACGTGTCCTGCCTTATAGCAGGATTGTGCTCCTATAATCCCCTTATTGACTAAAGCAGATGGAATCAGTTCAGTGTTTCCATTCAAAAAGCATAAAAGATTTAAGTCTAAAAGCTGAACATCCAAACATAAATCATAGCCCAATTGAGAACAAGAGTCAGCTCAAACTGGCTTTAGAATTTCCTGTGCAGCTTTAATGGAGTGCCTGAGAAGGCCTTGTACTCCTCAACCAACTTGTGCATAGGATCATACTAATTTCCATTAATCCTGAATAAATCTGTATTGTTCAGTGTGCCTGTGTGCACAGACCTGTGCTGAAATGGGCTTGGGATCTCTTGCTCTCAGAGAATGGCAAGAAATGGGCCAGGACAAAGCCTGGATGTGCTGTGTGGAGGGGGCTGAGCACAGCAAATGCCCACAGGAACAGTGCCCCAGGGCTCTGCTGGAACTGAGTCCCATGGGGAGAGGAGAGGGGCTGCCATAAACACTCTGCTAATTAAAAAAAATAAAGCTCCAAAGCAAGAGCTGAAGACATTAACATAATCTGAATTTCCTTGGAAAGTGCCAGCACAGAAATGCATCCAACACAGCTCATCTCCCAGATTTCCCATCTCCTCCAGCTTTTTTAGACTTTTAGGGGTTTGCAGTTTCTATTGAGAGGCAGTACTGATGGAAACCACTAAACTGAGTATATTTGGTGTATAATCATAATGGAGGCAAATATTTGTGACAACTACTAGAGAGTAAATAAATACCTTTGCATCCTCCTAGTCAGTTGCCAGCTACAGTAGAGGCATTACTGTATTAAATACAGTCTGAAATAAAATAGTAAGAAAAATCTGTTTATTCAGTCTAATTTGGTATTTCACAGTTGGACTGTGGGTTGTACAGACAGGAAACCTGCTTGACCTCTGAAATATTACAAGCCCTATAATTCTACATAAAAACATTCCATTGTGTGGCCAAGTGCTGTGGCTATTTTGGGCTGTTGCATTTTCCAGGCTATGTTCTGTAGTGGTGACTCTGCTGGGGCAGGGACGTGGCAGCACCACGGGAGGACAACCCTTGGCAGGAAGGCTCTGCTTCCACCACACCACATCAGCACTTCACACATGTAACTTCAGCTGCTTAACACAGAGGAAACTTCTACAGCCACATTTACAAAGAAAATAAATGTAAACAAATAAGCCAGAGTGGCTCTGTCACCATAAGCCTGGTTTAAGCTCACCTCAGCTGCTCTGCTGTCTGTCAATAACACATTTATTGAATCATCCTTCTGCACGGAGCTCCTGCTTTCTAAAAATCATCACACAGTCTTGGTTGTGCTATGAACCCTTCTTCTTTGTGTATGGAAATGTACAGGAAGATAATATCTAAATATAAGGTTCCAATGTCTAAAAACATTTATTTAAAAATTATTACAGGAGGAAAATGGTATGTGTTAGTCTGTTAAACTCAAGTGTTACCTAGAGGTAAAATTAAAACTGACAGAACCTATTTTTGTTTAATAACGTGTCCCAGTTATATAATTTCCACCAAAAAAATTAACATTTTTCAAAATAATGCTGAAATATGCAAGACATATTCCAATTCTCACTACATTTGCAATAATCAACATTGAGAAGCTAAGAGTGGATTCAGGTCCCTATTACAGCACTGACCATTTTACCTTTTGTTTGCTCTGGGGAGGGGGGGCATTAAAAGCTCATTACATATGGGAAAGAGACTTTTTCCCTTAAGGGGAAAATCCTATTGAGGTTGTGTTTGGAATCCAAAATGCCAGTTTCTGCTGCTACATATTTATATTTGTCCCCTACCTGTAAATTAAATAAGTGTGAAACTGGCGGCTCTGAATTTTTGTTTTCCAAGTACTGACTGTGTCAAACACACAAAAGTATTTGACAGCAAGCACTTTTTATTAGAAGATTTCATCTCAGTGCCAAGGCCCATTAGAACAATCTGTTGGAGAGACCACGCTGGGACTGTGCTGTGCAAGACTGGGTAAATTCCTAGAATTGTTTTGGAAAAGCTTGTCCTGCATGACTGAGGAGTGGTCTGTCCTCCACTGAGACTGGCATCAGGTAATAAATGGCTCAAGGAAGAAATCAAGTCAACAAGGTTATGCAGAAAGATTCTTGTTGACGGCAAAAAAGGAACTAATGAGTAACAAGAGCAGAAATTTTAGAGCTACAGCAAGGGAAAACAACTTTAAATTCAATCACACTGCTTGCTACCATGGGAATTTCCTGAGCTAACTGGAAAATCTTGCACATCTCATGTTTCCCATATGCTAGAGTAGTAAGCATACAAAGCTGCAAACTTGACAAATACCTTGTCTCTTAAGAGTTTATATTTACACACATCTGTTCCAGCAGTGCAAAACAATTCTATCCCATCTGGATGTCAAGAAAAGCACCAACAGACAGTTAAACAAAACCCATGGGAATGCTACTTCAGTACTGAGGTATTTCTTTAGCACCTTGAAAAACAGCTTCAAACAGGTCATTGCTGTGCTAGGAAATCATCAACTGCTTGGAAGGAAATGTTCTTTAATGATTAAAAGTTTGAGTTGTGCAGGAGAAAACTAACTTGAATAAAGAACCAATCTAGAGTCTCAAATACTGACCAATAATATGAACACAAACCAAAGCATTTATTATGAGGAGAACTTAATCATTAGTAACATTTTCCAGAAGTTTCACACTGCCAGGAGGGAGCCATTCAAAAAAATCCAAAATAAAGTAGTTTCTTAAATGTGTATCCTCCAAAACAAAGGAGTTATTTACATACAAGTCCAAGCATAGGCCATTGCCTCTCCCTTCAGGGAAAGCAAATCCTGGTATGCAAACCAGATGAGAACTAAAATTTTGGCATACTCCTGGAAAAAGTTCTTCACAAAGTCTGTCACCCCAGAATCTCCAAGTGACCAATAAAGCCAGAGCTGGGAAAGGTAAATAACCTGCCTGCAATCCTGGGACTCCTTCAGGGAGATGGGGTCTCCATGGCCTAGCTCCAGCTTCAGCCAGTATCATTTAATCACATCCCGGGCTGTAATTAAGCAAAACCATCCATTTCATCTGCTTAGGTGACCATGAAGGTGTCAATTTTGCCGCTGAAATAAATGTGAACCACAGCACTGCTCCCTGCCCTGCTCTTCTGAGGAGGGTAAGTCACCAAAGCCCAGAGCTCTCCAGGAAAGGAATTCACAGCCATGGCAGGAGCCACACTAATGATGGTCACACCATGGAGAAAAGCTAACCAGGCTGAAAGCACCTCTGCATGTTCTGGGGGGAAAAACCCTCTCTCCCTAAAAACAAAAGTGTGAACATGGCAATTGTAAAGAACATCATCTGCACAGGGGCCTTGAGTAACTCTGTGTCGGAAATAAAACACCCCAGACAGAGAGTAAGTGCAGGGCACAGAAATGGAATTTACAGTCAATGTGACAGAGACTTAACTCCCACAGAAATATTCATCTTACCATATGTAGCCAATATTGTTTAAGTTCAAGGGAAGCTCCCCTAAGAGGAGCCTGAGATTCAGCTGAATTACTGTGGATGAAGCAAGTGCAGGGGCACAAGGAGTGGGATTTACGCTCTGGGCTTGGTGCTCTGAGACAAGCTGGTAACAGGCTCTGCACCTCCCTATTTCCACTGCACTGGGGATGCCATTATGTAACCCAATGTAATTATAATGAGCAAACAGTGAGGAAGGCAAAAGAAAGGAATGGAAAATATAATTTGTTTTCTTTCCAGTACTACATTTCCATAATCTTCCAAATTCTATCAACTGCTCCTGGACTTTTTTCCCATTTCAGCAAATTTCCAATACAAGCAGGAGAACTGGCATCAGGAACCCCACTGGAACAGCCAAACTGTGTGCCCAAGTCCTCATTCCTGTTACTGTTAGGAGAAGATGCCAAGGAGAACTTGCAGCTACTCCCATTCCCACTTCAAACATTCCTGTCCCACAGAGATGACTTAGATTAGTCATAACTCCCAAGATGTATTTTTGGTTAGCTCAGACATGGTGCAAAAAGATCTCTTATTTTCTGTCCTTTAACAGCTCTGCCTTTTGCCTTCAGAAATATGTAGCAGCTCCTATAGAAGACACATTAGTTAAATCCCTAATTTATTATTATAAACACATTATTTAAGTATTTTAAAGAAGTTTAAAATGCTATAGAAGTCAGCTCAAAATTGTGTGGTGCTCTGCAATTCTTTCTAGCTACATTTGCACTTGATTGTTACAGAATCCTATTTTTTCCCACCTGCCATGTACAACAATTACTGTTCCATGAACTCAGAGAATTTGTTATTTGGCAAAGCTTCATTAAGCTTATATGGGAGGGAAAGTGGCTGTAAATTGGTGCCACAAATGGGCTCTTCCTCTTCTGAAGAGCATAAAGCCCACAACTCACATTTTCTCAAAACTGTGTTCCATTCTGCACAACAGTTTTTATTTATCCCCATTAATGAAGGGGAAAAGGACCATGATTAATAACATTAATTATATCAAAGTGAAGAACATGGTACAGTGCCATGGCAGAGTCTTTTTGTTCTTTTTTAAAAACAAACTCTCAGTTTCTTGGACTCCATCCAACTCCTGCATTAACATTTTACAGCAGAAACTCAGCATGTGGAAAATGTTTAGGTTACCCTCCTGCCTTAAATGGCACAGCTTTAGAGTCATCTAAACAAATTCATGAGCAGCACTAGACATTTCTTTTATACATCCTGGGATAACTGTAGGTACTGGACAACTGATCAAGGACAAGGAAATCTAACCACTGAGAACTCTGGGTGTTCTTTTACTGGGGTCAGAAAGCAGACATTCCCCTTTTCTATGCAATCCTGACATCCAAAATCTTCCCCTGAGCCCAGCACAGAACCATAGCAGCTGCCCCTTCTCTCCCAGGCACAGCACACACGAGCTGGCTTGGGACAGCAAAGGCAGCTTGAATTGCCCAAGCAAAATGCATCTGCATCAGAAATATGAAAAAGCAGAATCACAGAGGTTAATTCAGGGAACCCCCATTTTCTCACAGAAAGCAGGCTCCTTGAGAGGAGAAACAGTAAAAATTGTGCTTCAAAGCAGTTTTGCAACCAGAGCTGCTGCTCCTTCTGCCATCTGTTACCACCATATCAGTTCTTCGGAAAACAAGTTGAGCTTTGCACACAAAGCAAAGGTTGCTAGGTTTCCTTTAAGCAATGAATAATAACACATTCTCTGCACAATTACTGCACTCCCTGAGAACAGCCTTCATTTTCAGAGAATTTGAAAAGTAAATCTGTTAATAACCTTAGGAATGAATATTAATTAAACACAAGTTCTTCCAGAAATTTAGCAAAATCCACAAGGCATTCTTTTTCCTTTTGATTTTGAAGAATACTATTAGCTGTTCAAACTTCAAACCACATCAGACTGTAGTTTTGCATTATGTTCACATACTGTGTTTTAACTTAGAATTCTTATTTTTGCTAAAATTGATTCTTGGCAGATGCCAAAACCCAGAATAGTTTCCTGCTAGGAACAGTAGGAAGAACAGCCTTTAACACACTGTACTTCTGAACATTGAGAAGGGAGAAGCCTCCAAAACCTCTCTCCTCAGTTAACAGCCATTTTGAGAATGATGCCTCTTTCATTCACCTCCCTACTCTGACTGTGTATCTACATCTCTTGGATATCTTAGTTTTAAAATTTTTAGTAATTTTAACATTACAGTTACAACTATTACAATTTATGGATAAGAGAGGCAAAATTTGTCAGCAGAAGTGAGTTTTTTACTAGATTGCTACACCTGGAAAAATATGGACAAACTCACCAGGTCAAGTTAAGGATGGTTTCCAGTTTTGTTGCACTGCTGTCCAAACCTTGCACAGCATCCCTGGCAGAGCACAGCTGAGGCTCCACAGTAAATCCTCTATCTAAAGAAGGATGTTGATATTTTGAAACCTTCTAGTAAATTACAGACAGGTGATACATTACACAATTTCTGCTCAGCACTCATTGACACCTTTTAAACTTGAATTGACAATGCTGATTTTTAAAATCAACATTCAGTTTCTGAAAAGGGTGTATATTTTATAACTCCCTTTAAATCCATCCAAACCATGGTGCATTAGCATTATGTGTGTGTCAAAGCAGCAGCTGCAGAGGAGCTGAGACCACTGCAATCTGCACCATGATACACAGACCTGTCCAAGCCAGCTTTCCAGTGCCAGTCACCAGCACAGCCTCTGTGCCAGGCCCACTTCCCACCTCCCTCTGCAGCAGAGCAGCAGCAGAGACAATGGGAGTTATAAAACCTGCAAAGTGACTCAAGGGCTCTTCTCTTCAGCATTTTAAATTAATGTGAAATGCAACACTGGAACAGAGAGTCACGGCAGAGTCTCCCAAGGGCCCAGACTGTCAAAGTATGAAAATGGATTGGCTGATTTATGTATTTGCTAACTTCTCCTCCGAGTCTTTAGTGGCAACTAGGAACAATGGCTTAACACTTCAGACATGAAACTGTCACTTGGATGTGACATTTTCCCCCTTCATATATGCCATTTTTTTCTGTGACTGTGTTTCTCTTATATCCCAATGAGACCCCGAGATTGGAGACAGAAACACTGGTAGAGTTTGAAGAGTTCCAAGTGCCAAATGCAAATTAGTTCTCCAGCTTTGTAGAAAATGGACTTCACACAATAACTCCTCACAGCTATGTCATTCCCATGTCTTCATCCTGACCTGGAAAGCAACAGCCTCTACAGATGGAAAAACCGGTGTGATCTCTGTCAGGAGAATGGCAGCAGTAGCACCTTTTGTGGCAGACATCCTTAGGAGGAGAACAGAGGCAAGACTTCCTTTGCATGGGTCTCCAGACTGCTGTTAGGTAGCATGAAACAGTGCTAAAAGCCTCTGTAATTTGCTTCCCACTTGGCTCCTTGGTTGTGACACTCTAGGTGTTAAGCCACAATCAAATCACTTTACCTTCCTGTACTTTAGTTTCTCCTTCTATTAAGCAGATATTGACCTTTCTTCATTATGCACTCTGAGACGTAGGAATGAAAAGCAGTAGGTAAGAGCTGATTGCTATTACAGCTACTAATAATAATCCTTGAGCTCTGTAAGTCTCTCAGGTAAAATAATTTTGTATGACTAAGCAAATCTCTCAAATCCTTCCAAATCTCTACCTGAACTTTACAATCTTAAGATAGTGAAGACAGGGCAGGGAAGATGAGGGCAATGGAAAATAATTTCTTATTCACTGGAAACAGAACCCATTCTAAAATGAAAAAAAGTGCAAAACACTTGTACCAGGGCAATAGGGATCTGTTTTGTGTCAGAGTCCCCCAAAGCAGTTTTGTCATTTGCAAATTGTTTCAACTTTCTTTAAATATTTAGTTCTGAGACCTTTAATTTATCTCCCTAACAGTTATATTTGTAATAAGGAGACAATCATACTTATTAAACAACAATCAGATTCTTTCTCCAAATGTTCATCTGAATTTAGATGTTGGATGTTTTCTTAAGGTTCAGAATAATTGGAATAAAGGCTTCATCCTCCCCAGGAGTGGAAACATTCACTGGCTTTGTCCATATTTTCAAAACATGTGAGTCTTCTCCCCTCAATTGCTTTGCACAACTTTTGGCTTTTAACCAACAAAGAGAGCAACTGCTCCTTTACTCAGAGATGGAAGCTGTGCAAGGGGAACAGTCTTCACAAGTATCCTTCCAAAACAAAACTCAATTGATACCTTTTCTACTTCAGAAATGGGAACACTGCATTCCACAGGGGTCAGGAACTTAAAAACCCAGGGTTTGCATAGGTCAGAGACTCAACTCCATGCCCCTATGGAGTGGGGAGCAATTGGGACACTCTAGTTCTGCAAGGCTCTCTCACTTTCTCTAAAACCAGAGTAACTCTAATGCAGGACTGGCTGGTATTATAGACAGTCAAAATTCTGTAAGAACCAGTGAAAGTCCCACCTGGAAGCAGGGAGATGAGCTGTCCATTGGGCACGGCAGAGTGCTGGCCAGAGCCACACCTGAGCTCTGACACCTCTGCCAGCTTCCTGCTGCCCCAGGGTAAGAGCTCAAGGCTCCTGAAGTCACTACATTGATTCTCACTGACTTCAAAAACAAACCAGGCTTTTACTTATTGTGTGTAGCTTTTGTCTCTGGAGTCCACACCCACCCAGTTGCTGATTAAGCACCACATCAAGGAAAACAACCTCTAAACTTACTTTATTTCAAAGACAAAGTTAAATAATTATTCCTGCTTGATGTTGCTGTTGTCATCAAAGAAATGACCTGTGTACAATTGGTCATTTAATGTACAACTAGGACAGGAAGTAAATTCCTGCCAGAGTAGACTTAGAACGAAAAATATTTTAGGTATGAAGAACGCTATGTCAGAATGACATAGACAGGAGGAAAAATATTCTTATGGCTGGGCAGAATTTTCTTGTATTCAAAAGAATGGAGTCATCTTTGGAACTTCATAATAATTGGCCTCTATTCCCTGCTCAATTGTAACATTATTTAACAACTTAGATCCATAATTAAGTTCATCATCCCAGTGGAATCTTGAAAAGAGGCTTAATTTTCTGCAAGAGAAATGGAGACATTGCAGCCTGCCTAGCAGGGTGGCAAATCAATGACTCAGCAATGGGCACTTAAAAACAGATTGGTTTTAATCTCTTAATCCCCAATATGTGCATGTGGTCAAGGGTAGTCTTTGTGACCCCAGGAATATTTATACTGCACAACATCTATTTTTATTTTTTGCTTGCAGCAATTTGTGATGAAAAAATAAATTGTTGCTGGTTATAAACACATAAGAGTGCAACACAGAGAGCTTAGACCCATTTTTTGGAAACCTATATTCATGTAGGGATTGGCTTTTGTTTATGTCAACATACATGAAATACTGAACTATTATCAGAACCAAAAATCTAATATTTGGGTTTTTTTTTTACACAAGTCACAGTACCCAAAGTTTTTGCTCTGCTTAAAAACTGCAAATGGTGTACAAAGCCTCCCACTGATCCTTATTCACAATCCATATTCTTAATGGCTGTTAATGGCTTTTGTTGAGGACTTGTGAGTAGAAAGTACATATAATTTGAACATCTGATGTACTTCGCCAATATTAAAAAAGAAGTTTAGGATTTAGTTAGTGAAACCCATTCAAAATAGTGACTAAATTATAAAATCTGAAATTCAGTATTCTGGAGATTTTCAATTCTTTCTAGGCTTGGGTCTATAGACTTGGATCTCTGGCAAAATGTTTTGATTCTGGATTAAATCAGAAGAGTCCACCTTCCAGTTTAGAAAGAACACAGCCAGATTCTCCCAAGAATTAAGCACGAACATCCACGAGGTCTTGGAAAAGCAAATCATTGCATGCAGACTTTCATTTCTGCTTTTCATGATTTACAGACACTTAACCCCAGGCTTCCTGTTCCCTCTACCATTAGTTAATTTAAGTAAACTGTGTTAATAATGCAAAAAAGCTCTGTGCTCCCCAGTGTCCCAGGCACGTTTGTCTTGTTTATTCTTCTTCATATCTCTCCTTATTAATTCTTTTGCCAGCAAGAGAGAGGAGTAGCCATACATTTCACTACAATTCTTACAGTTTTATTATACTGACATTTAGACTTTTGATTGACTTTTGATTGCCAGACAAACACAAAGCGAGCACAAGCTGGTTTCCAACAGTAATGCCCATTGTACTGTACTCATGTTAAGAAGCTTAGAATTCATGCATTTTATTGCAGATTTCTGTAAAGAAAGAAACTAAAATATCGTGGAAACCACTTCAAATTTTGAGTCTTGAAATTATACGTGAGTTTTACCTCCAAAAGTCCCTCATTATTTCACAGACATCCATCATTTTAACACAGTATTCAGGCCTCAAATCCCATATAGGTTATATCTATAAACCATTAGGTTATCTCAGGAAATCTAAATCTGAATATTGCCTCTGTTGAGGTCTAAAGAAATGAGAAAATAATGTAACTTTATAACTTGTCACATATACAGGGTCAATATTTACAACTTCCAAAAGGCTCTTACCTTGAGAAACAAGGCTCCCTTGGAGGCCAAGGAGTCCATTCCTCTTCCATTGGGGTAACAGTGATAGGCAGCATCCATAACAGGATAGCGGCTGGCAAAAAGTAGACCACTGTTCACAAACTTAAAGCTACAGCAGCCATGGCAACTGTAGACCCCAACATCATAGACAATGTATTCAAAATAGTGATGGAGCTGCTCTTTCAACTTCTCCGCAGCTCTTTTGTCAAACACTTCCTGCAAGCACAGAAAGTCCAGGTTGGCAGGGAAGAAAGCAGAGATCTCATGATCAAAGGTCTCGTCTGTGTGTTTCTTTTTCCGCACGGAAGTCTTCTTCATGATTGAAGCTTTGTAGAGGAGCTTGTTGTTGACAGTGCTTTGGTCCACTGTACCATCTCCAACACGGACTTTGACTAGGGACTCTCGTGAGGCAGAGCAGCTGTCTAAACTCCCAGAATCTCCTTCCTTCTGTTTGTGGTTTGGTGTTTTTGCAATCTCTGCATCCCCTTCCAGTGAGGGCTCTGCTGGGCCACTGGCACGAGCCTGGCCATTGGCGGTGTCTGTTTCTGTGTCTGACATGTGGCCATTCTCCTCCCCATTGATACGGACAATGCAAGAGTTTTCTTCTGCCTCATGTGGCTCTCCACTTCCACCTTTATCTTCTCTGTTCTCCTCGCCATTTGAGCCACAGTTGTCTCCTTTATACTCCATTGATGTTGTCCTTTTGATGCCAGCATTAACAGTACGGTTATCTCCAGCCTGAGGGGAGACCAGGCTGCTGAAGCTGGCTGCACTGATGGAGGTGTTGGTGGGAGAATCTATGTATATTTTGATCTGAGGCCTGCTCGCCCCGTTTCGGATCCTCCGGCCGATCTCTTTAGCCCTGGCCTGTGTATTGAAAACGTTATTAAACCTTGCCAGAGAATCGGGCAGCAGGCAAACGTTGGCACTGCCAAAGCAGAAGCTTTTCCCACTGCCTGCAGCCTTCCATTCAGTGAGCAGCGCGGCTCCATTGGCATGGTTCTTGTCTTTCAGCCTGGAGTAGATGTAGGGCCTTCGGGCTGACTGCAGCGGGGACCAGAGCAAGAAGCCAATCAGGGCAAAAGGAAGAGAGGCCACCAAGAGTGCCAGGTAGATGGGAGTGGTAATAATGATGCAGAGTGCATGAAAGTAGCATGGGTCATCTGCTCTTTGACGTTTCTCATAGGTGGTTGGAACAAAAGAGCCCACGAGCCTGTCTGCTAGCCAGTAACATGGGAAAATCAGGCCCCAGGAAAAAGAATGCAGAACTGACAGAAAGCTGTTGGGAAATGGAGAAGTGTATAAAACCATTGCAACTCAATTATGCCAACACTTCAGGGCCTACTACATGATGTCACTGTGTCAAGCATCCATAAAAATACTGGGAGAGGGCTGGGGGAAAAAAGATCTGGTCAGGAGTTTGTTTTTTTTTCCAGTGAGAGTCAGTAACAAAACTTTAAGAGCACCATTTCATTGTGTTGGAGAAAAAATGAAACAAGGCCACTGTTTTCGTCTGGCTTTTTGGCATCTGTATTTGTCAAAGAATGTCATTGTTCACTGGGGGCTGCCATAATGAAACTCTTCAGAGGCAAAACAGAAATCTGTAGAAACAAAAGACAAAACATATTGGAAATTTAAGTAACACTTATTGGAAGTTTAAAGCAGATGGAATTTTTCTCACAACAATTAAAGGCTTATTACATATAGTGTATTGAGATGGAAATTGGAAAGATTGGATCAAGGGAGGATTTGGGGTTTTTTGTTTTATTTCAATTATTAGCTTAGCATAACTTTACCATTCTTATGCAACATGTTTGAGTTCAAAGAAATAAGGGACAAATCAAGTGCCAAATAACTAACGCTTGGCATTTACTCATTGCCAAAGGCATTTTGGGATGTTGATAATAGGGGAGAGCCTGGCAGATTCGTTTCCCTGAATGATTTTTAGGATTCTTCAGTAAAAATGCTCCAAAAAGACTATGGCATCTACATATCAGATCGAAAAAAATAACCTAAAACCTATCCAATTATTTAATTACCATAATAAAAGAAAAATCTCTGAAGAAGTTGTTCTGTTCTACTGGGCGCTTAAAATGCTTTATAAAAGCCCCATTTACATAATCACTCAGCAGACCAGAAAGATTCTTGTTTACAGCAGTGCCAAGGGTAAACAGAACATTGTGTTTGGGATCTGTGAAGAGAGGACAGACTGCAGACCTCATATTCCAACTTTCAGGCTGACAACCTTCCTAGTGAAAGGTGTAGTAGTGTTGCAGAACATAAAGTCAATTTCGCTTTTACTATTTTAAATTAACACACCAGAGGAAAACATAGAAGCAAAATGGATCCATAAAAAAATGCCTAATTAGGTCTTCAATAGGTGTTTTCTTGAGTATGTGGTGACAGGATGTTACAGCTCCTTGGGGAACATGAAACCAAGTGACAGTTTTGTAGAGAGAGCAGTCAATGCCTGCTTGGTGAAGTGCTGAAGTAAAAAAAAAAAATCAATTCAATGCAACTCTTGCCAGTTCTGTTATGGACTGCAGTATCCATACAAGATAAATCTACAAGATAAAGATGTCCAGCAAACCATGGAAAACCCAACTAAAACAGCTTCACAAAAGCAATTATCCAGATTGTGGGGACATGCTATGTAAAAGGAATTCATGCTTACTGTAGATCCAGCATACTATCATGTGTATTTGTAAAAATGGAAGAAAAATTAATGCAGTCACAAATCTTTTCATGGGATAAGATTGCACAGCACATGGCATCAAGCAAATTGGTTTGGACTGAGGTTTGTTTTAACAACTTTTAGCAAGAACGTGATTCTTTCTAAACACTTAAGCTGTATGATGGTTCAAGGCTACATTGGAGAATTCTACACTTCCTCTGCCTTAAAAAGGGAGAGTATCTTTCAAAATCATGAGAGTTTTTGACCAGATGTCAGCTGCATTCCTCACTGGCAGCCTGCTGAAGTGACAAGTCAATAAGGATCTGAGTACACACTTGTATTCCATACATTTTATTCTATGAATTCTAATAGAATTCCCACAGCTCATGACACAGAAGTTCAAAAACTCTCGTACCACAGCAAGTTTTAAAATATAATACCTGGACAAAAGGGAAGAGGGAATCATTAGCTGGATGTCCTTTAAGTTTTTGCATATTGCAGACAGAAGGCATAGACACATCAAGGTCCTAATTAAAAACCCTCTTCTTGCAGGGAAATTATTATCCTGACTTCTCACACTTACAGATGATGGCAATCACAAAACTTGCCAAAGCTCAGTTACAGATTCACTGGCACACACACCAACAGGAACTAAGTTTCCTACTCCTTGCTGGAAAATCCTGTGCATGCTAGTGCCTCAAAGCCACCCAAAAAAAGAGAATTAAGAGGGTCATGAGAGACAGATTTTATCTCAACAAGATCTTAAAGGGTGAGGGAAGGCACCATGTGAGTCAACAGGAACTTGGGAAACATGACGTCAGTAACATCTCTCCTAATGCAACGGTTTAGATGGAGTCTAAAGCTAAAGTGCCTAATTCCTTGTGATGAAGGGTATTACTTGGTAATCCAATGCTTTATTCATAGGGGTTTGAGAGATTAAGGGAGAATTTAAGATATTGCAATGAAACAGATATTTTTGTATGCTACAAAGATGTAAACTGCAGTCTTGTTTGGTGGCTTTTATTACTTTGTGTTTGAAGGCTAAAAATAAACTTTATTTAATTATTTTTATGGTGGCAGTAGAGAACATTTCAACTTTAGTGATAACAAGACATCAGGCAGAAAGGTTTCAAAGATTTTTATGATTATAATTATGCCCAGAAGTATGCTAGAGACATCATAGCTCAAAAGAGATATTTCTAGCTCCAGCATCGCTTGCAAACTAAATAAAGGACAATACAAGTCAACAAGTGATAAGAGAAACAGAAGGAAAACAACAAATCTTGCCATAATAAGAGAACATGAGAACAGTCTAGAAATGATCAGAAAAGTTTTAACTTCCTTTTGCTTAGAAACTAAAACACACTTTCAAATTCAGACAACTAAAATTTCTTCAAAGGTGATAGTAATATCAACTGTATTTTTAAAACTGTAAGTAGATCACTGGCAGAATAGTTATTTCTTTAAAAACAGAATAAAACTGCTGAAGTGACTAACTGATTTGGAAAGTTACCCTATGGGTAACTTTACATAATAATTTACATATATTCATTAAAACTAGTGTTTCTTGAATCCTGACAGTTGGTCTCCAGTGAAAATTGTAGCAATATTTATCTAAAAGCAGTTTATTTAGGCTGTGAGTTTTTTGCCTTGATTTCCTTATTGTCATTTCAATTAGAATCAGAGAAAAAAATCTTACAAAAATGGTCCCACTACACCATGTGAAACATCAAAAATTAGTGTTTGTAACTGAGCACAGGTGAAAAGAAGATCTGAGGTAACTGAGGGAATTCTCACTCAGGCTTTCACATCATTCAGCCTTATTAGACAAACCACAACTTAATTTCTGCTTTCCTCATTGTTCTCATCTGGTTTTCCTCCCAGACACACTTCGTAAAATCTTCCTTCCTCTATTCAGTGTCTTTCCGCTGATTATTCTTATACATGCTTTTAATTAGAGTCTAGTTCAACAGCTAACTAACCTTCTGGAAAAAATCCTACTCCAAAAGGCCAAAACGACATGAACTGCTTTCCATGCTTGATTACATGACTGTAATTACAGAGATGCAGCCACCTCATAGTCAGTGGCTCTAATGAAGATGTGTTCTTGTTCCCCTGTGATCACTTCACAGCCTGATGTTTTAACTGAAATCCTCCCATTCTGCTTGGGACTCATTCCATGAAGGAGCTCACAGTGCAGGCTGAGGGAATTTAAGTAGAACTCACTGGCTCACCTTAACTTCCACTTAAATCAATAACAATTTACAGCCTAGGAAAATCTTAGTAAAAACTTAGTTAAAACATGAACCCTCTTTGGTATGAGAAGCTGAATTTGGTGAATCACTGGTACTGATGAATAAAGCAGAACTCATTCAAACTAAGGTTTTGGCAGGAGTAGAGGGGCAGGAGGAAAATGTTTTTGCAGACTTGCCATTGCAACGTTCATTTACCAGTTTCTGCCTAAACTCTCTCCCTTCTTTCTAAAGGTAATCAAATACTGCCAGGCTGCTCTGCAGCTTGTCTCTCCTGTCCATAGGCTGCCATCAGGCAAGAAGTCAGTGTAAACAAGATTTCTAACTTAATTAAACTAACCTGTAAAAAATAAAATATTAAGAAGTGTGAGTTTACAAGTCTCTCTGAATGCCAGTGATGTCAGCAGTTAAGCACAAAAACTGCAGAAAAAAACCCCAAGCACTCCCACAAGTTCAGGGAGCTGCTCAAGCCCCTGGCATATTTAGGGAGCAGATTTGTGATGATGCAATCTCTGTTCCAAACAAGGAGGGATCAAGCACTTGGGCTAAATTTTCTTAAGGAGTCCTTGGAATCTCAGTGGTGCCTCTCTCCGAATGTCTCTGAAAGCTGTACATTGGAGAAGATGTGGTGCTGTAATTAAGCCCAGTTTAAGGGACAGAAGCAGGACTGGGAGTCCACCGGTCACTCAGGGCTGGAGTCCGTTCTGCTGGGGGTGGATCAGTGGTGACCAAGGTACCTGTGGTCACCAAAAGGCCAGTGGGAGTGGGAGTCACCCCCTTCATCTGACAGAAGATTGGCTGCAGCTGCAGAGAAACTGGGCTGGCCTGGTGCTCTACAAATCTCCTCACCCCAAATGGGAGCTCTTCTCTCAAAGTGCTGAAAATTTGTTTGTGATCACACTGTAAAACTTGCTCTGAGCTTTGCAGTTATGTGGGCCATGGCAACAGATTCTCATTTCCAAAAGCAAATCATCTGAATTTGGTAGTCCCAGATCATATTCCTAAGCCAAAAACCACACCCACACACCTTCTGCTACCTAAATAAATTGGGATATGTTTTAAACTTAATAAAAAATATAAAATCAGTTATGTTAATGTGTGGAAACACAGGTTGAAAAAAGATTGAAACAATGATAACCCATTGAAAAGCATTAAAAACATGTCAGTTTTGTCCCTTTTTTCTTTCAAAATGGGTGAATAATTGAAGCTGCAGAAAACAACCAGCTTTCATATTCCTGCAAGCAACACTGAGTCCAGCCTGACACAACAGATTATACTTGCTTAAAACTTGCATCCAGAAGGGACACCTCACATCTCTCAAGCCTAGGAGAGGTTTATTCTTCACTTCACACATGCAAAGTGCACTCCCAACAATGAATGCTGTGTTTACACACCAGCTGTACTAATTGCTCCCTGGGGGCCTGTCCCAAACCCAGAAAACTTCACCAATCCAACTCCAAATTCTAAAATATATCTCCAAAGCTTGGTGCATTCTGTTACTGACTGTGAGTGCACCACCAGCAGCCTGTGAGCATCAGCTAACTAATCAAATACAAGCCATGTGGGAACTTTTTACAAGGACATTTAGTTCTACTTCACTGGAGGGCATGAAGACTCATCTAAAAATCTGGACTCCATAAACTTTCTTCAATTATTTTTATTTCAGTAGAAATAGAAGCAGACTGACAGTTTCTGTTGTATTTTAGAGGGGCCAATGCCATGAAAGCCTCTAAAAATATCACGGTTATGCAAACTAAGTAACAACAACCAATGTCAGTTCTAATCTGCAAGGACATTACTTTAAAACATAAATTTGAGTGCATTGTTTGAGTAACTACTTCAGAACTCATACAAAAAATTCCTAATCAGCAGAACTGTCTCTTCTTGTACAGGAGACAATCACATATTTCCAAATTATCAATTTCTATTTATGGCCTTGGGAACTGGTAAGAAGTAGAATCAATAGCATATTGATGGCTGAAAAAACCAGCAAATCCAGAGAGCTCTAAGTCTGCAGAAAAGCTTTGCTATCAGGCAAGATTTAGACAAAGAAAAGTTCATCTGACCACTTGGTGATCTCACTCAGCACCTGGAAAGTTAAACACTCTGTTTTGAGACCTTATTTGGTGAACTTCAGTAGTGAGACAACTGCAGCCTGCAAAAGTATGAATCTGTGACACTGAGCTCTGTTTATACAATAGAAACAGAATGGGCTCTATTTACAAAATCACCTTTTAGTGTGGTTTAACCTCGTATTTTACAGGAGCTGGGGTAATTCAATAATGGCTAAATAAATCTGATCCTTGGAGATGGTTTGTTTAACAAAACTCAGTGAGATGGAACAATATTGGCTTTAGGTGCACAAGACAGAAGTGGAGATAAAATTTTTCCTACTCATCTTTCACCATCTAAATCCTACAGAGGCCTGACTACAGCCATGCCTGGCCCATAAATTGTCAGGGGGCACTGACTCCCTGTGAAATGAAAAGCTGTGCTTTCTCAAGCAGCACTTTCATCCTCCAGGCTTCTGGTTATTCCAAGACAGCTCAATAGAAGTATAAAGTAATCATTTTTCCCCAGACTGGATATTTTTATACTGTTGAAATTGTTCTTAAAGGTGCCAAAGGAAAGTTACCTTAACTTACATTAAATCCAAGACAAATTCCTGCCAATAAATATCTGTTCCTCTATAAAAAATGCTTACCTACGATTCTCAAAATGCTTTATAAAGGAAATTAAAATACAATGAGACTGCATTAAAACACAGCTACCCTCATAAAGAAAATTAAAATACATTTATATGAATATTCATAACATGAATATATTCCACTTATGGATAATTGGAAAAGCAGAGCATTTGTAACTTGGATAAGTTTTCATGGAAACCCCAAGACTAGACTCCTGAACTCACAGTTTCCAGCTCTACTGACAAAGGTGTATTTCCCTAGGACCCAGAGGTTTATTTGTATGGTGGTAATCATAAAAAAACTAGCATTGCTCAAAACTCAACACATAAATATTGAGTCCTTCCCCCAAAACTTGCTACTATGTCAAGCCACTCTGACAAAAATACAAGAATTCAAACTCAAGTTTTTTACAATCAAACTGCTTCAAGGTAGGCTGAGTACTTTCCCTGTGTATTTTCATACAGCAAAACATACATCTATTAAAATTCTCTCTACAAAAAACCCCACCAACCAGAAAAACCAACCCAGAGCACTCGACACTTGCAGCTTTTCAAATGTGATAGCAAAGTTGAGCAAAAATATTGTGTTTCCTTATTTGTAAATTCATTTCACTGTAATACACCAATAGACCAAAGTATGCCAATCCTCTCGCGTTTTCTTCTCACAGAGTATGACATAAAAGAAGACAGAAAGCAATATGTGATTTTTTAAATTATCCCATCCAATCACTTGGCACTCTGAAAGAACACTTGTTGCCATCTTTACGTAAAGCGTAGCTAAATTTAGCTCAGATATTACAAAGCTACTAACCTCTCAAATACTCAAGACTGAATTCTTTAAAACCACAAAATCTGTGTGGTGACTTGTCTTAAAACCACCCCTAAGAAAGCAGAGAGAAGATGTTGTGCGGGTTTATTCCAGAATTCCTCATGGCTTGTTCTAACTGCGAAACTTCCACAGGCTGCCCCGGAGTAACAGGCTGCTCCTTGTCAGGCTGGGCAGCTCTGGGAGAACAGGGATACCTCATGAGACCCGTGCCAGGAATCCACTGACTCACAGCACATTCTGCTGCCACACTTTTGTGCAGACAGCCCTGCAGAAGCCCAGGGACAGGAGCTGACTGCAGGTCTCAGACACCGATGGCCGCACAGCCACAGAGCCAACAAGGATCTGTGCTGGCAAGGACATGCTGTGAGAAACAACGGCATGGGGCTGGAGAAGGGGCCACAGGGGAGGTGGGGCAGCACTTTTCTGGGACAAATGTCCTTGTCCCTTGTCCTGAGAATAAGCACAACATAGCACAGCCACAGGGTTGGGGTCAAGAAGCAGACATGGACCAAAGGCCGGCTCAGAAGGCAGAAAACAAGACCCCAAAGGGCTCTCTCCCACTTCCAGACAGGCCAAGAAGAATGAGCTGCACATTGTAACTACTTGCATAGAAAGTGAGAAAGTTACCTCCAGGGTGGCAAAATTTATCTATAAAAACCTACCTCGACAAAGTCCTGGTGTGCACATCCCGGGGTGCTGGATCAATGCTGGAGTCAGCACTGGTGATCTTCCTTTCTCTCCCTCTCTTTCACCCTACCCTTTATTCAAAATCCACCACTGTGTTTAGACAAGAAGATAAGAGACTAACATACCAATTTCCATGCCAAGTGTATAATTTACCAATAAAACTGTCTTTTTAAAAGCCTCTGACATTTGCGGTTCCTTTTCAGCCACGGGCATCTACAAATCTTGGGTGCTTCCCTTCCCTTCAGGGTGGAATGCCACAGCCCTGCAACGTTTTTTTGAAACGTGTTTACCACCAAAATGGCATTCTTGAAAAAAATCTCTTTGACTCTCACAAGAAAACAAAAGAGAAGGACTGTAGTATTTTCTCACTCATCCTGAAACTTCCTTCACTTTTTATTAACCATTGCATTACACAGAAAATGCTGATCCTTCCTCTTTGCCTTCCAAGACATCCAGACAAACTGGGAATATGCTCAGTCTGCTCTGGATGCCTCACTGTTCCAGCACAGGAAGCAATGTTCAGTCACAAAGCATCCTTTGAAGTCTGCTGACATTGCCTGATAAGAACCAGGTTTCTGGCATTCTACACTAACTTGCCCAAGTCTCCCATATTTTCTGCTGGCAGAACAGACCCTGGCTCATGCCTGGATGGTTTCAATATTTCAGGTTCCAGGTTTCAGAGATTTCTGCTCTTCAGACATCACCACTTCTGTGCACAAGCTGGGAAAGGACTTGGTAGAAAAAGTGAACACAAAATTTGAGGTGGGATAGGGAGAGGGGAATCTTAATTCTGAGACAGAAGTTTTTGTATCTCTGTGGAAAAACAAGACTAAAGGATAATCTCATTTTTTGTAGTATATAAAGTATGTGTTTAATCCATAACACACCTGAAATATCAAAACTGTGATGTTTTATCAAAGTCATCCATGTTTAGAAAAGAAACAAGAGAAGCTATGCTAAATACCCAACATTTTACCACTTCTACATCAAGAGAGTAGCATAAGCCAGTAATAGAATCTGACAAAAATCTAAAAGGATAAAAACAAGGAATGAGTGAAAATGAGCAGCTACCTTAGTGGGGTATGCATATATGGATACAAAGTTCACCTCACTATTCTGTGGACTTTTATTTTCCTTTAAAATATAGCAAATGCTTGTGGGTTTTTGTGTTATTAAGTGCACCTGTAAATATTAGGGCAACCTACAGATATTTCACTTTACACCCCATTTTTTATTTACTCTTGGAACTAGAATGAAATCAGTGAGTTTCCTATATCCAGAAGGAGCAAGAGGGACAGAGTGTTTGTTTACATCCAAAAGACCCTCTGCAGTGCTCCTCTGTGATCACCAACAAATGAGGTACACTAGATGCTCTTAGCCATCAGCAGAACAGAATTTGTTTAAATATTTAATATGCTTTTAAAAATGTCTACTGAGTCAAACTATTACTACTTTTTTATTGTGACTACAAGTAAAATGTTTAATTGAAACATCTGTTCCTTAATAAATAAGCAGAAGCCGTGCGCACGAATGCGTGGCATTTCCAGATTAGATTTTCATGCATGGCATTCCATGCATGGTATTTCCATATACTAGGATATAAGACAAGTTAAATAAGATCTCAGTCCAAATAACAAAACTGGAGAGAATCAGAAGTGACAACTCCAAGGTAGACCTGGGCCTACCTCCAGCATAAACAACTTGATCTCAGAATCAGTTTTAGGATGCAAAGCAAACATCCCAGATCTTATTGCTGCTTTTACTCAGGTAAGCTTTACTGTTACAATGGCTTAGCAAGAAAACACTCTGGATATATACTGCTATTCCAGGGGGCAAAAAATGGACTGCATTAAAATTTGGCCCAAATATGGTCAGAAAAATATATTCACAGTACAAGCACCAAAATCTTTTTTAAAAGGTTGAGTTTAGTAAACTCTGCACAAACAATTCTACCACCACAAGTTAAATAGGGGTTTGGTTTTACAAAACCTGCATTGATGTATTGGTCAAGTTTGTTTCATTCTTTGGACTAACTGTACAATCCATCATTTTCAAAGAGCATCCTCAGACATGTAAAATATCTGTGTAAATTATTAGGTTCATGCAACTGCTAAACAGTACAGCATCCACACAGAAGAATTGTCAAGAGCAATGCCTAAACTCTAGAGACTTTTGCTACATTTTCCAAACCAGCATAGTCTTGTCCTGCTATTAAATAAACTCATTTTGCCCTATGATTCACTTCAGAATTCAATTTTTAAGAGTCATTTTGCAGAGCAGAAATACATTTCTAAAAATTCAATTGTCTTTAATAGAAAAGCAGGCTTTCATATATTGAATGCTGTGTTCTTGGAAGTGAAGCTCTTCAGCACTGAAATGAAAATCATATTTCAGTCTAAGTTTACATTATCTCCTGCATGTCACAGAACAGTTGTCAAAGAAATGCCAAGAAAAAAGGTGTAAATTGTGAAGAACAACATTTCTGATACTGGTAATCTCTGTGGCTTTGGGTTATCTGATCCCCACTAGACAGCTGAAGTTGTCACAAACCAAGAGCCAAGAGTCCATGTCTTGAATGGTACAGTTTCACTGATAAAACACAAATGTTTGGTTTTTTTAATTATTCTTATTAGCTATTAGTTGAACTTCTATTTCTGCTGGCTGCCCCTAGCCTGGGCTACACTTTTCAGGACATACTTTTCTTTGTGTATTGCAGACAGAGATACCCTTTGTTTATTAGCCATGGCTTTTACTTCTATATTGCCTTTAGTAGGACTGCTCCCAGAGATAAATTTGCATTAGTGAAGCAAAAGCATACTGGGAAAGTGTCAGAGAACTGTTAGACAGAACAATATTATTTGTATAATTCTGATTATTATGCACCCCAAATTTTGTAAGATTTGAAGTGATGTAGAAGGAACATACTGTTAATAAGTTACATAATTCATCCTGATCACTTAAATAGTTTCTTAAAACAGCATCCCCTGGATGCCAGCTTTTGAAGTGTTTAACAAGGTATACATAAAGAGGGTAATAATTATAATGGGGGTGTAATGAGCTTCACTATCAATGGGAGTCAAAGTACAGTAGATTTTTATCTCAGATAATTATTGTTATGTGCAGTAAATGCACCAGCAAAAGTGAAGAAATGAAGCCTTTGGATTACCTCTAGTGAAGGGAATTCACAAAAGAGAACATTAATTTTTATTCTGACTTTGTTCTATGAATCTGACAGGTGTTAAGCTGCTAAATCAAGAGACCTGAGGCCTTGGGTAAGTGACAAGAAACAATATTGTACAGCAAACACAGCAGAACTTCCAATTCCTCTGTGCCCTGGCTACAGGTGACAAGAAATCACTTATGTCTATGCAATTAAACAGCAAACCTTTCACACCAAAAGAACAACAACTTGCAATATGATCAGGAGACATAACTGCCTTAGCCATGAGAAGCAGAGTGCTGTCAGAGAGACACCTGGGGAGCAGCACAATCCACACTCCACACAGTTACTCTGAAATGAATCACCTTCTCCTAGGGAACAGAAGGCTTTAATTTACAAGCCACATTCATTCACCCCTGAGCCCTACTGCCGAAACAGCCACAAAGTCCCCAAATATTGCTGCTGCATTTCGTAGTGAGTGTTACCAGGCTGGTCAGGGCTGGGCTGAGCTCACTGAACTGGCACAGAACACTGAGCACAGGTACTACACCAGCAGCTCACTCTGCTTTGAAGGATTATTGATCTGTCTTGATGGACTGCACTACTGGCCAAAATCTGTAAGGCCATTACATGCAAGATCCATTTCAGCCTTCCAAAGACAAAAAACTCTTCTACTAAATTTTAAGAAGTTTGTGCTCTCGGGGTTTTTTTTCGATGTATGAATAATTTTTCCTTTGTATCTCAAACTGTCTTAAGCATTTAAGCAAGTAATTTTGTAGCTGAGATCAAAATTACTCTCTGAATTTATTATCCTTAAACTAATTGAAAATTATGACTGGCACACTAAGGCAAAGAAGCCCAACTGGCAAGCATTGAAGATGGTAACACTTTGCTGCTCACTCAGCTGATAACAACTTGATTTTAGCACTATGAGAGACTGAGTAAACAACTCACATAAGGCAGTTGGAGAGCTCCAGCCTAATCCTGTAAAACCAGCGTTGGTAAACCACAAACCTGTCAAGGTGCCTTCCTGTGCTGCTTGGCATATTAATTATGTCATTAGTATACCATGTTTTCACATACACCGCTGGTAGATACATCAATGAAATGCTAAGCAACTAACAAAAGAAAGGAAGGCATGAATAGAAGCTAAGCAAATTCAAAGAAAATTCACCTCAGTTCCAAACCTGCTCCTCCACAATCAAAGGTGTTCTTTGAAGTCAACTGTAACTTAAATGCAGGTTTAAATAATTTTCCATTTTCTACATAAAATAAAATCTTAAATGATTTTCCACTTTCTACAACCCAGTATTTTCTGTGCTGCAGCATTATCTGAAAACAAACAAAGCAGAACAACAACAAATAAAAGCACTAATTCTATGTTTGTGAATATTTCTTGGAAACCAAATAGCTGCCTTATTTTATCACATTCATCCCTCTTTACAATTGCAAGAACTCTGCCAAACAAGTTTTGAGGAAACAACTGCTTTTGTAATTAACATTGATCTCTCCAGGCAAGCTGAGGGCTGCTCCCTGTCCAAGGCCCCTTGGAAATTATTTGCATTCCCCAACTACATTGCAGCTGCTTGCTGTAGTTATGTAACACATATTTATACATGACTTTTTATGTAAAATACTTCACAGTTCCCAGTGTATGTTAAGTTAGGAGCCTATTTTGAAAGTTCTTCACCAAGTCCACCTACAATGGCTCATACCCACAAATCTACGCAACAGATTTGCAACAAGCAATTCAGCCAGGTCCAACCCTTTCTCAGATTGTAGCTGTGGCTTTTCAGGAATGCTAAAATCAGCTACAAGCAGTGTCAGTCTCTGAAGAAACTCATATTATCTATTTGTGGCAACAGCCATGTGAAAGAAGTACTTCAAAGGGAAACTTGTCTTGGTAGAGGAAAAAGGTCAGGAACCTCAAACTCAGAAACACTCCAGGCAGCAACAGACACTGATTATTTTATAGGACAGAGATCAACCCAAACCATTTCTCTACTATGCTGTGCTTAGTATAATATTTGAAAAGTTGAAATAACTCAAAGGTTTATTGGCTTTCTGGGGGAAGTTGCTAAAAGTAATTTTAAGACTTTTTTTGACTTTCTTTCTTTTACCCATACATGGACCTCCTAAGCAACCTCCCCACTGGGGCTCAGAACACAACCTTCTTTTGTAATCTTGGGATATGTAATCTTGAAAAAGCAGATCAATACTCATCAGTACTACTGCTATATTTTAAGATAAATCTCAGAGTAAAGGACTTGATTAATACTGAATGAGAAACAGTTGAGGATTATTTGCTACTGTGCCTCACACAAGGAGGCTGGAAGCTGATGAGGGTTAACTACTGCAATTTCAGTTTCATATGGTGAGGCTAGGACAGACTTTACAGTGTAATTCAATGAAAAAAATTTCTATTTATAAATGGATAATCTAGGAAACTTTCCCATCAAATATTAAAAGTAGTCATGACACAGGATGTGTGACTCAACTGTTTTGCTTTATAATACAAACTTATTGCCCCTAGTTTCTAGTGATTTCCTAGGTCCCCACTTCTTTTTCCCTATGGGCTGTGACCACATCCTTCTTTCGCTAAAAAAATCCCTTGAATTATTTATATTTCTTCATATTTGGGGAGTATAACTGAATTATTATTATTATTATTATTATTGTTGTTGTTATTGTTATTATTATTATTATTAATATTAATATTATTATTATTATTCGCTATTACTATTGCCTTATGGCAATTCCCCCAACAGGAACAGGTTAGGTATAACTACACAAGAAAAAACTAATCACCAATTAAGTGCTTTGCCATTCACGTGGAAGGAAGCCCAAATCTTGCAACATGCCTTTCTTTTTAACTCTAACATTTTGTGTTTCAGTTTTCTTTTAATGCACACAAACGTGAGTACTGCTGTTACACCTTGTTTCTACTTATTTGTCTTTATACAGAACATGTCTCCTTTCAACATAGCACTTCTACCTGCTTTTAGGCTTAAAACTCTACCCTCAAGACATGCTAAATTGCAGAGAAATTTTACTGGAAAGAACCAGAGATGTGTCTTGTCGCTAGCTTTCATCTCAAAGGGACAGTTAATTCCATCACTGTTATTAACTAGACTGTCAGGCCAGAACAAAGGGCGAGCACTCCACAGTAACCCAACACTGTAACTTTACATAATTTGCATTATTTTTTTCTATTGTATCAGGAGGATAAACTTCATGACCAGAGTAATGACCAGGTTATGGTCTGATTCACAAACCTTGAGGTGTGCTTCAGCATTTCTGACACCTGTGTCATCCACGGTCCCTGCTCAGACCCCAGGCTGCCTTTGCCTCCTTGCCCACTGCACAACACAGGCACACACAGTGATCCAGAAACTTCCAGCAGTGGGAGCTGGGGCCAAGGCACAAAGCAGAGTGAAGTGTTGCTCCTGCATCTGCCACCTGCCCCCACAGGAGTTTCAGAACCTCTGTGTGCCCTTCCTCATTCACAGCTCCCTTTCCCAGTGCAGGCTGCCCTCCCTGCCTGAGCTGTGTGTTCTGATTCACCTCGGATTTAGGCACAATTTGTTAGGGAGGCACCTCCCTCATCAGGACCCCATGAGCTGTGAACCTCAGCTAGTGAGCACAGCAGAAGAGAAGCTGTCCTCTGAAAACAGGCAATTTTATTTTCTGAGGCAATGATCAGCTGTGCAGAGCTACTCAAGCAACTCTCCCCACTGAGATCACTCAATTTCTTGCCCTGTCTCTCACCCCTTCACACTATAAGCTTTTATGAGTGCAGTAACTGTCTATTCTGGTGCCTTTGATGGAAAAAATATTATTCATTGTATAAGATTTCCCATAATATATACAAAATCATATCTTTTATACTTATCATATTAAAAATTGATGCATTTTCATCAACATAATTAATGTTTATCGTATTATCACTCAAATAACTGCATACAGTTGTATCTGGAGAGCACCACAGCTCTGAAATAGCACTCTTCCTCTGTAGATCAATGCAAATGCAGCTGCTAATTCAGCTTTTGTGAACAGGTCATCAGCATGACCAGCATAATAACATCTCAGCCAAGGAGCAACACTTGAAGGCATTCTTTTAGAGGTTAATGAAAGGGCTTAATATGTACTTCAGCAGTGATTATTTCCAAGAAATTCGTTAAAAGCAAATGGGTATCACTTGAATTTTAATTCAAATTCTGATTTTAATCTGAACAGTTAATGTAGGTGTTGCCTGACTGTTAAGAATATATTCTTGCTCCTGATCCCATTGTACCCTGCTTAGATTTGCTCAAATTAATTGTGTATGGTGTTACTGATTAAATTCCCTGGGACAGAACACAATACTCATATATAATGACTAATTCTCTCAGCTTATTGATCCTAAGTTCAGAATCATTATGTCAATGCAAATGCAGAATACAGGGAAGACAGATGTTGTGCTTGGATCATCGAGAGAGCTCATACCAAGGGCAGCAGCTCAAAGCAGCCATAACTATTTCATATTAAAGACATACACTGTTATCTACTTTATTTGGCATAAATTTCTCCCTCCCACTCCCCAACACAAGTTCTGACAAAGCAAATAAATACACATACCCCAAAGAACCATTTGGAAGCATTCAGAAAATTCATATATTATTCACTGTAAAGACCCACATTGCATCCTCCAGTGAATTGTCATTAGAAACAGATTGAAGAGCATCACTTGCAATGACCTGAGGACTAAGGGAAAGATGAGATTCATGCAGGCAGCTACATGCTAAAATTATTTCTCATATTCCTTCAGCTAGGCTTTGTCTCTTGTAGGGCAATCTTCACCTTCCAGTCTCAAATCTTTGAGGCCTTCTTAGAAATACATTCCCAGAAAGATCATCCCTTGATTCATAATGCCCCTGGTAACTGAGCCCTCATTCACCAGCTCCTCAGCAAAGGCAACCTGCTGGCAGCTCAGCCTCCAAAATAGTGCAGATCATTGTGCAAATGCAGAGATCCAGAATGACTCTTTCAAAATTAATTCTGTCTAATTGCATGTGGGAATATAGTAAACAGAAGAAGGAATTAAAAGAAATTAATTCTTCCAAATTCTTTATCTTACTGAGGGAAAACATAAATGTTAGAGTCAAGTTAACCCAGCCTCATTATCCCCTAGGGAGAGGGCTCTGTCTGCTCGAAGGTGCTTCTCAGTCATTTCTGGAGTTTTCATTTTTAACCAGAGAAGGTTTGTTCAGTCTGAGTGTGCTGAAACTCTTCAGCTCATATTTAGTATCACACCCTGAAATACTGAAGATAAAATTTGAAGCACCATTAGCACTCAGTACAATCTACTAAATGATGTCAAAGGGATTCTTGAAAGCTGCTCCTTGTCTCCTGCAGACAGAGAGTGGAACTTAGCAAGAGATAACTTTGCATGCAAATAGCAAAGCAAGATGAAACAACAAGAAACAACAAAAAAGAAGTAATATTATATTCATACAAGTAATGCAAGAAGCTCCCAACAAAGCAGCAATGCTGCTTATTTAACCAGCAGGATATTACTGCCTGTCTTTCACAGAAACAATGCTGTTACAATTCTAGTTTTTTTTCATTTTTGTTATTTATTCGGCTTTATTTTTTAATTGTTACCTCTTTTAACGTTTTGGAATGTATTATCTTGTGTTCTGTACTTCCTATATTATGCACTGGCTTTATGGAAGCATGAGGTAACCTAAATAATTTTAATTTAAATTTCTGTTTCCATCTACAAAGTTATTAAATAACTTTACTTCCTACTGTTCTAACTGTATATTAGTATATTTTAAAAGGCATCTTTACAGTCTTTAGATAATTTGTTAATATTGTAAATTAAATATGTATGAGTATTATATAAATTAAACATGACACATAGAAACAAATCTTCCAATCTCTGCTAGACAAAATTTCTAATCAAATGAAGAAAGTTTTACCTAAACTGTATCTAAATAAGAGCTAGAGAAGTTGGTCACAGGCAGGAGCTGGGACACCTGTCAAAATCCAATCAGGAGCACTGGAAAATTTGTCCTCAAGAGGGAACTTATTCTGTACCGTGCTAACCACGCTCCTGACTTTACTCACCTAAGACTTCTTCTATAGGAACTGATGAGCGTGTGGGTGTGCATCACCATTCCTGGATGTATTTGCATATATTAATATTGATAAGCAGAACTGTTAAGCTGTTTTATCATCACTCATGTAAAAGCTGTAGGGAAGAGCTGGTGGATTCACTGCGGTGTATGTTTAACACTGCCAGTTCACGCTTCTTCATAGTATTAAATTATTTTTATTTTATGATACAAAACCTTCCTAAAAGCAACAAAAAAGAATTTAAAGTAATCACAGGTAATATGCAAAGAATAAAAAAATACTTAATCCTCAGTAGGAATATCTCTCTCTTCTGTGAACAGAGTAGGAAAAAGGGCCAGGGAAGAGGAATTTCCCTTGTGTAAATCCCTTCTGGAGATTAATTCAATATAGTACATGCCCCTGAGATTAAGAAACTCCAGATACATTAAGTATACATACACCTGTTCATTGTCTCACAGATATGGAAAAAAGAATATCTCTTTCAAGAGACACCAAGACAGAAAAAAGAAATGCGCTTGTGAAAGAACTAAACAACTGCCTGTCCTTCTCACAGCAGGAAAACCTCCTCCTATTAAAACAAATGCTACTGTAATGGGAGCTGATCTGCATAATGTTATGGTAACACATGCAGTCCCTTTCTCTGAACAAAAGATGTTGTTTTTCAAAATTACCTTGAAATCAACCCATTAAAAATTGCTTACAATGAATTGCTGCATTACTAGACTATCTATTCATAATTGTTAGTTTATATTTCTCTCAAAGATAAAGATAATTTACACTATAAAATGAAATGCTCCTTGTATCTTGGAATCATAGTTCATTGTGCTTTGGGCAGACTATTCATCAATAGCTTTGGTGTCCCTTCCAAATTGGTAAGAGGTTTATACAACCTGTGTGCCAAGTAGTGCTCATTTTTGCTTTTAGAAATGCAGTTGGCAATAAGTAAACTGGAAAAATTTGCAGGTCTTCTGAATCCTGTTCTCAGTTAATTGTAAGTGCTCTCTCTTTTCTCCCAACTTGTATGCAATTCATTACACTTCAGCTTTTCTTCTTGGCCTTGATAAAACCTGACACAGTCGTTTTCTTTCTTTTTAATTAAAAATCTTTTTTACTTTGTTGTAAGGTTTTGGGAATGACTTTATTGTATTTGGCAAGGGAGGATACTTGAAAGAAAACTATTCTGTGGGCCTTTCTGCACCAGGTCTGTTTCTCTCTGTTTGCCTGCAATTGTGAGGCTTTGTATTTGATAACCCAGATGGTCCCTTCTCATCTTGCATTCCTTAAAAAGGACACCGAGTACAGTAAACTGATGCCACATGGCATAAAAAAAAAAAATCACAAAATTCTTTAAAATGTCATGCAGCTACCGAGCAAGTTTTAGCCCCATTAAGCAGTTTCACTAAAGGAAAATTATCATTTTCAAATGCAGTTTTTGTTAACAAGCTCTGAAGTCAGAAGATTAAGCTTGTTTTACCAATAAACAAAGGCATAAATGCAGCATGTCTTCCTCAGATCTGCAGCAGCAGAAGTATAATTATTGAAAATAAATGAAATCCTGAAAATACAGAAAAACCTGACATTTCATTGGACGTGATGATCCTAAAGACAGTCACCTAGATGTATTTTTGTGGGGAGATGGGTATTTGGCAAGTACATGAAGAGCAGTCTCCATCACTTATGTTATGATCTACATCTTGTCCTCGAGGGTTTTACACCTTTTTGCAATAACAACTGTGTTTTACTGCCCCATCAGGGTGGCAGCGAGGGACTGGCCTCCCTCACGTGGTATCCTGTGAAAGGGAACAACACAGCTGATTTTGTACTAGGAAACTGAGTTTGTACCCCAGGAGTAGCATTTGTCCTGTGCATATCCCATGGAATAACCTTCATGGAAGTTATGTGGTAATGTGCAGCTCAAGACTGATAGATTTCAACCTGATAGGCAACCCTGACTACACAAAACCACCACTAAGATGTGATGCCAAGAAAACAAATAACACCATCAGAGATAAAAGGCAATATGGTTTAGAAGTCAGGAATAAGCCAGCAAGGTAATATGAAGGAAAGCACCAGCACCAAATCCAGTTTGGAAGATGCACTCTGGAAAATTTAATACACATTTGAGTAACAGTCAACAAGGATCTGAAGCACTGCTCTTTGTTAGGCACCTCTTTCAGGGTACACCTCTCACAGCTCATCCTTTTCAGGGATCCACATCAGGTATCCAAACATTCACTATGGCATTACTATTATGAATGCATTGGGAAAAGCACAAGTGAGTTTGTAAGCAGATTGCTATTAAGAATTAATTAAGATTGTTGGTCCTGAACTTGTGAAACCAGTATGTAGTGTTATCAAAGTTTTCCAAATGATAAGCCTTTTTAAATCACCCTTGCTTTCACACAAGGGATTTTTCAAAGGCACAAAGAACAGGTTGGTGCTCAAATGCCTTTAAAAATGTCTTTAATAGAAAACCACCAGGGAAGTGAGTTAGTGTTGCAGCTCTGACTTTTCCAACAGTACAAGTCAGTCCTTTGTTTCTCCTCTACAGAAAGAGCAACAAGTTTCTTGTAATTAAGAATTCCCCCCACACGAAGCACTGAAGGTGGGATTTTCTGGTCTCCTTAGAAGTCAGTAGCTTAAGTGAGACTCCATCTTTGCTTTGCAAGGCTCCCAGAGCTCAGGGTTCACATCATGATCTTTTCAAACAATCTCTTCTAAGCGCCTCTTATTTAAATCCTCCTGTATCAACCCACAAGAGTCATTTATCTAATGATTTGTTTGCTTTCCCTGCTTCCCCCACTGATCCATCAACAGGGTCAGTTAGCTTTTTGTCCTTTATGGGATCGAGGAAATTTTAACCCAAACCTCTCCAGTGTACAGCACTGCCCACAGAACATGAGTCTGAACAATTCCAAAATGCAGCAGAAAACACTAAAATCACTCAGAGAAATAGGCAAGGAGGAAGCAAAACTCCCCATTTTGGATATAGAGTTTACTAAAGCAGCAGCACTTAAATAGAGAGGTGGGAGGTCTCTGCTTCCTCTCCCCAAACTATGGGAAAACTGAACAAAGGTATAACAGGATTCTCCAAAATACACCCTTGTCACAACTCTTCTCTGTTATATTTGGGGTGGTTCTTATTTAAGGCTTTTATTTAAGGCTAGCAGGCTTTTGCTGTCATTTCCCCAACCACACTTACCCTAATAGGCTGGGATAGGATAAAGATCAGAGAACCAGCAAGCTCACAATTCTCCTTAAAAGGATTGCAAAGTAATGACTCCAACTGCAAAGGGTTTTTCTTAATGCATATATAAACTAAATAACACTTGAATTATTAGGGCGTATGTTACTGAAGTCCAAGCTTTGCTCTGTCAGACATACAGATAAGCCCCAGCTGCAAAGTTTGGAACTGTCACATTGCAACTCTAGATTTGAACTAGGGTCTCACACCATTTACTAACAGCCTTTCACAAAATTCACTGGCTTTTCCGATCATATTTGTTCTCCTTTTCAATATTTTAGATTAAGGTGATGCTAAAGAATTAGGCACAGGGTTATATATGAAAATGATGTGCTATTACAAACACATTTAAAATAAACACCATTAAAATACAAAGAAATAAACAACCTGTGACTCACATAGTACAAACCTCCTATCCATACACAAGTTTAAAAACTGAGTAAGTGCAGGGCATACAGTATAGAAGGTTTTCCAGAAAGTAAAAAATATATATACTTTTAGTTACTGACTGCAAGGAAAGCACCCAGTGTCCTTTTGATAGCCTTGTATTATACATGTAATTTTACCAACAAATATGCAGAAAGAGGAAATTTCTGTTACACATATATTCCTGATTCTCTAGTTCAATAAAAATCATTAAACATTTATTGATTCATCCACCTCTGTTTACAGAAAGAATAAACTTCTAAAAAGTTTGCCTGCTGAAAGCCAGGCATGAAAGACTTTGGGAGAAAGCTCAGCACTTTCCAAGATCAACTGAACAAGTGCTTTTAGAATCCAGCAGCAAAAACCAGGACTCTTGACAAGAGCTCTGCAATCAGAGTGTTAATGGAACACAGGTTGCCATCCCAGTACAGACAAAAGAGGTAAAATGCTATTATTATTTTTTATTGCTGAACCCTGCATGCCTGGCTGCCCATCTGTGCCTGCAAACACTTGCACAGCACAAGCTTCAAGGAAAATAAAACTACAGGAGTATAAGAAAATAATTGTAACATAAAGGAGAAAAACCCCATAGCAGAAGCTCTCCTTGGTGGTTCACACCATAACAGACAGTGGAACAAAACCTCCTGAGAAGAGTTTTCGGATCAAATGTTGTTGCTCTTTTTTTTTGTAAAGGTCACCAGCATAGACTTCCAATTTCCTTGCATTTGTGGTGAAGTGTTATAGAAAATCCCTAACCAAAGCAGAGAATGTCCAATAACATCTCTTATGTATTTGCTATTCTTTGTATAGCAAAGACACTGTATGTGATTGCACTTGAACTGCTCCTCTCCTTACCTTGATCACCTTGTGTTCTACATTCTTTTAACTCATCAGCTCTCCCATCCAAATTTAATATTGCTGTCACGATTTTTTCATTATTTATTTTCTTCTCTCTTTCTCCACTAAAATAATTAATATTTCATTTAGCTATTGATGCATATTTTGATAGGTTGCTATCTAAAGCAGCAGTTTAATAAATTTATGTTATAAACAATTCTATCAATATCAAACACACTAAAATGCTTCTATATGAGGACCAAACCTACCCAGTGTGCCAATGGATAATGTTGAGACTGTTGTATATCAATTTATTAAGGATGAGCTGCATTACCATTATTTTAATTTTTTAATACAGTCACAACACTCTTCACAGCTCAACATGTTCAACAGCATTAAAGAGTGATGATTATATAAAATTTCCAAGTACTCTGACAACCAACATTACCTAAATGAAATTTTAAGCACTGGCATTAAGACAACGCCACTCAAAAAGAAACAACAAATAATTTGAAGAATTTGGTGCTTCATTAAGTACAGCTACCTCCTTACCAGTACCAACATCAAAATAAGATATTCAGTTCAGGAATTTTTTACATTTTTGTCAAGATCTGCTAGGAGGGCTGGCCCAGCCAGCTTTCCTAATAGCAAAAGCAAGAAAACAAGCAGCACTGATCTCTGTCAGGCAGCATCATAGCGAAACTCAGAATCACTTTCTCATGGTATCAGAATTACAAGCATATTATAGAGGTCTTAATTAATGTTTGTTTTCTCAGATATACAGTTCAAGTCTAGCTTATTTGCTTGGGCATTAATTAAGCAAGGTCAATTTTATTCTTAGATTTTAGAATTGCATGGGGGTGCTCAACAGACTTCACTATCATCTTGGGAAGTCCTAATCACACAACTCTGCTGCACTGACTTTCGATATTCAAAGAGATTCCTAGGAGAGACCCCCACTGCCAGTGTCATACAGCTGGTAATATTTTTACTATAATCCCTGCTGCCAGCCCTGGATTATGATCAACTGTGCCCAGCTCCTTTTTAGCCCATTCTTTGACTGCGATTTTCCCTTTCACTCTGCAAATCAAGGTTTATTTGGGAATGTACAATCTCTATTTTAGGTACATCTTTCAGGACTAAAGCTGGAAAGCTGCTCAGCATATGAAGATTAGCTCACAAACACGCACTATGACTGGGCTGCAACCCCCAAACTTCTGGTCTTTGTTTGACAAACTAATCCACCACAGGAAAAGTCAAGTGCCAATCTTCTGAAAACATTCCTGGAGAAAATGGGAGAGGATAGGGGGTAACACATGCTAAGGAGAAGGCATCTGTTTATTAACTAGATGTTGTAATCTGCTCTCTATTTTCCCAGTGCAGTTAGAGTTAACATTTATGAGGCACACTTTCAATCAGGTGGTTAATTTCCGCATTCAGACAATCTGATGGGTTTAATTCAGAGGCTTGTCCTCACTTGTGCATCAGCAGACCAAGCTCATTTCCTGTGCAGTGCAAGGTAGGTAGATGCCATACACAGAGTTACCACTTAAATCATGTTTCCAGGTGCTCTGCCCGACAATGCAACATTAAAGTATCCTCTGTGGGCTGATTTCCTGTGATTCACAATCAAAAAGCTGTGCTTTAACCACTAGTTGTGGGTAAAAATTACAGTTTAATTTCAGGTACACAGGACTTATCTAGCTGCCATGTCCTACTGTTTTCTGGCTCCTCCCATTAACATAGCTGCAAAGTGGCATTACTCTCTACAGGAAGTAAATTTATACACATTGTTTTACAAACATTTTACATTTGAGGCCTACTAGTTCATTAGCTAGCATGAGCAAATGAAAGGTTTTTTTAAAAATAATTTTCCTCCAAGATGGATCACAAATATAATAGTGGAGTTCTTTTCAATAGAGTATCAGCAGGCATTCAAGAATAATGTCAGGTGGTCATCCTGTGTGGCAGCAGAAGTTTCATTCCAGTTCCAGCCTCAGAATCCGGCACTATGCGATTCAGTTGCATAAAGACCAACAGAAATCCAAAACTGATGATGTAAGAATAGACATAAAGGCTTTTTTGCTTACAAGAAAAATTCTCCTAGGTTGATACATGATTATGGATATTTTCAAGGGAAAAGTTAATTACACTTATGCATTGATCAATACACCACCCCTACAGGCTACAACCTGAAAATTATAATCAGTTCTAGGGAATTCTTTAAAAACATGAAAAGAGTAAGTTTTAGCAACTTATAGCTCCAGATCCTTCCCCTCAGCTTAATTAATTCGTAAGGTTTTACAGGAAAGGATTGAGGCTATGAAAATCTTTGTTAAGTCAGAGTTACAACTCCCATGGCTTTCACAGTAAAATTTTGCAGACAAATAAGGAGCCAGCCTCAATTGCTCAAGGAATTCCTTCTTCATGTGGAGTCACAGGAAAGTAGTTTGCCATGCAAATGAGGCAATCCAAGACAGACTGTATCAGACATATATCCAAGACAGGCAATTATGTGCATCACACACAAAATATACATTTATCACACAAAATTAGTGTCCCTCATCTGCGTATTGCTCCTGTATCTGTGCTGTTTTGATGTAACAGCTGTTGTGCAGCAGCTCCTAATTAGATTTTCTGCTCTCATCCACCTTTCTATACTTTAGCTTCATTAACATGGTGCTTGCAGATGTCAAGAGCAGCTTCACTGAGCCTAGTTCAATGCAAAGGTTTAAATATGTGACACTTTAGCTGCCACCTCAAAAAAACACTTCCAGAAGGAACCACTGGTTGACAGGACTCAGATGCATCAGTATCTCAGTTATTTTTAAATTTTAATTTCCAAGTCCCCTGTATACACAGCCGTACCCAGTAGATCTAAACCACAAGCCACATATTTTGGTTTGATAAGTTTCTATCCAGTAGCAGACCAGCTTTTTAAATGTCATTGCAACATATAAATTAATCACTTTTATACTTCCACTTAACTAACAGTAATAGATTTAGTTACCTTTCTGGCTGAGTTCTTATTTTAGCTGCTTTTTGAATGTTAATTATTAACACTGACAAAGTGCACTTGCAGCTGTGCTGAACATTTCTTAGTGTAGCTGTGGCCTGGAAGGAAGAAAACCTCATTGGGACATTATGTAAGTACAGTTACCATGAATATCACTTTGTGACCTCAGCAAAAATCAGTATGCAAAAACATTGCAATTTAAATATTTTTAATTAGCTGCTATTGAGTTAAAGACTGTAATCTTTAATATGAGCCACAAAAAAAAATCTAAACAGACTTTAAATTTAGGAGCTGATGAGCTTTCTGCTGCTTTCAGTCCCAATCCTCAAGACTGGCATTTCTAGTGCACAAAGTAACCTCTCAGAGACTTGAAAAAGTGTCAGTAAAATATCCCACAGAATTTCTACTTACATAACCAATCCACAGTCTTCAAAAAAAGTTCAAGTAAACCAACCTGGCAAGCTCACCGTTATAAACAGTTCTGCCTCTGCTTTGCATGTATTTGTGACTGGAGGATGGAGAAACAAATAAAGCAGCAGAAAGAAAAGAAAACAAATTGAGATGTTTAACTCAGAAAGGTTTTGCCTCAAGAAGTGTGTGAAGGTATTTGAAAAGTGCTATTTTCAAAGCAGTCACTCAATCAAGACATTCAAATGGGACAATGTTGTAGAATTGTAATATACAAATCTAATCAACGTCCTATTGATTTATGACCATCTTAAATACTGACTAAGAATTATAATCTCTAATCTCTTGTCATCCCCTCAACCCAGAATGCACAGAGTGGGAGAGAGAATATGGAACAGAGCCCTTTTCTTGAATCTAAGGAAGGACTACCTATGTAGTGAGGAACAAGCTGGAACTTCATAGAATGATGCAGCATTGGCAAACACATGAAGTACATTAAGAAAAAGGAGGTTTGTCTTTGATATTTAACAAATACATAAAGATCAGCTGTAAGAAAACACAGAAAAATCACATATAACCAAAGACATACAGAGCAAATTTTGACTTGCAACAGTCTCATGTGTGAGTTTTGTTAGTGGCCCTCTAAGTAAGATATTTTGCTTATCCTCATATTGCTCCCACAGACTGTGCACGTGTGAGGTGAGAGTGGAGTACAACTCCAACTGCTTTTCAGAGACAATTAAATGGTAGGTAGAATTCAAGTCTGAAGCCATTCTTTCTTCATCAGATCTTACCCATTTTATTATTCATTTTTCATGGAACTTACTATATACACTGTATGTTTTGAAACACCAAATTGTCTCATTCCACAAAAATAGGAAACTGCACTGTGCACACAGAGAGTGAAGGGAACAACATAAAGACCAGATTAGTGCATAACATTAAAAATATAAATGGGAAAATACAATGTACATGAAAGCTCCAAGTAGTGCACAGTCACATGCAAAGGTACCTCCTACCTATCACACAGATCTTAATTTCACAGCATCCTTCTCTGTGTTGCTACACCCCAGGGAGCAGTGTTGGCATGGTAACTGCAGGCTCTATGCTTTCTTTTTTTTCCTATTAGCAGTCATATGAGTTTTTTGTTAGCTTCAGGATCAGGTAAATTTAGACTGATAGCACTGCTTATTTGGGGAAAAAAAAGAAGAGGGAGTTTGTCTGAAAATACAACCAATCCTGCATGAGGAAAAAGCAGAAGCACAACTTAGATTGAAAAAAAAAACACAAAAAGCCCACAAACCCCCCAAAAAAATCCCCCCAAAAACCAAAAAAACCTAAAACAAAAAAAAAACCCAAACCAAACCCAATAACAACAAAGAATCATCACTCAAAAGAAACCCAAAAACCTCATAAGGAAAACTTACACGTGTCTATACTCCTCAAAACAGTGTGAAGAGAAAATGTGCATCAACAACTTTTTCAGTCTCACCAGAGTCAAGTAAAGGACAGAACAGGCTAAATTTATTTTTCACTCTGATATCTTCATTATCAATTTCAGTAGAAAAGCAGAAGGGTCAAAATTGGAAAAAGTCTTTAAACAAGTTACCTTTACAGTCACCATCTTAGTAGGAAAAATTACAGTTTAAATTTTAAAACAAAGAAAATACTCATACTTCCATTATTTTTATCACAGAAGAATAACTTGCAGACTAATGAAACACTAGATATTAGAAGACTATCAGAAAAAAAGTTAAAATCACAATGCATACAGTTTAATCTGATCAGTAAGTGTCTCCAGGATTGCCTCAATGACCAAGTGAACAATTCCCTACTAGTGTAGTCCTTTTCTAAATTCCATTTGCACAATACAGACTGACACAATCCAGTCAAAGGCACGTGGTGCATAACAAATAACTTATGAATTCATTAGACACTGCTTGTAGTGGACATGCTGTGGAGATGCCCTGGGGCTATAATATATCCCATGACAAATACTGAGTGAATTAAGTAGTCTTGTCAATCTGAAGGTTTATGTAACTTTCTCTTTTATATATGCATGAGTTTACTCAGTGGTTAGAAATGTTTATTTTTGAACAAAAATGACACCCCAGGCATTAAGGCACCATAGTACACAATGCCTCTCTGCACCACCATGTAGGAGTAGTGCAAACTCGTCTTGCAGAAACAAACAAACAAAGAATGTGATTCTGATGCCTTCTGGAAGTTTCTGTGATTGTAAATTAGATGTGCTGTCACACTGGTATCTCAGCTATGTTTTGTTCTTTTTAAAGTGTATCTCATTTGCCAGATGATGATGTAAGAAATAGAGCAATAACAGACCATCTTTCTTTTTTAAAAGTCAAATCTATTTCAAAAGCGCTCTATCCCTTTCTTTCAAACTGCAGTCTAGGCAACCATTAATCAAATCTCAACTTCATTCTTCTCCAGTTCCTTAGAGCTTTTAGAAAAAAAAAATTAAAAAGCAATATAATTAACAGAAGTGTCTTGGCTGCTTGTAAGATCCCTCCCATGTCTCAGCTCTTCCACTTCACCTCCCCTAACATTGGATCTCTAAAAAAACCTGCCCTTTCTTGCCTCCCACCAACAAAGCTGACCTTTCACAAAAGCATTCAAAATGCTTTGGCCATCATCAGGGGAATAGTGGATGTGGAAATGCTTCTATATTCATGTTCACATAACCCAACAATTGCTACCTGACAAAGAGGAGTCAGGGAGCCTTGTCACTCCCAGTGCTGTGTGCCTGATGTTTGCAGAAATGGCATTTTTAATGACTGCAGGTGTGAGAGGGGTTGATCTGGGCCTTTCATGTTATGCTGTTACTTTACTATTCAATTTTGTAAAATTCAAAGTGCAACCAATTGTAAGTCAATTCTACAGCCGAGCATTACAGAGCCTGTCTATTAGAAAAGTAAATACTTTAAATCAGGCAATTCTTTGTCTCTCAAAGAAAATCCCTTTATTAAAAACAAGAAGTTACAAGAGAGAGGAATTATCTATGCTTCAATAAAATGTTTACAAGATGAAGAACTAAAGCAGTTTACTAACTGCTAAACTAAAGCATTTACAATTTTACTATCAGGAAAAAAAATGCAAACCTGCTCTGATTAGTTCCTACAATCCCTACTTTCCTGGAAAATCCAGTTCTCACTACTAAAGGTTATTGGCAGCATCCTGATCAAGCAAGTATGGCCAAAACCAATCAGGAACTGAAATAAGTATTTAAGAGCTTTTCCTCTTGATTGAACTGTAGGGCACCTCACCTCCACTTGAGCTCAGTTCAGCTTCATGAGCCTCACTCTGCAGGGCTCTGCTGCTTCTTGCAGTGTGAGAATCCAGGCTTGGCAGCATGGGTTAACCAGGATTTCTGGCTCACTGACACAGAGTTCTCTACAGCAGCTTTGGAATGAACTTGCCATCTAAACATAACATTTCTTATATGGACAGTGAGAGTTTAAAAAAATTGGAATTTTTTTCTCATAAAATTTAAGTATTACCACTCATTTCCATATTGTTCCCATTGGCTAGAAATACCTTTAAATTTTATTTAATTAAATTTTATTTTATCAAACTTTAATTTTATTAAATTCGTAGGATCATCTACTTCCTTCTGTAACTTAGCATTTTTAAAGATTCTCACACCCCTTTGTGTGGGAGAAGGAGAACACCTTTAGTGCCCAAAATGGAAGTGCAAGATTAATTTCAAAACACCTAGTAGTGAAAGAGCTGCTCATTTGCAACAATAATAACAACAACTTTACCTCATTTTTAAGTCTAAACAACCATGAACAATTTCAAAACTGAATGCTAAAACAGCTAATATCTAGACAGCACCAAAATTACATAAAACCAGATATACAGAATATACTGAATAGAAGACCTAGTTATGTCTGGAAGTTCTTATCCCAATTACTGTTAGACCAGATTGTTTGTCACCCTGAGATGTAGCTGCAAATGACTGGACATAATTATATACTAATGCAAGCTATTTGTTCTAGGTCTTATATGTAAAGATTTCTTTTCAAATATGTGCCACTCATCACTGTCTAAATTATTATGACCAAAGTCATTCAATAGAACCCTTTACAACATGTTATTTCATAGCATGGCCTAATCATATGCTATATCAAAATAAGATTTGGCAAAGGCAGTACAGGAAATAAAGGAAATAAGATTATACTAATTCAGACACTGAATAAAGAATGGAATGACTGTCTTAATTCAGGCAATTTGAATTATTAATGAACTGTTTGCATCTGTAAAGATTCTGTAGAGACTTATTCTATTTCCTCAACCATCTGGATCAGGAAATTGGAATCCCAGCTTCTGAAAGGTCAGGTGCAAGATGCTGGAAAGGGCTGCTCTTTTCCAAAATTTACTTCACTGACTCAAATAGGATTCCCAGGAAGTCCATCCTCATAAGTGGAAAACAAAGTGCCATGGTAAATAGAGTGGGATCCCAAGATAGCAAGGTGAACACATGGCTCCAAAATTATTCTCAAACACTGTTAGAAGGTGTTTCTACCATCGAAATACCACAGCAGGAGAGCAACAGGAGCAATGGCAGTTTTGTCTGAGTTTCTGTGTCTGTCATCATTCATTACTTTACAGTCACAGCAAGAAGAAAAGCTCTATTTTCTCCTGCACCTGCTGTCTCCCCCTTTCTGCTCCAAAGAAGGATATTTGTTGTGAGAATTCATAAGCCATACCAGTTTAATCAGGCCATCTCCATTTGGGGAACAGAGAGTGATTTTCACTCAGGAACAAGCACTGACTTTATTTGTTCATTCTTCATGCTGGAGAACTCTAACACTTCACAGAATCATAGATGTGAAATCACTCAGAATATGAATAGTGATTTATATATTAGTAAACCTCTAGGCTTACAGAAATAATCTAATTTGTTCTCTGTACACAGCAAATTCTACTTAAAGAATGGCAGCATATGTCAACGTCTAAAACTGACCAAGATTTCCCATGAGAAATTTGTTATTACTGCCAACATGACTAAAATAAATCACCAGTCCTTTGCATTAGATATGTTATTGCTTTAATCTTACTTAATTACATCTTTCATTAAGTCTGTTATTTATTATTTTTGACCTCTCTGCATGCCATTCTTTCGGAAATTTGACAGACTTTTTACAGACAGTAATTTAGACTTCAAAAATGCCCTCCTCCCTTCTAATATTGCTCTTCCCTATTAAATTGCTATGAGGGAATTCCCTCCTAGCAAACCAACAAAAATTACATATGTTTAGGTAAAGGATAAGAGGTGACCTTTCAGGGGTTGCTGTTAAGATTTTGTGCTCCTGAGCAGCAGTACCTTCACCACAGTGTATCAGATTCTATTAGAAAAAACACAGGTAGCTGCCACGCACACTGGACAGTGTGCTGTAAATAAAAAAAAGCAACAATGTTTGAAAAAAAAAAAAACTAGGACCAAGCATTTTCCATACAAAAGTTAATAAATATCCCCTGCATATATGTCTGACAAGTTGGTCAAATATCATATGCCTTGTAGTTATACAACCTTCAGAGGGGATGCACAGACACAGAAAATGCTGTCATTGGTTTAGGCATACCAGTTGGTAAATATATGTCATATGTTCCACAAAACAGTTCCACTACTATCTGCACTAAAAAAAGAGTAATAACCACTTTTTACGATGCTTTACAGTCAGGTGGCAAATGGCACATAAATAATTTCCCCACCCATATTGCAAAACACTATTGGAGCTACAAGATCCTCCACATACAAGCACTACAGCTTCTAAAATTATGCAGACAGAAATCTTGCAAATAAGACAATCAGAAGACAAAGGGGCAGATGGTATTATCAGTCTAGCATCATTGGGACTTGCTGTAACTACTTCCCTAAGAGACATCCCTCACATCTCATCCAAGCTCACTGCATCTTTTAAGCATCTATTAAATGACAAAGCAATTCTCATTATGCTCTTGGCAAATGTTGCCCAACAAATCAAGTATAGTATTCCTTGTAGTAATCAAAAGTTATGTTTCCCAGCCTGGATTCACCGGCACATTTGTCATACATAATAGACACCCCAGATCTTCCTGATGAGTACAAGTCACCAAAGCCAAATAAATTGCATTACATTTGTTTTGTCCTTCCAAGTGCATCACTCAGCCCTGCCATTAATTTCTGCCACCACTGAGATGTTCCACACTTCAGCATTTTCCAGGTACAATATACTTAAAACAAGCCCACAAAATAACAACAATAAAAAACCTCAACCAAAAAAATATATTTTTACCATCAGTATGCTTGCCTTGCTATCATTCACATGAGACATATTTACTATTCTCTCATAAGTTTCGGCAATGCCTGTTGAAGAGGAAACTTCAAGGGAAACAACAGATTTCTGCTGAGAAAGAATTGTGCAACAATGGCATTTTCAGAGTTGCATGTATTTACCTTTTCTAAGCAAAGTATGGTCATTAAAGCTGGTTTTGGTAATCAGGTAGTGAAAGGTTTTACTTTATATCAGTGCCCCATTCTTGACATTTAGCTGCATGGTTTTGTTCATCAGGTTCCACAAATCCTATTTGGAATTACTGAGCACCTCATGCACTGTCTGCAGTAACCAGGGCTTTACAGTCAACAGTTTTGAAGCAAAATATGCTCCAATCACTTTGGAAACTTCTTGCAAAAAAATGCCAAAAGCAAAATGAAATGTACAGTTGAGTTCTAAGTTCAACAGTTACTACAAACACCAGTCAGAAACCCTTTACACAGTTCCAGACAATCCTTAGAGAAGACTGGATAGTCTTATACAGTCACCACTTCAGTTGAGTAAATGAACATATGGCACAAAAGTGATAAGACACAACAATGACTGCTCTTCATTGTGCTTCTGAACTACTTGGTTCTGAGTCAGCCAGACACAAAGACATATTCTCCAATTGATGTTCTCCATATCAGTTTTCAGAGGCACTGACTGACTCAACATATTGTATAGCACAGAAAAAAGTTAACTGCAGATGTGCAAATGTCTTAAATCCACAGGTATCTGACACGTTGACTTCCCAAAAGCTTAAAATCTTGATTTTTACAGTGTTTATATGAACACATAATAGTAATGTGACTATTCATATAAGACTTTAGGGAAGATAAAGCTTCTGCAATGCTGCTAACACAGATTTTTATCTGATAAATACCCATCTCTGCTTCTGGAAGTCAATTTTCCTGCACCAATCTTTCTAGACTCAAGAGCTATAAATCGCTTTCTTGAAAAGAAAAAATGTCCTCCCAGCAGCCTGCTTTTATCAAGATTACACAGCTACTTGGTGTAAACATTCCAGAACACATTCCATTACCAAATCCTCAAGAAGATTGGTAAAATAAAACAAAACCAAGTGACTTTCCCAACCCCAGCAGTTTAGTGTTTCCTCACAAAACCATGAGTATACTATTGGTCCCTGAAAATCATTTCTCTCTGAAGAGTAATGCAGCATGGACAAACTAATGCTCCACAAAATATTTCTAATGCAAAACTTTCAAATTTAAAGCTAGATAAGAAGAACTTTGTGTAATTTCCCAATAAATATATTGCTTTCTAATTTTAAAGAGCTATTTGGAAATCATCATGCAGCAACCTTTTCTCCTCAGTGGGATTCAGCAACAGATTAGCAGCAGTTAAAAACCTGAGATTTGTACCCTGTGGTTAAGCAAAGGAAAAAGCCATGCTGATTGCCAATATTTTGGTCAAATCTGACTTTAAAGAAAATAGAAAGCTACCAACTATGATTTAAGTACTCTTCTACATGGGACAAGTTCAACCTTTGCAATAATAGCACAAACTTTTGATGCCAGGTTCTAGAAACATTCTAAGACTTTCTGCAGGGGAACAGTTGGACATGCAAGAGTCCTGCTGCTCATCACTGCAGTCAGTTGTGTACTTGGTACACATACAAATGAATTCCATCTCCTGCTGACTTCTCCAGCAATTACATTTGGCTTTATGCAAGCCACACCTGCAAATACAATTTTAACATTTTGCTGTGAGTATGGCTGAGCTGATTATTGATAACCTGAGCCCACAATGTCTATGAACTTTTGAGAGATGAAAAGACCCCCTATACATAACTTTATGGTTTCCAAACACAAAAAATACTTTAAAATTGTGAGCTTATTGTGAAGATCTTTGGAAAACTTCAACAGTAAAATTATGAGCAAAAAAGCCAGGAAGAAATTAAGCCAAAATAGGACCAAAAATAAAATAAGTACCCAATACAGAACAAAGCAAGCTGTAGGAGAAATTAAATGCAAAATAAAGTAATTAAAAATTTGCAAGAAGACAGCATTTCCCAAAGAAAACAAACACACATATCCTTCCAGCCTAAAAACCCCATCTCACTGTAGATTCCAAAAGACAGCGTGCAGTGAAAAAAGCACCAAGAAAGTGATCCAAGGAAGATGAGCGAATTCTCCCTGTAAGTGACAGGAGAGGTAAAACATGCACTGTAAATCTGTGGGAAAGAGCAGATCTGTTCCCCCTCCCACCTGAAGCCTTGCCATTCCCCAGACAGAACTGCTGGGTTACATCCCCACACCAATGTTCAGATTCGTGTTCTGTCTGTGGCTCTTGCTCACAGCCCTCTCAGATTTCCAGGGCTCATTTTTCCCCTGGCCACCTCCCTGCCTTGCTGAATGTCCTTGCCCAACCAAATGGACAAGATAAACTTTTATGGAGCCGCCACTGCCTCTTGCAGTTTTGTACAATTCTGGCCAAAATGATTCATCTCTGTAAGATCTAACTACTAGTAAATTGTCCAGAATCGAAATTTAGACATGGTTCACTATTGCAGCAGACATAGATCTCCCCTTTTTCATGGCTACACTGTCATCTGAAAATACATTCAGGTCTAGGTTTTAAAAGAAGCCCAAAATATGCAAAATTCTTTTTTGTGAACTCCTGTGAAAATCTCTCTATGGAATTATTTTCTCAGGACAGGCAAAGTACAAAAATACTGAAATATTTCCTCAGAAGAAGAAAATTTCCAACTCTCCATCCCTTCTATCTTATTTTGATTTCACAGTCAGTAATTCTGAATAATTATGTTTTGATTTTTGAACTTTTCTTCAGAAAATAACTGAAAAAAAGAATTTTTAATGAGAGTCCTAAATATTTAATTTTGAAAATATAAAAGTATAATGCTTCATTGATTTGCATTCAAATTTGGTTTTTCTTAAGGTGGGAGATAACCAGAAAAAAATCTTAATCAGCAAATGATTTTGTTTCCAGTCAATCCATATTTTCTACATACCTCATGTATGTTAAAAATCATCAAGAAGGTCTATTTCCTTTTCTACAATATTCTTCAGCAAGAACTGGATTTGGGTGGGAAATGGTAACTGCTGCTTTTCTCAGCTGTGCAGAGGCTGGGAAGATCCAGCTTTAAAGCACCTGCTCATCATCAGCTGGTGAACAGTCACACATTTGGACCAGTAGACCTGGTTTTAATTTATACTCCCCATGTGCAATCAGGCCTACAATTCCATTTCCATACTACATGGAATTAGTGACATTGCTAAAACTGTGATCATACAGCTTGTTTTACTGCACGCGAGTTCCCCTCACATTAGATTTACTAAGCAATGACAAATTTCTGCTCCCCAACCAGGAAACATGGATAGAACTGAAGTGTTTGCAACTCTTCCTTTAACTATTAGCTAGGGCTGAAGTGCTAATCCATTCTTTTTTTCACATTTATGAATAAAACAAAAGTACAGTTTCCTCAGGAAAAAATACCCAGTTAATTCAGCCTGTTTCTTAGGCCTTCATGCACTGTTACACAAGACCTTGAAAAGGAGTGAAAAAAGCCTTGCCTAAACAGGATGTAAGACTGGTGTTTGATGTCTCAAGCTTTCAGTCCTCTCTTGTTTCTGCATAAGTAAGGCTATTGTTCCTTAACCAGAAATTAGATTTATATAACTCAAAGTTACTGAGGAATAACTCAACATCATTTTGATCAAATAGAAGTTAATATAAAAATCACGACAATCTAGTATTTCAAACATTTTCAGAACAGTCTGTGTGTAAAATACCTACATATATAACTTTTTCCTCCCCACAAGTCAAAAGAAGATAGATTTCCTAATGTCTAATTTCAGAAGTAAAATTCTGATGAGTATAGTAACAAATAACAATTATGTTGATGGACAATCAGTAGCACATACAAGATTTTGCTGCTAGGGAATAAATTCAAAGGCTAACGTTGCAGCAGAGACAGAGTAGAGACATCTTCAAGTTTCTTGCTGCAGTTCTAAAGCTTAAAATTTAAACAACCCAGAGTGAGAATAAGCAAACTTTTTATTCAAATATTTCTGGCTGTTCAAATTTGGTCTCTTGTTAAAACTCTATTAAGAACCTCTCAGAAGCAAACAATGGGCTTTTCAAAAATGAGACAGCAAATCTCTGAGTCAAACAAATGAAGATTATTAAACTTTTTTTTTTAATAAATGAAAGCATGAAAGAATTTTTTCCCCTTAAAAATGCAAGTATTCACGCATAGCTATCAGTCAATAAATATCAATAGATTTAATGAAAAGCACTTATTAGTTTTCTATTTTAAATTGGTTCATATGTGTCTGAAATAATCCAATTGTATATTTCACAGTTAAAATAACAAAATGCCTTTGCACATAATTTTTAGGGTGACTTCCAATTTTGAGAAATGATTACATTTCACATAGATAGAAGAGAGTTATAAAATAAGTTACATAATGAAACAGCTTCTCTATATGGGGAAGGTCTTTCCTGTTTGTACCAAGTCTGAACAAAACTTGATCTACGTCTAGAATGCAAATTCTGAAATAAAATCATTTAGAACAAAACCTGTATTTAACTGCACTCTCCCAGGTCTAAGTGTACCAGGAGAAATTGGCCTGTAACTAGAGATGAAGAGAGTGAAAGCAGTCTGGAACTACAGATCCCAACCTCTCCCAGCAGCATTTTCTGATGCAGCTCACAGAAGGGCTGAGGTCAAGTTGCAAGCACAGGGCAGAAGAAGCACAACCTCTGTAATGGAGGCATTCCTGTCCCTCTGGTTCCATTTGGTCACTGTAATTCTGTGGATCTTTTACGAGGCCATGCCCCTCCCCTCCCACAGTCAAGCAAGGGAAGTGTATTAGTTGAAGTATCAACTGAATATGCAATTAAGAGTCACAGGAAAATGGTTCCTCTATATCCTCAAGTTAATTCCCTTTAGTTCGGCACCACCAAGTTCTGCACCAGCTTGCATATTATTATTATTATTATTTTATTATTATTATTATTATTATTATTTATTGTATTAGTACATCAAGTCACATATACACACAACATCCATTGTTCAGACTCCAGTTATTCAGAGGCTGTACAGAAATCAAGTCTACCACAGGCACCTATTACTGTGGAATGACTAAAAGATTTCAAGTGCTGTAAAATTTATATAAAATGGTCAAAACCACTCAACTGATCCCACAAACAAAAAGAAGCACAGATTTTCCTGAAGATGGCAGCAATCATGCAAAATGTTTGCATTTCACTTGTAGAAATGGAGAGTGAAGAAGGAGCTCTCCCAGTAACCAGCACCACGGATTCTTTGGATGCAATTAGTTGCAGAATTTGCTCCATTCAAAACAAGTCTGCAAAGTCTTAAAACCTAATACTAAATTTGCTCAACTCACGAAAAGCCTTTAAAGTATTAAAACCTAACATACATTTTTGTATTCTGTATTTTATTCTCCTGAAAAGGCTACATTAACACAAACTGGGACTGCAGTCTAAACTAAAAGGCACAATAAACATTAAAAGACAGCTGCCTCTGCAACAGAAGAAAAAAAAAAAAAGATTTACAGCACTGAGAAGAGGACTTCACAATAGACTTGGAAGAGAAAAGGTTGCTTTCCGCTAAATAGCTCATCAGTGCTGCTGAAAGTCTACAACACAGATTCTTTCCAAGGTCATGCATTTCAAACCCATGAAAACAGGTTAAACTCAAATTATCTGTTTACTACCAACTTAATTCCAAACAACTCAAACTTTTTATCTGCAAGCTCAAACTTAGGCCTTAAAAATATTTAAAGGAAAATAAATGTATCTCCAACTACTAAGTAAATTGGTAATGCTGAGAGTCTGATGTTTTTAAAATCAACTCCAGATTTGATTATTCATGCTCTAATATTGAACTACAGTAGCAGAATGAAAAACAGACACTACCAAATCCACACAACATATGGACTAGATTCCAATAAAATCAGAAATACCATAAAATCACACTGAAGGTTCTAGAAATCTCATGCACCATGGGCCATTAACAGGAGTTAAATGGTGTTACAGCCTTTTAAACCAGACAGAACACAAAAACCCTTCTCTGCAGCTTGGTTGTCTGCAAACAACTCTCAACATTTCAGCCAAAGAAAATATTCTTGAAAACACAGCCAGTCCTACAATGATAGAAAAACAATGCAAAACAAAGAGCTAAGGAACCACTTCAGTAAAGTACTTTTTTCTTGACACAGACTCATGCTGGAAATCAGAGAGAGCTACAGAAGTGAATACCTGAGCTGGAGAAACATTCCTGTAGTCCTGCAAATGCTTGCATGGCTATAAAACATGCAGGACAGTTCCTTGCATGTGTTATTCCAGAATGTTCTTTGTGCAGCATCCTGGTTAACATTGCTCCACATGAAGTACCCTCATGGTACCTCGAAGACAAAAAAATCCCCAGAAACACTCTGGCCAGTGTGAGCAATTGTCTTCCTAACTGACATGGCTCAAACCCCAAACAGCCTGTAGATAACTTAGAAAAAAATTAATTAATGACCTAAAGTCTTTTCCATGGAAAATACAGCCAGGGAGAGAGCATTACCAGGAACAAAAATGCAGAAGATGTCTGTATGTGTCCAGCAGTGCCTGTAAAAAAAATATTCTATTAAAGAAAATGTCTTTTCCATTGTGCTGCCTGGCAACTTGCCTAATTACTGTGGTAAAAAAGAAAAATGGATGAAAAATGATCCTGCACAGCTTGTAACCCTCTATAAGCTCTTTCTAACTTGAAAATTTTATTTGCTCTAAACAAATGTTAATTTCACTGCTTTAAAATGTCTGGGATTGCTGAGAGGTTAACAAGATACTCTTGAAGCAATATTTTAATATATTTTATTATAGCAAGACAGTAATTACATTAATAAAAAAGCAGTAAATTTAAAGTTTTTATGGACTTATTCCCCTATAGATCCACAGTAATTTTGTAATAATTATCTCAGACTCTCTACCCAAATAAAATTCCAAGTGGAAATTGCTTCATATCCATCTCCCACAGTTTGATTCTGGTGCCAAAAAAACTGATTTAGTTGTAAGCCAATAACTAACATGAGTTGATTTAGTTTTCCACTCTGAACATAATGGTTTTTGGGAGGGGGTTGTTTAATTAAAAGACAGACTCTGAGAAGCCTCTAACTCTCTACTCTAATTCTTCCTTCTTGGTCTGAACATGCTGCTATGTCCATTCAAAAGATTATCTGCTGATTTGAGCATCCAGTCAGTTCTACAATTTAATATAGAGTCTATTTAACAGATGGTTCAAACTAGGGTTTTAAATGTTTTAGCCATCATGGAGCAAAGCAGTGAGCAGAAAAAAAATGATGGTATAACCCTGCAAGCACCTCCACAGAATTTAACAGCCCTTTAAAGTTCCCAGTTACGTTTAACAGCAGGCAGGCAACCAAGTATGCAAGTCCCTGAAGTGGAACAGGTAATTCTGACATCAATCTAGCAACTCTGGCATCAGACTCTTCTTCCTTTCCTTCTCCTTAAAGTGAGAGAATAGATAACAGAAGCTACATATATTTCCATTAGAATTTCTGATATAAACTTGAGATGTAATGACAAAATTGACAGCTTTACTTAAAGGAATTCACCTTGAGGGCTGTTTCAGGATATCAGGTTGAACTTGTCTCTTCCATTGCTGGGGAAGAATGATGTATAACATCAGTGCTGAAATTACACTTTCTCTGTATCCTGTCTGCATTCGATTTTATTAATTCTGTCAATGAGAAACAGATGCTATGTTTGATTTTCTCCTGACAGCAGTTCAGTGGGGGAAAGCAACAAGCTTGAAGACAGTTCAAGAATGTTTAATTGCTTTACAAAATGGGACACTAAAGGAATCAACCTGAGCACACAGTTGCAGATAAACAAAATGCCTATCAATTTCAATAAGTTTAGGGCTGTTCCCTAAATCATAATCCTATTACACTGCACAGTGACAATACAGTGACACACAACAGGCATGAGCAGCTTTGATGCCACTATGCCCACCTCCCAAATGCCAGCTGTAAAATCAGCAAGGTACCTGTTGAGTTACCCACTGACTGTGATGTGTTCACATTGGCAAGTACCATCCATAGCAAATCAACAAGGAGGTGGATTTCTCCTTGCTCCCAGGTTTCAGGAGCATGCCTTTCCCCCCATTTTTAGTTGCTGCCTATAATAGGTTTATACAGATTAGCTGCATTAGTGTTGTGTCCCTGATAAGCTGTGATGCTGGCTGGATAATCATCTTCTCTCTCCTTTCCATGACCCTTCTTCACTATGAGTTGTTCCTGGGTTTGGCTGGTTTTTTTAAACTGCCCCCCTCCCTGACCTTACAGGCCTGTTGATCTCTCAACATTTCAGGAGACAGCTGTAGAATGTGTTTCAGGCTGTTAGTTGTCTTGTTGCACCTTGAGAATTGATGAGTCTGTTACTGACTAAATCAAGCATCGTCAGGTATATAATTCCCATCTTGTAGCTTTCAGTGACCATTACCAGATGTTAAAGGCTACACAGTTAAACCAGTGGCTCTGTTTATCATATCCAGAAGTGGTGTCGAATTAGAAGCAAACAAGAAAATAGAATAACTCTACGGGTAGATTTTCCTACCTTGCTTTTCCCCAATATTCAGGTCAAACCTGGTTTTACTAATCAGTATTAGTCAATTTGAGGGAATGAACAAATGACATAAAAAAATTTCTCAAACATCCATAACTGTAAATTACTAAGGAAAACAGTAGTGACTTTTGGAGTAATCACCTTCTATACCAGACCATGTTTGTGAATTTTGGAAAGCCCAGGAGCAGGACAGAAAGCAGAATCAAGCAGGCATAGTGCTCTTCTTCCTATCTCATAAGTAATTTCTAAGGTGAAGAACACAAAGAGCCAACTATTGAAAGGAGCTACCTCTCTACTACAAACCATAGTGAAAGAATCATAGTGTGAACTACAGACATTTCATTGCAGAGATAAAATGATTCTGTATGGCTGTTGGGAGGATTCAGTGTCATGTAGGAGATACGAGCATGCTCTGTACTTGCTGAATATCATTTAGTACAAAATAGCAGTGGAAAGGATTTTCCTCATTAACGAGCCATGATGGGGGGAAGAATGAAACTTAAGCCAGCTAATTTTTCCAGGATCATAATGTTCTTCATTTTTAGGTCATTTGAGTTCCATATTAATTCTAGAAAGATGGAGACTTTGCAATCCCCCTGCTCCCTCTCTCATTACATATGTAATTGTAAAAGCTACCCTGATGTAATAAAACATTAATCTCTGTACTTCTTATTATGGGATCACAGACTCACAGTGATGGATGACCATGTGCCAGAGCACATTTCCACAGTACACCATAATATCAGAGTCATCATTTGGAATATGAAAGCACAAGTCCAAAGCCTTAGCTACACTACACATTCTTGTTTGTTTTTAACCTACACTGAAGCAGCTTCTGAGCCATATCATTGACAGAAATACCTTACACTTTATTTAGACATAGTCATACCTAATTGAATAATTCTGCATGCATACAAAGAACTGTAATTATCTTCTGAAATGTGCCTTCCTTGCAGTGTTAAAGGCAAAATTCATGATATCCAGGAGCAGTAGTACAAGACATGGGCATAACCACTATGCAGATTTAAACAAAAAAGACTGGAGAGATACTACTTCATTGCAGTTGATATGACAGTACTTGCTTTGTAATGCAGTAATGACAGAAATTAGTAAACTTAACTAATCCGAAGATAAAGTGCACTTTATTTCAGCTGCAGACCTGCTGAAAAAAAATTGGCACCTATCTTCAGATGGTGTTAAAATATAAATTTCTAATGTGGATTTTTACTTTTTTTTCATGTTTTGTTGCACAGGATAGCCACAGTCTACCAACACATCTGAAAGATACATTTACGTATTGACAATAGCTCCTTACAGCTGGTTTTACATTAAAACAAAAAAAATAAAATAAAAACCCAAACAAACAAACCAAAATAATCTAAAATTTAACCTACATTATGTATTTGGTTGCACATTCCCAAGACATACAAGTATGCATGAATTAGTCTCACACACACTACTACTAAGACACTCCCACAACTCTGAAAAGAGAAAATAAACTGCAAAATCATACCATCTTACTTGTTGATTCTTATAAAAAGGAAGGTTTACAGCAGGAAATCCCTGACTTTTCATCAAAACAGTCACAATCAAAATCTCATTAGTATCAATGGGATGGTGCTGCTTTGCCAGTCTATGTAATGAGATTGTACATGGATACCCTTTACAGTATATTTTCCCTTCATCCTATTCAGTGTAAAATGTTCAGTTTCATTTACCTTTCAGTGTGTCTTCTCTTGTAGGGCAACACTAATATTAGTTAATTTTTTTTAAATATTGGAATTTCTAAGTATGTAACATTTTCAGTGCTTAACCAAATTAGGTTATATATGAGTTGGTTTCCTTTCTCCTGGATTAAGGCTAAAGAAATACATGGTAAGGCATTTACCATAGACATATAAGCAGGACACAGGAATAGCAAACTGATTATTTCTTACCATCATTCCACCAAAAATTGGTATTCATAATTCTAATGGTCTTTAAGGACTGAAAAAACACTGATTTCCATAATATTTTATACTTCCTATCACAGTTCACCTGAGCAAACAAGGCAGAAGGCAGGAGTAACCTTTTGTAAACTGCAACCTACATTTGTATCAGATGTCTGCTTTTGTTTTTAAGTAACACTACAATGCTCCCTTTCCCTAGACACATTGTTTCTTCCTATTTTCTTTGAGTTCTGATTATTTAAATTAATTGTTGCCTTTAGCACAAGCATCAGAGTTAACAATATGTCAACATCCACCTGACATCAAGAAGGAGTAAATACAGACTGCTCCCCTTTTCAAATGAAAGGAATATAAAATGCATGTGATAAATGAAACACATCTTGCTGGTGCCACAAGTCCCTGTGAGGAGCTGGGAACAGCCATTTAGCTGTGCTGTGAATCAGCAACTGCATCTCTTACAGGCAATTAGGTGTGGACAAAACCTATTCCAAACAAAACTGTTCCATGTTTGAGCATACTGAGTTTAAAACTTCACCATCTGAAGTGATAAAAGACACAGCCAAATGTGTTGTGCTCTTCTTTGCTTTCAAATATATCCAAGAAGTGTTCTGGGCATAGCAGGGCAGACTGCTCTGACCTCTGTGAAGCAACTATTTTTACTCAGACATACAAAGTTGAAATACACTTCTCACAGAAGTGCACTGAAAATGGGGAAAATAGTGCAGAGGATTAGCTGAGATGCTGTGCACACAACAGTTTTATGCTGTAGTTGCACAAAACTACACAAGCTGACTATCCCCCACAGAAATGTAACCTGTATGTTTCTATGTTTCCCTTGGCCTTTGAAACTACTTTGAATTATTCTATTTTGAACTTTCTGCCAGAACACCTGTTTCTTTGTCCTTGTTCTCTTGAAGATACCAGCAGAAAAGGTCACTTGTACTGATAAGTCCGTGCCAGTTTAAAATTCAGCTCTAATTAAACTGTAGAAAAACACAACCATGAACAGAAAAACACCTGGGTATCTAAAGAACGTCTTTACATTTTCAGAAAGTACTGGCAGTTAAGAATATTCAAAGACAAAAAATTTCCTATAGGAGGGCAACACAAGGCCTCACACAACTCAAACACCTAAACCCAAAGCAAAACATTTTGTGCACTCTCTATCAGCTCTAAATCAGAACATTTTTCAGAGAGAATTTGTAAGCATTTCTAAAGGCAGAAGGAAGCAAGATTTCAAGATGGCACACAGAGAAAACATGAAGTAACTTCGGGGAAAGAATCCAGATCTCCCAGTCCCTAAATCTTACAATCAGTACATTAAGCCTCTTCAGCATTGTTGAAGAACCACAGTTTAACATAAAGGCAGTCTAAATTAAGTAAATTTCACTCCCCCAACACTTAATCAAAATCAATTTTCAGAATTTTTTATAACGAGGAGTAATGGTACGAATTAAGTTCCTTGCACAAAAGGTTAAAAAAAATATATTATTTTGCCTTTGTCTGAAAAACAACAGATCTTTTCAGAAGTCAGATTTACTGCAAAGGAAAACAAAGAATTGTGAAGTTAACAATGGAGCAGAACTAATTTCTGAAACCAGCCAAATCTTTCAAACAGGATTTACAAAGGAAAAGAAAGCATGCTACACAGAATGTTATCTCAAATAGGGACTAGAAATAGAAAAGTCATGTAAATTCTGCTCTTCTGTAGAGATTGAACAGTAACAATAAATCTGCCAGTTCTATGAGATGACATTATTAAAGTGAGAAAAGGTATAATGTGTTAAGGAGAAGTATTCCTCTGGTGATGTGACACATGAAAACCCTTGTATTTCTGATTATAAAACAATACACTGAAGGCATTAGAACCAATAAGGACCGTCATAATGTCTATATTTTTTTCTTTTTCCCTGTCGAGCAGTAAAGAAAAAAGAATTGGTGATTATTCATAGGCAAAAATTCAGGAATGTGAAATATTGGTAATTCTTCATACAGTTATAAATGAATTTCTACTACTCAGAAACAAAAAAAAAGATCTTTACTACAAACTGAACATGTCTTATTTCCCCAGGTATTCTCTTCCCTCTCTCTAGAGTGCTTGCCAGTCTCTCACAATGTTTCTGAGAAAAACATGAAAGATTTGTCATCCAAAGAGTAGTTCCACAGACAATTCAAAGAACAGCACAATCTTTGGAGTCCACAAATACAATCTGGCAACAAACACTTTTACAAGTATTTACAATGTTTAACCGTTTGCAGATTCCTCTGGTTCTGAAAGCTGGAGTGCAACACCAGCTTATTTGCAGGTTTTTATTGGCTGACTACTTGATTTCAAAAGCAAAAGGCAGATTTAGCTCAGACATTAATTTATTGTTTCCTTTATTTAAAACTTCATATAAAAAAATCATCAAAATAGATGAAAACCTAGTCAAAAGAAATTATTTTTTAATCCAGATTTGTGATAAACAAGTTGCTCATGGCAAAGCAAATGATGCCTGCACACATAAGTGCCAGCTGCTCATCTTATCCATCAGGTGCACTTCCTCCAGCTTCAGACTTGCATTAAACCTTGAAATCAGAGTCTTCTTACTTCTAAATCAGTACTATCATCCCAAAGGACTCCACACTATTTTTGTAGCCAGTAGCCAGATACTGTTGGCTGCCAAATGCCAGCAAAAAAAGCACTGACCAGCATCAGCCACATCATAAACAGCTCTGTCTCCAGGCAAAAATATTTGCAGTCCCCACTGGAGCCCAGCTATGCCAGGAAAAGAGAATCACTGCATACAAGCCTTAGAAACACACAGCCACCACTACAGTGCTTCCTAATAGCAAAGGAAAACATAACAGAGAAAGCAATTAGGGCTTTTCATTTGAGTTTCTCTTCCCCTCCCTGTTGCAAGAAGTGCCAGGGACTCCTGAGTGACTTAAATTTTAGAAGTTTACTTCTAGTGAAAACTGTAACTGGGGAAAATATCTATTATGTACAACACAACCAGGTCACAGTTATGCCCAAGAAGAAATGAAACTACTTGTTGTCAATATTTTCCAGAACCACAGAAAACAACCTATTAAAATTATGCCCACTTATTAGGACCCAAATCCCCTTTATTTTATCATAATTTATTCAGACAACACCACTGGAACATGATGACAAGACAATAGGATAAAGTTTCTATTTGTTAAATAGGCAGGATTGCTTCTTTTGCCAGTCTTAATGGAACACAGATTCTTCCAGTCAGATCATCCTATAATAGTCATTCCCTGAAGATGTGCTCTGCAAGGAGGAGGAACAACAGCAAACAAAAACATCCATGTGCAGGTTACTATTTATTCCTGCTTTACTAAAAATTAGTATTAAGAGAAGCATTTTGTAATAGCCAAATTTGGAAAAACTTGTGCAAACAGTAAAATATTTTCTTGGTGCAAAAAAACCTATGCACAGATTTCAGCTTGTATATGTCCTGCTGAAATTTCCAAGAAGTGTCAAAATTTGTTTCCATCACATGTGATAGTGGAAGCTCAGCATAGTTTCATCACACTCTGTGGGCAGAGTTTGGGGATGGCTGTGTCATGAAGATGGACAACTAAAATAGTCATCAATTTCCCATGCAATACAGAAAAAGAAAGTCTAACATTCTTTTTAATTTAATGCTGATCTTTAGATTAACAACTCCTAACATAGTTGGAGTTAGGAGTTTTTTCTTCTAAAGTTCCAGCAAATTGCAGGGATCTTAATACTCTTAAAATAAAATACAGTCAGTCAGGGACTTTACTGCCCATGGCTAAAGAGATGAGCTGGAAATCTGTGCTGTGTAGGCCCTAAAGATAATGACACATGATGCAAAGAAAAAAACTAAGAGAAAAATTTTCGAAATCTAAGTGACTTATTTGGGGCTTTAAAGTACAACTTTATTCTTAAAAAATTCATAAGGTCAACAATAGTGAAGAAATATATTTCCTTTCAAATTTTAATCTACTTACCTGCAGGTACTCCCATCTAGGAGATCAGCAGGAATTGCTCTCTGCTGATCACAGTTTATCCAAGTCACCCATTAGCAACCTAAGCTTTTGAAGTTATGAATAATGTTTCTGTACCATCTCAAAGAGCTAATAGTACTTTTGGCCAAAGGATTATTTAATATTTTATAAGGAACACAACACAAATAAAAACAAATAACACCTTGCATGTCTTGAATGCTAAAAGCTACAAGGATACACATGGTATTTTTCAAAGTAATAGAGCAAAAGACTGATGTTCATAGCTCCATTAGAAACATTTATATGCAAAACACTGCTTTTTCCGATCATGAATTTCTTTTAAGATTCATTATTGCCCTAAAGCACATTTGTCTGAAAAGAGACTCTGGGGAGATGACACTTTCTTTGGTTAGCATTGTTGTAGCTGACAGAATGCATAAAAGGCAAACTACTTTTTCTCCAGCCTTCAGCCTGAGCCAATCAAGTGCAGAAATTCTCAGCCTTTTCTCATCTTGAATTCTGGATTTTGAAGTTTACAGTGTAATTGTAGCTTTCAAGCAGAATCATTTTGTCACATAGACCATTCTAGCTCACATAAATGCTGCTGGTGCCCTAAATACCATTCATAAAAAAATCTTGATCTTTGCATTGTAGACATGTCAGCCTGATTAAAAATCATTCTTAGAATTAATGCACATTCATTATGAAGAAATGACCCCTGAAGGCATCCCACACTTACCTTCTTGTGAAAAAATAATTCATACCTGGAAACCTTTTTTTTTCTTCTCTCTTGAGGTGGTATTATATCCTTGGGTGGATTTCTGGGCCCTGCTGTGTTAAACACTTGTACAAAAAGCCAGTCTCCATTCCGAAGAGCTTACAGATTATTTCATTTTGTTTTTAGACAACTGAACAGTGACTGGAAAATACAAGTGAACATCACAATAAGCACTGTTTAGTCACTGTAAAGTCTTTATAGATATCACAGCAAATAAGAGTTTTAAAGGGTTGGACTTGAAAGGAAGAAAGTTGACCTCAAGAAATATTTAGAAGCAGCTTCTTTTAAAGACAAGGGAAGGTAAAACAAAAGAGGCTAGTTAGAAAGCCTCTGCTTATTTGTACTTCAGAATGAAAACTAAAAGCAAGTGACACAGTAGATAAGCCAGAGCAGAGCAGCTGGCAAGATCCTGTCACTCGTGTGCTAAGAGGTGAGAAGGAGAACCATGCAGCGTGGCTGACTCAAGAGCCAAGCCAATGACCTTAGCAGCAGAGTTCTGCAATGATGTCAACTGCACAAAATTGGATTCAAGGGTCACAGAGGAGTAGGTTCTCCTCAGAATGTGGGAGAAGTCTGGAATTTGGAAAGCTTTTTTGGCGGTACAGTTTCTGGTTTTGCTCCAGTTCAATGCAAGATACTGTGATAAGTCTTTAAAGGCAACCGCGTTTAACATCACCGAAGAGTTCAATACTTTAAAAACCCTAGCATTCATTTCATTAACAGAAGCACTTCAAGCAACACCTATACCATCTCTTCACCCCTGGCTCTTATAAAAGCCCCATGAGCTGAGAAGCCACCTAGAAAATAAAGGTCTATAAAGGTCAAGACAACATAAGTACCAGAAAGATACTTCATAATTTCCTGGGACAGAAAAAAAGCCAGAGTTGAGCAGGCAGTGTAATCTGGCCCAGATCTGCAAAGCAGAGGCCCCTGAGCTGGCATGAATTGGAGCCAGTGCAGCCATGTGGTGTGGCTCTGCTCCTGGGGACACAACGGGGCACAAAGTCACTGCAGCACCAGGGGAAGCTCCCAGCCTGTGCCTCTCTGCAGGCTCTCCCACCTCACTGCCAGTGTGACTCACCCAGCCCACAGCCAGCTCAGCAACTCTGCTGCACTGCACTGCTCAGTTATGCACCAACAGCCAGCCATGCTCACCAGTAACTGCAGCCATCTGGCTCCCTTTTCCAGGCCCCCACTGAAAACATTTCTGACATCAGCACTGTCTCCATAGCACCTAGAAAACTTCAGTGATTTTTTCCAGAAAGCAAACCAGAGCAGAAAGCTGGACAAATTTAAATGCAAGATGACATTTAATAATTTAATAAGCTATTCCAAATGGCAAGAAGTAACTAAACTATGTGCAAGACAATTTTTCATCTGTTCACAGAACTTTTGATTTGGCCACTGTGAACCTGTACCAGAAAGGATTGGTTTGGACTTTTCCCTGCCTGCTATGTGTGTTTTCATGGTATCTTTTGCACTTGCCACTGGCACCTCAAGCAGCTCTGCACAATTAACTAAACCAAGGAATTGATGCAGCCAAAAACTGTGCAGCAGCACTGATTTTCATCACCTTGAAACTGAGCATGGGTCTGCATCCCCAAAGTCCTGCATAGCACCACAGCACACTGCAGCTGACTACTTTGGAATCTTTATGTGACTACTTGTAGATAAATTGGTAAAAGGACAAAAAGAGAATTTAAATAAAACTCACTATCACTTGCTACTCTGCCAGTTGACAGCCTTACGATTTATATTCCACTGGATGCCTTCTTCTGTCAGAAGGACCTCAACTTTCAGATACATCCTCTGAAAAGAATGTGGAGCTTTTGCCTCTGCTTCTACCATTTGCTTAGATTTCACATTTTTTACCAGAAGTTGTTTCCTTGCTGCTCAGGTTTATTGCATTTTTTCTGGCCACCAGTCCTCTGTGGGTCATTCCTTGAGAATGAAAATACTGATCCATTTGAAGTAGTACGAAACTGTTCAATACAATGTAACTTACATGGACTCTGCCTCCTATTGACACTTATCATCCTCCTGCTTCCTCTCAAGCCTTCAGTTTACAGTAGCATATTCAGAACAGTTTCAATAAAGTGATCTTAAAGCAGGTGCAGCTTCTCTAAAAACGTATCTTGTAGGATCTCGTAACAGTTACTCTCATAAAATTCTACTTACACAAGAGAAAGGACATTTTGAAAAGGCAGACAAAGTTAGTTTTTAATATCTTAAACCACAGGGCACAACTAAATTGCTTAAATAACCATGCTAGTAATATCTGTGTTTTCTAGAGAACATTTAACACCAATTTTTTTTTTCAAAACTGAAAGAACATTAAGCACAAAAGCAGAAAATTTCATTCCATATTAGATTATTTTAAACTGTAGCTTAGACATTACTTTCACAAGTTAAATAAACATAAGGATATCAAACTGCTTGACCTTGTTTCTGTGCAAGTACTATGCGGTACATGGAACTATAGAAATTGTAGATATCAGCACCCGAGACACATCCCAGCAACAGCACAGAAATGCTCAGCACAAGCCCTTCTTGGGAACTCTTTCAAAGTAGTCACTTATGACAAACAGCCTTTTGGCAGATATTAGTGTAGATTTTTTTTTCCCTTTTGCCTCATTTAAAATTCTCACTACACCACTGTGGGTGTGTACCCTTCATTACTAGGTCACTTCTCACCTTCATGCCTGTAATTGGAGAGTAATGATGCCATAATGGGCTCACAATGTCAGTGAGGTGCAAACTGAATCAAATTCAGTGTATTAACCTCACCAAATTAAATTTTCTTTTGCAGAAGGACATTCAAGGGATATAGATGTAAAACAGAGCTAGGTTATCCACTCCAAAAGTGTGACAAAAGGATGCTCAGTCTTATCATAAGCACATCAAATATTCTTTGTCCAAAATGAGGCTTGTGACTGCTGTGAGACTTCTTTAGCCTGGAGATTCTTTCATCACAAAGACTGAAGATACTAAAAGATTTGTAAGAAAAAAAAAGATTTTAAAACATACCCTTTCCCAGCCTTCTGTATTTACCACTGTGTCCCCAATGTACATTCCATAAAAGACAGAGGGAAAGCACAGTGACCCAGTCATGTGCCTGGGAAAATAGATCTGGGAACTACAGAGCAGGACAGGCTCTGCTGTGCCATTTCAGTGCGCAAGTTCTACATTAAAAAATAAACAAACCACAAGATGAAATATTACTAAATGGAATTTATATCAGTAAATACAGAATCTATACATCCCACTGACTTCAGGAGACCCATTATTTATTAGTGATATGCAACAGTAGAAGGACAAACTCCAGAACTTTGTGCCCATTGCTAACAAGGAACACAAGAACACTTCTCAAAGCTTGGTCAAAATCTTTAATATTAAACTTACTTGCAACTGACACCAATAAAGCAGAATAATGTCACATCATCACAGTTAAGCAAGAAGTAAAATACAACTTCTATTCAATCATCCAGACAAAATGGAAGCAAAATAGGATTGTACCTGGAGCTCACAGAGCACTGACTGCCTTTATGGGCAGTTCCCTTCATGCAACTTTTTTCAATCTCTACAATCACCATCTTATTCTAATTTATTAATTTTTTTGAAGTCAAGAATTCACTCCAGCTAGCACTGGCAAGCTAGAACTAGCATGATGCCTTAATCTCCAGTTCAATTTTATGGAAGATCTGTAAAGCATCTGTAAAGGTATCTCAACAACAGCTCATCTCTTTTCCCTTATCACCTCTATGTGAATATCTCTGAATCTTACTGCTCTGAGACTTATCGACTCAAATGTAGCCATTTGCAGTTTATTTTCATTTGTTTATCAGAGGTTCACTCAGCTGTTCTATAAATGCAACACTAGCATGTAGACAGGTATCCCATGCGTCCCACATGAAAATTACAGTATTATTGCGTGCTTATTCTGGATTATTGAAAGTCCTTATTTCAACTGTGCAAGCACAGCACAGAAGTAGCACAGTGTGTGCAAGAATAAAGCTCTGTTTTGGTTTATTTTTGCCCTCAAAAGTCCACAGAAAATTATTGGTTTGTTTCTTCAGCTGCAACAATTAATAATTCATTCTTTAGACACAGTGATTTTTAAGAGACCAGAGACAAGGCCAAAACATTGCACAAATGGACACTAAATTAATTTCAAATAAAAGGAATTATTTGAAAACAGAAATAGAAATCTTCTGCAGTAATCTATTGCAGTAATCTACAATAGTGACATAACTAGCCAGAAAGACCACATAAATCAATATTACCACCCTGTAACAGCTCTGCCAATAAAAAAGATGGCTGATGGCTGATTTAAATAAGTTTTTTACAACACAAAACATTAATTTTGTTCATACTGCTTCTCTTTTAACATAGGACTCAACACTGCTAACAAAACTCAGTAGGATGTACACCATTGATTACAGTGATAGACAATCAAAATGTTTATCCCAGGCCCTAGGTCAGAAGGCAGCATAACTCTAGAACCAGTGCTGTTGTCTCAGGACTCACAATATTATTAATAACAGCTACAGTAAATTTTAATTAAAGCATATTCCTCTTGTGGCTTCCCAAACACACAGGACATTTTTGGACTCTTATAATTAGCATTTATAGCTTCCTTTCATGACAGCTTTTACTTTAAATAAACACATCCAGAACAGAAGTAGCAAACCAAGACTTGTTTTCACTGTGAAATCCTAGAAAACTGTTTGGCAGCACATCCCAACTCACAACCCTGCCTTACTCATACTCTGTTCTCTGGGTGGCTGTTTTGGGGTACTGAACTGAGGGGGGGTGCTGTACAGCTTTTTTTTTTCCTTCGAAGTGTTATTACTGCCCTCACAGCATTCTAAGAATGTCATACTTAGCTACAGAGACCAGATTTTCAGCAAACCAGTTCAGTTAGGCACAAAATCAAAATGGACAAATCTTCACAAGAGCTCAGAACAGTCAGTGCTAACCTCTTTAGAAAATCTGCCCCAATTATAGATGCCAAGTACTTGAAAACCTGGCTTCAAGCTCTTAAAAATCCATTTTCATATGTTCAAAACCAACACTGCAGTCACTAAAGGGACTCCTGACAGTGTTTTTCTACCAGGGGAGGAACAAGGCAAGAGGCAACCTGGAACAGACAGAGTAGATCTACTGAATAAACCTATTTGAAATCACAAAGCTTACTACTACTACTACTATATTTACTGGCACGAACCAGTTTTGGGTTTAGCTTCTTTTTTATTTATATATTAGTCTTTCTGAGCCAGAACTGAGCACATCTTCCTTTTGCCAATTCCTCAGTGAGGTGTTGCTAGAATAGTAAATAGGAGCCAGAACAATGAGCTGGCCTGAAGGAAAATGTAGCAATCCCCCTCACCTTATTTTTCCTGTAACCAAATCAGGTTCAATATCTGTAAATCATCCCAGTTTACACTCCATGGGAAAAAAAGGCAAAGCCAGAATATTCACCCAACTGTAAATTTATACAGTGGTGAAAGAGAACATAACCATTTGCTATTTATGTGGGCTAGAAAGGTATCACTTAACTTTAACACACACCCCAGAATTCACATCCTAAAAGAAAGCATTGTGCAAAATGAGATTGAATTACACATTTTAAATCTTTCCCAGCCTTGAACTTTAATACAAAATATGAAACACCGAGGCCAAAATTCTGCCTTCAGCACAATGCTTTGTCCCAAAGACATGAATAAAAGTCTCAGTTTTGGCTAATTAATATAGTTATTACACTAGAAAGTCCATTAGTCCCCTGAAGTGCCACATAGAAAATGAATCATCATTTTTCTGCTGTGATCAGAGCTATAAGGAGAAGTCTCCAAGCATGTGTTGAGGAACTCTTGCCTTTAAAACATATGCATGAAGTACTTGGCTTTTTACTTCTGCCACCTGCCCTGATTAATTAAACATGTTATTTTCCTAACAAAACCTATTTTTACTGTGGTCACAAATACAGACTTTTCAAAGAAGCAATGTTAATTCTAGCTTATCTAAATGAGATGATTCTCAAGAGAAAACAAAAACATAAGGGATTTAATGTAAAAACTTTCTAATACCCCGGTGTATAATTACATTATTCATTAGCAAGTAACCTCAAGTGGGCGTAATTTAATGTTTCCTTCCTGTCCCTTGAGCAAACACAAAACAGAACAGCTAACCAATTTGGTCCCAAGATCCTAAAGCCTCAATAAAATCTGATGGAGGCTTACAGAAGAGCCACCCCAGGCTACCCTGGAGGATTAAGAGTGCTTACCCAACTTACAGGTTCACTCACTTAAGAGGGGTAGGATGACAGATCCATGTGCTTCCTGTGCTTTCATCATTTCTCAGTAATTTCAGAGGAAAGACATCGTCCTGCAAGACTTACTTAGCATTTGTTGTTGCTTTTGTCTAACTCCACGTTTCGTGGGCTGGGTCGGTCCCTCATGAGATGCCCTGAAAATGGGCACATCTGCCCTGAGCCTCACCTGGCATCTCCCTTCGAGAGAAACTGTAAGTAGGCTTTGATTTCAGCTCGGTACAGTCTAGGTAAGGATCTGCACACCGACAGGAAAAAATTATCTATTAAAACAATGCTTATTTAATAACAAATTACTTAATAAAACATTTAATTGCTTAATAAGACGACTGCCATTGAAACACCTTTTGGCTTCATGCTGCCTAGCAGGGTTCATTTCCAAGGACAAGGCTGGAAGAAGAGAACCGGGAGCTTTACAAGCAGGAGTCCCGCTCCGAGGAGCTGATCCACGACATCTGGACACGGCGGCCGCGCCACCCGCCTCTCTCAGCTGCTGCTGCTATTCCTGCGTTCCTCCAGGCTTTTTCCTCACTGCTTTTCCCTCTTTCTCCCTCCTCCTGCAAGGCTCCCGTGGCACACCCGAGCGGAGCAGCGGCCGGCGCTGGGAGCCGCCGACAGCGCTCACCCACCACACGCGCGAGTCCCGCTTTCCCGCCGCGCACGCGCTGATTGGCTGCCCGGAGGTGGGCCGGAGATGAGCGCTCTCTGATTGGCTGTCCGGAGGCGGGGGCGGGGCCGCGCCGTGAGGGCGGGAGCGCGGTGTGAGGGCGGGGACGCTCAGGAGGCCGAGGCGGTGCTGCCCCAGGGGATTCGGTCAGAGATTCTCCTGCTCCCGGCAGACGGGGGCTCTGGTGAAGGGTGAAACCTCCGCCGGTGTTCTCCTCTAGATGAAGTGTAATCTGTATGTTATTCACCTCAGTGTTATATTTGTTCGGAGATATCTAATGCGGCCGCAGAACAAAGTGTCAGTGCCCTCTTGAGGAATAGCCTCGCGTCACCTTACCTGTATCTTCCTAATGCTATGCAACAAACTTTTAAATAAACAGTTCTCAAAACAGGGAAAATGTGCCTTAACTGATAATAATGAATAAGCCCTACTACCTTTATTGATACCAAGCTGCCTGACTTGAGTTCTTCATTATTATGTTGGCTTGTTACATTAATGTGTGATCTATAATGTTTTGGAGCCATCCCATATTGTTTATTTAATTAGTTTGCCTGGCCTCTATATTAAAATCTTTCCACGTATTGAAAAGTAATCTAATTTTCCAAGTACCAGAAAGATAATCATATTCTGTACGAAATTTGATGTGATTTTTAATATTCTACTTGTCCATGCCATAGTCATTTTTCTACTGTAGTAGTGGTAATAGACTCATCAGTGCTTGAAGAATTTCTGGAGATCTGTCTTCAGCTATCAGCTGTTTTTCTTGAACTGTACAGCTTAAACACTTATTATACAGTGTTATACAGTATTATACAGTGCACGATTAATGAAAACATTGTGTACTACAGTGTATGTCTGTGTGGTAATGCTAAATACAGAAAAACCATCACAGAACTCAAAAGAAGGATGCAGTTTGCCTCTTGTTCTCAGTGACTGGCAGCAGTAATGGGCTGGAAAATTAATAAGGAAAAGTAATAGGAAAAAGTAACTTGGCTGACTGAAAGTCAATGTAGAAACCAGTTTTTTAAATAAGGTGCTCATTTGGGGTATTATTCCAAAACTCCTTTTTTGTCAGAACTGTTTCTCCTCATGATGGTATCAAAATTTGAGATCAGTTTTCATGAGACCTCATGACACCTCCTTGTGCATGCAAAGCTGTTCAGTTCTCAAACTTGCTCTTTCTACAACCCCTAAACCTTGTGCATTTCATCCATTCTATTTTCAACAACATATTGGGGCCAGATTTTTCGGGACTTACTTTTGTCAGTGTAAAGAGCAGTGGATTGTACTCAAAATATTTGAAAGTACATGGAAACCTGACTGCAAATATTTAGTGGATTTCAAGATGCAGGTGTTGAAGTTGACTTATGAATGTCTGGAATGTTACTGATAGTAAATCTGTAGCTGTGCGAAATGCAAGCTTTGTGGAAACTATTTTATTCTTAGTAGACAGATTTAAATTACGGAGGAAGGGTGAGGTGATGTCACAATCCTTAGCTTCTGACACTGTTTTTCACATACAAGAGATAGTTTTCACAAATGAATTTCAGGTGATATGTTTATCTCTTCAGTGCTTATGCCTATTGAGCATTTTCTCACTTGTAAAATCACTTTATACTCACTTGTATAATTTCACATCTCTGAGCTATTTGCTGCTGTTTTTTCAGGTAATGACCTTTTAATTATTCCTTTGTCTATTTGCTTCTGCGCTGATGCAGAACTGTCAGCTTGGGGCCCTATACATTGCTTGCAGTTCAGCACATCATCCACATTTTTATAGAAACTGTTGAAATTGTGTGATTCTGCTCACTTACGTGCTTGGCAGCAGTCCCTCCATGGGTATAGATGTTGTTTTCCCTCTCTACTGAATGTTCCAGCTCTTGCAGTGTCAGTTCCTTCACCAGCCATCTGTCTTGCTGGCTCACTCACTCTCTTAACAGCTCTCCTTCTCAGACTAGATGTAAGTCCTAGTGAGTATGCCATCAGCTGTTAATTTTTTATTCAGAAGCTTTTAAAACAATTGTTGCTGCACACGAATATCCTATATTTCAATCCTCTCTACTCCATCCTTGGCTCTCAATGGCTGCTTTCTTCTGCATCCTCCTTTTACCAGGTTCCTTTGCAAGTTATTTGTCTATCACTTAGTTTCTTTTCCTGCAAGTTTTAGAGTTATTTTCTTCAATTTGACAATTTGTCCCTGAATTCTATCTGCGGATTGCATGTCTGAATGCAAGCAAGGCCTCATCCAGTTCTGTTTGTTGTGGCACAGTAACTCTAAAATCACTGCAAGAAGCATGTAAGTACTTTCAGATATTACACGACACATAATAGCTCCTGAGAAGTGTAAGATTGTTACCTTTTGTCAATAAGTTAGATAATAACTTCTTTGTGGAGGTATCAGTGTTACTGATAGGATAGATTGTCTCATAGCTCAGGGGCTGGCATATTGCTGAACAATCTAGCAATCTTTTTGATGAAGCGTTCTATTTGCTTGTAAGCCAGTCAGGTCTGGATGCAAAATGGCTTTTTGAAGCCCTGAGAGTATAGTATTCCTTATTATAGTAGCAGTTTGGTTTATTTTTGTACACTATACTTGCTCTATAATCTTCCAATAGCTAAGATTCAGTTAGATAGTATTGAGAGCTTTATAAACAACTTCTTGGGTTTAGTGCAATTTTCAGTTGTAGAAATGAATCACACAGAAAATAATTTCAACAGAGATATACCAGCTTTTCTTTTTTAATGTATATTGATAATCCTTTCTCAGACCTTCTGCTCCTTTCCTGGACAAACTCAAATATTGTTTATTGCTAGTGCCAATTAGTCAGCCAAGCATCTGCAGCTGGCAGCTGTCCTCATGAAGAAGCCCCAGATGATTAAAACTCCCAGTTGATTTGCATGTTAGATGTCATTGTTTGCAATCTTCTAGATTTCTTCCATACTTAGCGTTTCTTCATGATAAAGAAAACTGAGTATGCTTACAGTAGTAACTAATAATTAGTAAGATGGATTTTATTTCCCCACGATACTTATGACCTCCAGGATAAATTTAGACCTGTCATTTAAAGCCTCTGAGGGTCTGTCCATCTGAGAAAGGTTTGCTACCAAACTAAACATTGCCACTGAAACAGGTCTTGTCACAGTGTGATGCTCTTATGCTGGTAGAAGTGTGTTCATGATACATTCATCCCTCCTGGGCTAGCAAGTTAAAACTGTATTACAATATTGGAAACAGAATTTATGCCAGTGTAATAAATAATTCCAGCAGTACAGAAAAGTTTTACTAAAAGTTACACTGTTTTTCTGGCATTGCTCAGACCATTTTTTCCTTTGTGCATAGAAAACTAAAACAGTCAAACAAGACAGCAGCACAGAAGAGACTGAAAGTGTAAATTAATTTCTTTTCTGTCTTTGTCTCAGGCAAATCAACTCCCTAACTCCAGAATGTGTTGATTTCAGTAAGAAGGTGGCATAGTGTTAGTCTTTCAGGCAGCAGAGGTTGTCTCCAAAATCCTAATAAGTGAGATACTCAGGTGAGATCATGACAAGTCTTATGATTAAATATAACCAGAAGAGGCAAAGAAATTTGAAACTGCCCAGAAATCTTCAACAGTGAACTGATAACTAATATACTTTTTCTCTCATTTAAGTGAAGCTACAGATATCTTATGCTAAGAAAAGCAAGTTGTCAAATCCAAGAAAGTTGCAGAGGAAACCGGTGAGCTACAACTTCTCTTCCCTTCTTGTTACCAGGATATGCTCTGCAGTCTGGGTTCAAACCAAGCATTATCCGTGAACATTAAGGAATGTCATTCTTGTTAGGTGAACACACTGCCTATGTTAATTTACTCTGCTTCAAGTAACATGTAAACTGGCTTCAGAAGAATAAAACTATTCACCAGAATGTGATTGGAAGGGTATTTTAAGAGCAGACAAAATCTACTTACATGCAAGGCTAGAAGGAGCTAGCTACTACTTAGCATGCTCTTAACTAAAAGGAATCTCAATTAATTCCCTCCAGGAAAAGAAAAAATCAGGCCTCACAAGATTTCAAGATTTTATGCTTTAAATAATCTCAGTTACCAAAGAGAATTCCTGCTAACACACCAGCTGGAATTTCCACCAATATAGTTAAGGAAGTGTGAAGTGAATAAAAACTTACTTTTTATATTAGGCTAATAAAGCCTTTCCATCATGGAAAATACAGAAGCTTCATCATCATTTTTACATTGTATTATAATTAAATAGCTTTACATTTAATCATAACTGTGCGAGCAAGTCACACTTCCAGTTGGCAAGAAATGCTCATTGCAACATCCTAAAGTAATAGGAACATCATTGTGTAGAGTTTATTATTCTTTTTCATACTTTTAAAAACAAGGCATGCTATTCCATTTATCTATAATGTGTTCAATGAGAAAAAAAATTAAGTGACTTTTCATATCCTGTAAAAATAGCTGTGTTGTGGCACAGATATAAAGACTGTGTGTAGGTAAGTTCTGAATGGAGAAATCTGGGGCTGGGCCTTGCAGTGTTGTCAGAAGTAGCTCTTCAGAGGCAGATTATGAAATTAGAGCTGTAATCTCTGCCTGACATAGAGTTAATATGCAGCCATTCCAGGATTGAAGCTGTTTACTGGTTCTTCCATCTGTCAGGATTTTCCTAGCTTCTATGGGAAAGAAATACTTTCATTTGAAACTGAGACTGCATGGAGGAAAACTTTCTTTGTGGCTGTGTTATGGAACCCTTTTGAAGAATTGTAGGTAGCTTCTGGCAGACCACCAGGTGAAGGAGTGAATGGGCATAACGGATGTACTTATTTGCAATAACTAAACAAACTAAAAATCCTTTTTCTCCTCTTTGGTGTGGCATTTCAAACTTGTTTGTGCAAGAAAAAATAGTGTGAGAACTAACAGTCAAAAGCATGAGGAGAACAAGAGACCTGAATGAAACCTACATTGGGTTTTTTGTCTCTTTTGTTCTTTCTTTTAGGACTGGGCTTAACTGAGTAAAGTTTAGTGTGTGCAATCTGCAAGGTTAATGTATAAGCTAGACTTGAAGGCCATTGGGAAATAATGAAAGCAAGCATCGTATGAGCTGGCAGAGATGAACGTTACATATTTGCTGTAAGTTACTTGTGAAGACTGTCTTGGAAAGTCCAAAGAATCAACATAAGAAAGAACACTTACTTTATGCTGACCTAGTGCTCTGGTAAGGTCAGGTTCTGTACCTGTACATTGATTCTTCTGTGTTCTGCCTTTTCTTGCAGGACCAAAACACAGACTAATGCAATTAGATATAAGCAGCAGCCTGTGTGCTATGCATCAGAGAAACTTTCAGCAAATGTGTCTATGTTCAATAGATTTAGCTGTGCCTGTATTTTTCACCTTATGTCCCTTGGCTACGTTATGCTTTGCTTTGAAAGACATAAAGAAGAGAATATTGGGCTAAAGCTGAGGTTCTGAGAAATTATCAGAAAACTGGTTTTTTAAAAGTTCCAAATATCTATTTCTGTCACTTGTGTTATTTGAAAGCTAATAGCTTAACAGAGAAGGTGAAATGGCAAGTTCAGTCCTTCTTGCAGTGAATAAAAATCCTTTTATATCCAAGACATTCCCATTTGTTTACAGTAATATACATTGGAATTAGGTTTGCCAGGCTGTGGTAGCCAACTTCTTGTGTTTCATTTCCATTCTACATTGTTCTTTCAGAAGGATGCTTATCATATAGCTGATACCCTGGCAGTAACTAGAGTAATTTACATAATTGCACTTTATCAGGACGAGATTTTTTCAGTAGTTTTTCAACCTGTGCTATAGGAGAAAGAAAAGTTTCCCCAGGACTAGAATCAATGATGGGCTGTTTTTAGACTATAGAATCATCTTTACTTGCACTGACTTGCCATGCTTGCAGAGTAACTGCAGCTTAAAGCTCTATCATGAAAAAGGGGTGGTTTGTGCATCCTCTAGGACTAGCAAGAATCCCCATCTCCAGCCTGTGCCAGCAAAGTTCTGCACCCACCTGCCCAGGAATTGATTATGTGTGCTGATAGTCAGGGTCTCTTCCTCCCTCTCTTTCTCTCTCAAAGAGGCACTAAGGGATCCCAAGAGGGATTTTATCCTTCTTTCCTCTCACTCATGGTGACAAGAGAACATATCTCTATCCTCTGAATAGAACTACTAACATATACCAGTTCACAAAGAAATAATAAACTTAACAAGATTCTTATCTTTCTTCATTTTTCTCTGCCAGTTTCTGAGCTGGGATAAGAGACTGCAGTCCATGCTGTGTTTTCTAGACTGCCCCTGTCTTTTCCTTTTGCTGATAGGGTCATCAATGGAGTTCAGCTTCGAGCTCAGTGAAGAACTCCTAGAGGAAAAGCTATGGATCTTTGATCATTTGTCTGTATGGCAGTGCTGATTTCACAGAAGTAACAGTGATGAAGGAGTCAGGAACCGAGTATTTTTTCTTCTAGTCTGTGATATTTGGAGTGTTTCAGGGCACACTTATAATTCTGATGTATTTTCACTTGTCATTTCTCACCGAGATAGAATTTCTCATTGTTTTCAATGACAGTTCTGCTTAGCAATATGGGAAGGGTGGAGAACCCTGTACAGAAAGCTACAGCCCCTGAACAGATCGCTGCTTACTTTTCTTAGATAATATATCTTCCCAGAAAGGGTTAAATTCTGCTTTTTCTCCAGCCAGTAATTGCTTAGTAAAGAAAGAAAACAAAGTTGAACAGCTTCCTGATCATGAATTTTTCTACCAGCCTTTTTGCAGGTATGTTAAAGAAATCTGTGGATTTTTACCCCTTTTTCCAACATGGCTGTACCAACGCTTTGAGTAAATGAAGGGAATAAAGTGACTGCTTAACTCTTCTTTTGGCAGAGAAAAGATTGAAGCAGGACATCCTGCTTAAAAGTGAAAACCTTCTACTGTACTTTTAGCACAGTCTCGGTGGGAAAGAGCTAAAAAAATCATCAAAACCCTATGTTGAAGAAAAACTGTTTATGAATGGTAACTCATTTAGAAATAGTCAAGAGGGACAGATGGAATCCAGTTATTATCTCTTTTTTACTTGAGTCAGTTTTAAAATATATGAAAGCTTGTGTACTTCTGAGTGGCAGACATGGCCTGTCACTTTAAAGGGTATTTTTGCTATTGTTAATTGTGAAATAGATTGAACTTGAGTAACAGTAGTTAACAGAAGTCTTAAGTATCTCAGAGAAAATACTTGTCTTGCATTTGTTAACTCAAGCTTTCAGATTAAAGCAGTTGTATGTGGTGAAACTTTGCAATTATGTAACAGTAATAGAATGCTGTTCAAGTTGATGCCTTTTAGAAGACAAGGGACTGGGGGGCGTGATTGTACAGTAAACCCACATTAAACTTTTTCCTTAACTGTATTTCTTGAGACAGCAATCAGCTACCTAGAACAGAGCCCAGGACATGCTCTCTGCAGTTTGCTCTGAACTCACAGTGCATCTTGTGGATTTTTTCCCATAAGACAGTGATAGAAGTCTAAGCATTGATGTAATTCATATTTAAATCAGAATTTCTCAGCCTATGTTGTTAAATTGTAACCTGTTCTCTGGTAATATATTTCTGGAGTAAACATCTGATGTTTATCTGATGAATATGCATTTTTAATTATCTCAAAACTGAACTGAATTGTTAAATCTTGTTCTTATTCTGTAGATGAACTGCATCATAGGTGGTCAAACACTACTTTCCAAAGTGCAAGTTTCAACAGATGCTGTGTGAATGTTAACAAAAAGCACCTTTAAAAATAATTTCCCATACTTCTAGGATGCCAGTTTAATGTTTTTCTGCTTTGTATTTGTGGTGCTGAAGTTTTAATGCACTACCAAAGCAAAAATAGCAAACCATGTCACCAGAGCAACTCTCTACTGCAAATGTATCAAGAATCATCCTTTCATGCTGGCATAAAGCTAAGTGGACAGGCAGAGGATAAACTTCCTGTGAGTGGAATATTAGCTGTGTATAGATTACTCTTTTATAATTTCTGAGACATCTTGGTTCCAAATTTAAAGAACACTGTATAACCATCTTAAATGAATCTTAAATGGAAATTCTGTTTGCTTCAGAAATTTCAGACACATCTCAAAAAAAGCAAAAAAAAGTAAATTTGAAAAATTACAGAACAAATTGTTTCGTGCAGTTCTTGCAAACAAGTGCTAGTCCAGTTCCATCATCTCTGCTCTGCAAAATAGCAGGTGAGTGATGAATGCAAACTATCAAGTGTTAGGCCTGAGAGAATAATCATCACTGACAGAGGAGCCAGCATTCTGTCCAGGCACTTACTCCCATTGAGTGGACTGGGGTCAAGTCACACAGAGTGAGCTCTCTGTTCTTTAAATATGCTTGTTAAACCTCAAACTTGCAGCACAAGATTCAAAACTGAGAGATTTCTCAGTGTCCCTCACCTTCACTGAGATTTTCGATAATCATGAAATTGTTTGCTCCTGCTTTGACTCAAGAGGATGTTTGCCGGTCACTTCTTTAAGGTATGACAGCATTCTGCCTCCTTTTAGAGTAAAAGCTGAGTGGCTCTGACAGCAGAGTCCTCAAAGGGCAGTATGTGCATGACCAAATCAGAAATCACCAAAATCTGGTGACTTCCCCATGGATAAATACAACTGTATGTGCAGGGCTTGCTCTCCCATAGTTTTCCTCTTCTTGCCCCCATCCCAAGCACTACAAACAAAGCTGAGAAGAACTTACTCAAGCAGGAAAATCTTGTTTCATAGCCATTCTACATTAATACTGTCTCCAAACTGCCCATTTCTCAGAAACTACTTGTTCAAGACAAAATAAATGGAAGTGAATATTTCTGCTAATCTTGTCAGCATGGTGTTGTCTGCTCAAATTATGGATTGTCCCTTTTTACAACAATGTCACAATTCAACCATAGTCGAACATTTTCCCAGATTTTAGAGTGACTTTGACCTACGAGACATAAAAGTACATGATTACAGCAATAATGTCTGCAGTGCAGCTACAATTTTCTTCTGTTGTGGAGTGTTGTGGAGACTTTAAAACAAATGCTTAAACACTACAGTCAAATATCTATAGGTTAGAAAATACCATCAAAAATTACTGAAAATATTATTTGCTACCTGAAGCAAGTCACTGGGATTGCTCCTTTTTAGTTTGCAGGCCTTTTCCTCTAAAATGAAGCAGTTCAGTAATTGCTTATTGCAGTGTGCATTTAAATGCATTTTTTAAAGAGTAGACTTGGGAGTATCATATAACCATTTACAGGTATTTATGAGGATAAGTAAAATCTAGTTATGTTTAATGCCAAGAATTGCTAGAATTCAAGCAGAAAATTGGCACTATACAATACATAAAATTATTTTTTCTCTTTTTAGGCTTGTAGAAATTACAAAATCCATCTCAGTCAAAACCCAGGGAACAATATTAAAAAGATGTTTTGGTAATACAGAGTACTTTGATTCTCCATACCACATAAAGGTATGTTTCCTGTCATTTTCCCTCATACAGACAGCATTTAAAAAGTCTCTGCTTTTCTATAGCACATGTTGATTACTAACTGTAGCATTTTTGTATAGCTTGTGCTTATAAGATGTTTTTAATTCCTAAAAACCCCTACCCTTACTGCATTGCTGTGTAGTGTGATCATAACAGTGGCTCTAACATTCAAAATATATCCAGGTCAGGTTTTTGTGCAAGCTTTTTTGAAAAACAGACTTTTACTTAAGTGTAATGGAAACATTTCCATGACTTCAGCAGTCTCCTGTGGAAGTTAAAATAAACATTTCCACAAAGAAATTGAGATTTAATTTACTGTGCTGAATGCATGATAACTGGACACAGAAAGTTGTAGTGGATCCTACATCAGTAAAATATTGATTGTTTATTGCCCAAGCTGACATGCAAGTAATTAGCCTAAATATTCTATTTGCAATAGCCTTTAGCATAAACGATGTTGGGGAACACAAGAGTCCTTTTTAATATATTTTGGGAAGCCCAGATCGTTGGCTCTATTAAAAGCATGCTGCACTGTCTTCATTAGGACAAAGCAGCTTTGTCTTTGTCCTAAGTGACCAGGTAGAAACATGAATGTGGCAGCAAGCACAGAACCTTGGTTTATGAATTATGGCAATGTAGGGGTGTGGTCAGAGCATGCTGCTCAGCTTTTCTCATATTTTAGTGGCTTCTTGAGGGCTGTTGCAAGCAGCAGCAACTGCAAACACACAGCTGAAATGTCTACAATGTCCTTCTGTTATTAAGCCTCTTATTCCTACCCAAAAATTAGAACCTATTTTAAGTGTCCTTTTAAATTAGAAGCAAACTGCTACAGTGAGATATTCAGACTGGGTTAGACAGAGTATGCTATGGTTACCATCACTAAACAGAGCTGGATCTGTTAGGATCAAAATGGTTGACTTGTCACTCTATAGTAATTGTTCCCTGTGGAAAAAATTCAATAGCATCGCTTAAATCACACATAGCTGGTCACGTGCTCTGAGGCTTCGATGGTGCTTAGGCTAAAAGGCAGAGGTAGGGAGGAGCTGTGTCAGGAAATCTAATTCTGCTGGTGTGAGGGGAAGCTTGCCTTGCACACAGTCATGTGCACAAATTGATTTTTAACTTTACAGTAAAGCACTATTGTAATTATTAACTCAATTGATCCCTAAAAGGCTACTGTTAAGAGCCAGATGTTATGCCTCTGCATGTCCAAGGTACCTATTGGAAGGAGAGCTTTAGGATGTGAGATGACTGTCAGACAGCATTCAATCTATTCAACTTCTTTTTAGTACAGTAAAGCACAAATTCCGATAATCTGCAGCCTCTATAAGACAAATTGAATGCATGCTGTCTTGGAAATGAATTACAAACCTGAACCCTATTCATTAGTACAAAAAAATTTAAAAAGAAAGACAAATCAATGAAAACGAGAAGTACTATGTTTCTGTCCAGACTGAGAACCTTTAATATTATGGGAATTTATGTGAGTCCCACAATTTTGCTTTTAAACACTTACCTTACTGCTCCCTGCAATTGTTTTTCTCTTTTCTTCTGACAATGATACAGTAACATGGGGAGCAGGAGATACTTAATATACAAAGAAATTCTAGATACAGGGCAGAAGTAAGTTAAGGCAAAGTGCTAAGAGTATGCAAATTAGACTGCATTTGATTTTCTAAAGGAAGCAATTTTTTAATCTTAATTTGGTTCTTCAGTTTCTTTTGAAAATCAGCATAAAAACTGTACAAGTTCCTGGTCTGACTCTATGCAGTCTCCTAGGTTAAACTTTTCTCACCAACTACACCTGAGAAAAGTGCTGAGTTTCTGTTTTGCCAGGCTTCCCCTGCCCCTGCCACTCTCAGAAGCATAAGTTAACCTGTCTTACCAACAACACAAAAAGGATGCAGCTGCATCCTACTCAGTTCGGGGTGAAACAGTTTTTTGATAGCTCAGGAATACTCGCTGATCCTGTGACAGAAGGTACTACACATACAAGCAGAGAAGAACACTTGCTGCTTGATTATGCATGGTTAATATGCTTGCTCAATTCCCTATTCATCACCCAGCACTAAGAGGAAGCCTGAAGCATCAGGCATAACAGCACAATGCTTGGCTGTAAATGACTTCATGTAGGATGCAACTTGTCATTTGGCCTTAAATACAGCAGAATTTTTTCCTCTCTTTTTCTGACACCTTGTCATAGAAACACTGGGGCTGTCTCTCTGACCTTCTGCTGCTTGTCCCAGCTCTTCAGTGGGGCTGGTATTCCACACAGAAAGAAGTAAGAAATTATTGCAGTGCAAAATCCATACAAGCATTACAGTTAAGGAGGGTACTCAAGGAAACCATTTTGCAGTCTTGGCTATAGCACTGTCTTACCTGTATGACAAACACATCTTTTCCCCTGCTGAACCATGAGAATAGGAATATGATTCCATGAGCAAATTAATAAACTTAGGGGTTTTTTTTCCCCCTACATTTAACTAAGCACAGATATTTGCAGTTAACCAGCCATCCCGCTCTTCCCTTGCCCACTCCCCGGAAACTAAAATAACGAAACTACTCAAAAAGCATCTGGACCGCACCGCTTTGTTCCCCGCGGTCCGCCTCGCGGAGCTCGCTCCCTGCACATAAGTCGCGCCTCCGGCAGCCTCCGGCTCTCGGCTCGGCAAGAGCCCCCCGAACCGGCAGCTCGGAGCGGAGGGCGGGCGGGGATGCAATGCGGATGGGCGGGGAGGGAAAGGCTTTACCTGCTGCCTTCCCCCGCGGAGCCAGGGGCGCCTGGAGCTGCTGCATCCACGCCGGGGCGCGGCGGGCGGGCGGGCGCTCAGAACGCCTGGCAGAGGCGGCTGAGCGCCGGGGCCATGGCCGCGCCGGGGAGCGGTGGGAAGGGAACGCCGCCGGAGCCTCCGTAAGCCGCGGGGAGACTCAGCACCTGGGCGCTG
>VZTZ01013062.1:0-46750 GCA_013400955.1 Drymodes brunneopygia
TGTGTCTCTTTGGCTGACAAGGAACACACGTTCATCTTCTATGCTGACCATGCTTTAACCAGAAAAAGGCACGAGTGCTTTCCCAGATTGAGCTGTGGCTCACAATATCTTACTTTGATTGTGAAGTGGCCAGACTGTGACATAAAAAGTATATGAAACGTTATCATTGGAATGTGTTTATCACCCAGTATGATCTCTAGAATTATTATTCTCCCCATTTTTTGACACTCTTCTCACGTGTGTAGAGATTCAAATCATTCTTGGCACTGAATGATGAATTGTTGCTGTTTATTACATTCAGATTCATGTTAGGTGACTAACTATTCTTTTTCAGCCCTGTGCATGCTAATTTAGTGTGATTACAGTGTTGGTTTTCTCAAAAGCATGCAAAAAAAACCCCATCAACTAAATCTTTTGTCAGTCTCCTTATTAGAGCCTCATCCATTCAAACTCTTCATGTTCTTCTGTTCATCATTTTTCTTTCAGCTGAACTTGTGCTTTCTCTATCTTATTTGGCCTCTTCCCATTTAATCTGCTTTTNTGCCTCACTCTCAGTTACACAGCTGCAGCTCAGGCGCCAGCAGTTTGCAGGGAAAGCAGTTGCACCAGAATAAAATCCAAGTGATGTTGAAGAAGATTTTGTCCTGCAGACCCTGACCTTGGTGAAAGCTAGTCAGTGAAACTCCAGAGCTCTGCTGATTCCTATTAACAGAGGGTGGGGACCAGTATATTTGCTATAATTGTTTGAGACATTTCTCATTTTGGGTCTTTCATTCTTACTTTTTAAATCTTTCATGTCCTGTGGGACTGATTCTATATCATGCATCGTGTACCCTTTGAACTCACGAGAATTTTAATCAACAATCAGCAGATCCTAATGCCTAATTTAGTGGTCAGACTTGCACACCTCATGTTCTAAACACTCATGCATTCTGTAAATAAAGATCAAGCCTAGGGAAGCTTAACAGACTGTGCAGTAGCTGTTTTTAAATTCTGCTTTTTATGGTTCAATAGCAAGAACAGGAGAGAGACAGAAATAAAAGAACAAAGTACTTTTATGAAGTCTTTTAAGAAAGACTCCCTTAATTCATTTCAAGATTTTGTTAAGCATAGAAACACATGAAACATGAGGATTGCCGTGTTGGCTGGATGCAGTTTATTGAAATAGAAAAAAAGATACTTGTGAAACAAAAAATATGCTCATGTCCAACAGGTAATCAGCCTAGTTCTTACGAAAGCTTGTTTCCTTTGGCTGTTTTTTACAAAAGCTGTTAGCAATGAGAGTGATATGAAATCTGAGTTTAAGCTGATTTAGGAAAAAATGTGATAGTTGGACCTTTCGTAGCTACTCTGTTATATTATTTTCTTTTCCTGCCATACCAGTAGGATAAATAACTTTGAACAAAGCCCAGGCTTCGTTTGATCGTATCTACTGAAATGACTGAGAGCTTTTTTGGAGAGCTGGGTCTTGTCATCATTTTGCCTCTTTTTAAAAATTATGTATTTCTACCATCCATGAATGGTTAGATGACAGATTGTTTGTGTCCAAGAGATGGAAGTCAGAGAGTGTAAGAATGCATTGGCAGAGCAGCCAGAATGGCTTCAGCATGTCCTAGGACAGCACTGCTTGGGTGCATAAACTACTCTTAGGCAAAGCTAGGAAATTATTGCATTTAGATGAGTGTGTAAATCACAACCTTAATCAGAGATCATTAGTACCTGGGAAGGTCTGAAATGTTTTGGAGCAGCACTGCCTCCAGGTTCCCACGAAAGTCTTCTCTGAACCTGTGACAAATGTATTTGTTCTTTCATGCTCCAGAACAACTCCGCATTTCACTTTGGTGGGGCAATTATAAAACATGGTCCTGCAGTTGAGATGGATTGTAACAAGACATAGGCAAAAAGCCATCCAAAAAATGGCAAGACTTTTAGACTGGGACTTTGTGGGGGAAATTAAACAGTTGGCCCTCAGTTACATAAAAATGCTGACACAAAAGGAGGTAGAAAGAGATCTTTTCTATTTCCAGATGTGCTACCCCAGTTTCAGGTTTTTTTTTTTTTTCGTTCTAGGGGTAGTTGCCAATTTTAAATGGTAAGTGATTAGGAATAATTTGAGGGCCTTCCATGAAGTCTTTCAGCTGTGAGGGAAGAAAATGCCAAACCTGTTCACTAAGGTCTTCAGTCATCACTGGAATGCATGTCCAGCTTTTCTTTTTAATGGGGAATCTTAATTCATGCCTCTTTTCATAGTGACTTTCAAATAGTTGATGTTGATTTTTGTGGTTTGTTGTTTCAATTTTAGCCTCTGTAGCCTTTAAGGAACATGCTGGACAGTCTTTCAGTCCTCAGTAGCACCTCTCTGTATTTTCAGGAATGTTGTGTCATTCTCTGTCTAGTATAAGGCAAACCTCACAGGAGGTGGCATCAGTGTTGGGGTCAATTTTGAGGTGAAGAGTTTTTAAAGTGCAAGAGATGTATGAGAATCAGCTTTCAGAGAAGGTGCTTAGACCAGTGTTTAAGGTCCATTCCGTTGAGAATTCACCAGTCTTTTTACAAATCAAAAGTATAGGAAGGTCTGTCTTGACATGTGCTGGTCAAATAAGTGTCCAGGGGATGCATGTTGTATTTTGGCAGTGTGGAACTCTCATCAATGTTAGTGGTCAGGTGCCAGACACAGAACAAGGGCTTGGTATTGTTTTGGTTTGGGCTTTTTGTTTGTTGCTGTGATGCTCAGCCCCTGTAGGAGATGAGAGCAGCAGGGCTCTTGCTGCAGAAGGCATCATTGGCATGTCAGAGTCATCATGAGGAGAAAATAAAAGTTTCCTTTCACCCTGCAGCAAAGGGAAAAATAAACAAAAATCCCAAACAGAGTGGAATTCCAAGGTGAGCCAGCATGAACTAGATTGTAATTTGAAGTTGCTTCAGTTATTACTGAAGACAGCACTTACTGCAGTCTGCACAAGCTGGAAGTGAAGATAGCCCCAAATTATGTCATTTTTATTCAGATTTTGAAGGTGTGTGACAGGCAATGCCTCTGCAGCTGTTCTGTGCCCCCTCTTCCAGTATGTAACACCATGGACTCCTGTCTGTCTTTTAAATGCACAAAGATCCTCCCTGAATGCATTTTTTACGATGTACAAGATATTTAGAGACAGGACTTTAAAAATATCATGGAAACCCCCTGAAACTGTCACCTAGCTGAAAGGACAGTTCAGATTACTCCAAGTGCCAGTGTGGAGTGACCCAGAGGGCCATGTTCAGCTTTTCTTGCAGAAATAAATATATTTCTTGATATATTTTAGTAATGCAGTGTAGAAGGAAAATACTCAAGCCTGGCTGGATCCTCAGCACATCATACACCCAGGAGTGCCCCAGGCAGGGATGTGCTGTCTTCTCCAAGGCAGGGAAGAGCAGCAGTCCCAGTTCACATGCCATGAAGGACTTTTCTAATAGATTATTCTCCTTTCCTCTTTTCCATGTAGAAGACAAGGCTACGACCAGCATAAATCTATTTTTCTTATTTCCTTGTATGACAGAGAGTGAAGAATTATGAATAATTGCCTAATGTCTAGACTTTGAATGGTGTTGTCAGCATTTGCCTGACTTTTCTTTCTGTACTGCAAATTTTTGGTAATACCAGCAAACAGAATGGACAAAGAGAGGCAAAACATATGTGTAGTATTTACACCAGCCCAGAGGAATGTGATCAGCAAACTGAAACAATGTCAGGTTCTTCAAGTGCTTCATTTTGCAGCTGACTCAAACAGCAGTGATTGGAGTTGGCTTCTGCCACGCTGGGCACAGGCTCTGGACAAAGGCCCCTCAGCACCAGGAATGAAGGGCTTCTTCCATCTGAGGAACATCAGAGTCAGTGCTGGAGCAGGATGGGAATGTGAATGGAAGCTCCATTTTGATTTCTGTCAGAAGCCAATAGAGCTCTTTGTCTGCAAAGAAAGGAAAAAACAATAAAGAGTATGAACAGGGCAGAAAGAACAAATAGCCTGGGAGCAAGACTTTTGCGAAAGAGAAGCATGGGCACCATCTGCCAAGCTGTTCATTGAAATACAGGGCTTAATTCAGTTCACCTAGACATACCTCTACTAAAATACTTACATATGTGTTTGGGTGTTTCAAATGTCTCACTGAATTGGGGCCTTTAAAAGAAAAGTGAATTGAGAACAATGGAGAAAGGAAAAGAAATACTTCCTTCTGCAGGTGGAGTTTCAGGTTTCTTGTTAATGTACAAAAGAGTTCTCTGAAATACTTGCAAGGTAAAATAATATATTGCTGAAAATTTGTTTAAGAAAACTTCATTTTTTGCAGGTTTCTTATCTAATTATGTTTGTGGATCACAAATTTTTACTGTACCCTGAGCATTAAACTGAGAAAAATGTCACTTTTTTTCCTTTTTCCAGAAACGAGAAGGAATCCTCCAGTCTCGACAAATCCAAGAGGAAATAACTGGTAACACTGAGTATGTCAACACCACTTTTGCCAGCAGTTCAGTAATTCAACACAAATGTGTCTCAGAAATTCAAACATTTGCTGATACTTAGATTTCAGTATTGGGGTTCCAGGGAAGATGATGCATCAGCCAGTGACTGTATTTTAGCCTTTTCAGGAGCTGCAAATAAGCATCTAAAAATACAAAAGGGAGAGGAAATAGAGAGGTGGGGAACTAAAAGCAGGACTTTAGGTGTATAAAATGGTGGTAGTAAGCCCTGTATGTGCCATCTCACGTATTTTCTAACAGAAAAGCTATTCCAAACCAAAAGAGAACAGTAGTTGAATATCCTGGTTTCTAATTGAATGGACAGAAGCTGCACTAATAACTTATTATTAATCTGTATGGATTTATGTGTGATAGTTATATGAACCATCAACTGGAGCAAAATGCTGCAGTCCTTAAGAACTCAGCCCAAGCCTTGTTTTGGCTGGATTTGTATTGTAGTTGGTGTGGTAGAGGCATCTTCAAAGCAGAGGGGAAAGTTTTCACAAAATCAACATGAACCTTTACTCAGGCAAGGTGTGTTGATTTGGTTCAAAGTAGGGAATATGAGACTTTAGTGAATCCAAGAGATATTATACTGATAGACTCCAGACTAACCCAGATCCTCATCTGGAGTAACTTGGTGAAGGTTTTCCTAATTCCATGAATCCACTCCAGTATTCACTTAGCTGAAAATTTACCGTGTATACTGGGGTATTTTTGCAGCACAATATCTGCAAGTGAATTATATGTAATTGTTATGTTTTTTCCTTTTTTTTCCACAGGGCATTATCAGGAAGGCATGGTACGTTCATTTGATTATTATCTCTTTCCTTGAAGGAGCCAAAGTGTACATGAATTCTGCAGTGGGTGGTCACTTTGATCAAATTGCAAGAAAGTAGAGGATTTCAAGTTGCCCTGGCAAATATGCACCACAGGCTGTTGTGGCAGTTACTAAAAGGGGAAAAAAAAGCATTAAAATCACTCTGACCATCTTGAAAACACATTTCAATGCTTTCCAGCACATATTAATTTGCATGTGCTTTGTGGTTTAACTTCCAGAACATTACTGCATTGGTATTAATGGTCCTGAGTTCCCAGCATAATGTGGAATGGTGTCTTATCATGAACCAGCTGGTGAATGTGTCCATGGTCCAACATCCATTAGTTCCTAATCCTTTAAAGATATTGAGTCATTATTCAGCTGGCCTGCACACCATGTAGGGTCCTGTGCCTTGTGTGTCTTGCTGTCAGCATTAAGGATGGCCAACAGAAAACACTCACCTGAGTCGACCTTGGTATAAAGTCTGCCTTCTACAAATGCCTTTGGATCTACTCTAGCTTTTGGAGATTTTTTAAATTGAGGAATATGAATGTTTGTTGAGTCATTTGCTGTCATTCAGGTGATTGTCGAAACAGAAATTGCTCAGAAAAGGCTCTGCTGCCTTTTTATATATTTTTCTGTTTTCTTCAGAAAGTGACTAAAGTAGCACTCCAGTCACACTACCTTATGTTGCCCGAAGTGCTGATAGTGCCCTAAATTGTGTCTGAGAACAGCCCAAAACATCTGCACAAAGGATTGTATGGCAGATGTGTAATCATAAACCTGCTTGAGATGCTTAATAATGCAGTCAGTGGCCCATGGGGAAGATCTATCTCTGTAGATGTAGTGACTAATGTAAACTCATATTCTTCTGCAGAAAACAATTTGGTTACTTGTCTGTTTGTATCTGACTGGTTAAGATTTTATGCATAAAGATACTATTCTTTGCTCGTTTTTGAGAAACAGGGTTTTTAGGTAATCCAAATCCTACCTGAAAATTATGCTTTTTGTTAATAATAGAGAATAAATTCCTAGCAGCTTGCAGCAAGAGAAGAGTATGCAAACTACTTGGTACTTGGAATACAGAGACTATATTGAAACATTTTGCTGACTGTGTTGTCTCAAATGAATGTGTGTCTCAGTAAGTGTTCATTCTGCACTGCTGCTCAGTATATTAATGACACTGAATGTTTTTCAGAAAGAGATGCATTCGACACTTTATTTGACCATGCTCCAGACAAGCTCAGTGTAGTGAAAAAGGTTGGATGGTTTTTATTTTTAAAATACATAATTTGTGCATGTGCATGCTTGTGTGTATCAGATTGTGTGGATGTGGTGAGTGTGTGTGGATATAATGTATAACTGGCATGCTTTGCATACATTAAATACAATTAAGCTCTATGCTTAAATACACAAAGTCATGATTGTAATGTTACTTTTTATTTAATGTTTAGCAGAATGAACTTAACTTTGGAACACGGAACAACATCTAGTTATCAAAGTTTGCATCAGAAAATTCTCACAAAGTGTATGTTGAGAAGAACCCAACTGGTACATTGACTGTACTGATGCCAAGGAGATATCTAGTTTACAGCTGCCAGAGGTCTGACTCTGGAGTATTTTGGCTGCTGTCAGATTTGAGTGGAGTCCAATTACCCACTTCCCTATAGTCTACTTAAAGTTTGGGTGTTTTCTGTGTTCTAACAGTGTATTTTTTATATATATATCACATTCATTTTTTATCTGTTGTTCATTCTTGTAAAAAATAATTTAAAAGTGATTTTTAATGTCACATTTCAATTTTAAAACTTGGAGATTGTGTTGCAGTCTCTTCACTCATGCAGATTCTGTTCTGAGGGGAGTTCATACTGCTGGGGTTGAGCTGCTGCCCTGCTGAATAGGCCTTCATTGCATTGTTTTCATATTTCAGACTCTCATCACCTTTGTGAACAAGCATCTGAATAAATTGAATTTGGAGGTGACTGAACTGGACACACAGGTAGAATTTTATAGCCTTTCTTAAATGGTAGAAGTAGTTGCACTATGCTATGCACTGTGCCCCAGCTTTATCCAGAAATTTCACTAAATTATTACTGAATTAGCTCCAAGATGTCATTTCAGCAGGAAACCCTTCATTTCTACATACTTTTGTATGAAGAAGACCCTCACCAATTAAGCATTTAAGCATCTAAAACAGAAAATTACTTCCATTAGCATAAAAATTAATTAACAAATGCTCCCTTCTGGGTGCTGTGAGGAGACCCTGCTTGTTTTGGTCAGGAAGGAATTCTGTGTGCCTGGCTTGCTCCAGTGCCAGGCTGAGCAGTTGTTTCCTGCCCACCTTTGCACAAGCACGCAGCCACATGGGATCACAATGGCTCCATTCAGGGGGAATTCGGGGATTCTCGAGAGCAAAGCTGCTCAAGTGCACAGGCAGCTGTACAGCTGGGCTGCAGGCTTGATTGCGCCACAGAAATAATGTGCTACATGCTCTTCTGTCTTGTTCTCAGCTGCTAAATCGGCTGAAAAGAAGCTAAAAGAAAAGCTTAGTCCTGCTGTATTAATACCTCCCCATGTGAACAATTGCAGCAGTTATCATAAGAAAATTACAGGGTCGGGCAGGAAGGGATGGGATCTGTGCTATAAAAAAACCCCAGGTGTCTTCAGGTCAGGCTTTATTTTATGTCTTGATTCATGTTATCAGGAATCCCTGCTTTATTTAAACACCTACCAACCTGATAGAGATTTTTCAGAGGTAAAATTAAGATTTGGGTGGAAATTGTGTGTAAAGGCTTTCTAAAGGGCATTCCCTGTTTCTGTTTATTGCATTGTTTACTTTGGGGGAAAACATTCCAATGTACCTGGAAACTCCTTAAGCATTTATCTGAAACAGCATTCCCTAAAGTGAGAGATTGTATTTCCATCAGTTAAAAGAAAATTACCTGCCTCAGGAGGTTGATGGGTTGCTAATAGACCTGATGCCACTGGGATAGGAGTGAGAGGCCTGTGACAAAACCACAGAAACATGGAATGGTTTGGGTTGGAAGGGACCTTAAAGTTCATCCAGTTCCACCCTCCTGCAGGGACACCTTCCACAAGACCAGGTTCCTCAGAGCCCCATCCAAACTCAGTCAGTTCCAGGGGTGGAGCATACACTTCTCTGGGCAGTACCTGTTTCAGTACCCCATTGTTCAATAAGAAAAGCAGTGAGATATTTTTCAGAAAACATATTGAGAAATGTTTTTTTTCCCACAGTTTGCAGATGGAGTGTACTTAGTCCTGCTAATGGGTCTCCTGGAAGGATATTTTGTTCCCCTACACAGCTTCTTCTTGACTCCTGACAGTTTTGAACAAAAGGTAACTAGATTTCATTTTTCTGTTAAAAGCAAACATACAAATATATCTAGTTGTACAAGGATATCACAAACTTTTCCACTTAAGTTTGATGCTAATAGCTGAAATCAAGAAAGGACTGTACTGGTAACCATTTCCAAATATTTTAAAAAATCAGTATTAATACTTACCTGGAGTAAACCAGAAAATTATATTAATGATGGGGTGGTTAGCAAGTATTAGCAGATTTTGGCAGCTGTTGTGTGGGGCTGTCATTGAACAAGACCTACTGTTTATTAATGTATATAGGATTACCTACAAGCACTGATGACAGAACTGATTTTTTTTGTGTCCAAAATCCAAGAATTTAACATTGGAAAGGTTTAATGGGTTTTGGAAGCATAAAGGCATATATGTACAATGTGTCAATTTAAGACCAACATTACATCAGTGTCTGTAGCTATCCAGGCAATTCATCTGTCTGTTCAAGACGAGCACTTCAGGGGCCATCACGTTCCAATTTTTGAACTTGTAGGAGGTGGGCTATTCTTACTTGTAAATAAGTTTATTATGGGTCATGTTAGTTCATGTTAACTTTCAATTACCTTCATCTTTCTGAAACCACCATCACCCAGAAAGAGCAAAACAATGGATTGTCTGGATTCCATGGGCCAGATATACAGAGCCCTGGCTATTTTTTCCTTCTAAATATCTGGGTCTGCAGCTTTAAATAAATCTTGTATTGACCATTTGTACTGTACAGAGTTCACAAGAGTGACTGCCTTTGGTGTATTGTTAGGTCGTCAATGTGTCCTTTGCATTTGAGCTCATGCAGGATGGTGGATTGGAAAAACCAAAGCCAAGACCAGAAGGTACCTATTCTACCTCTTTTATAGCTCCTTAAAAATTTGTGTTGGATCCAGATCTTCCAAGGTTATGGTGTGGCTAAATGAAGATTAGGTTAATCTGACAGCAAAAGGCAAGGTACATTTTGTAGCGCTCAAGTAACTCTGTATTTTAAATGCACTTTTTCAAATGTTGCAATGCTTCCTTTCTTCATTGGCCAAACATATGCAGTAATAGTCCAATATTCCCTGAAAGAAGGAGAACACAGTTGTGATTGGTGTCACTGACAGATGTGAATTGCTCCAATTGCTCCATTTTCCTCCATCTCACATTTTCACACTAAACCTTCAGTATTCCAGTGCAATTTACAAGATTTTCCCTGAAGAGAGAGATGTGGAAGAAGAATTTCAAATGTTCATGCAACTGCCTTTGAATGTAGGACCTAATCATGCATATTTAAATTAGGTCTAGAGCTGGGGACTGACGGTAGAATGTGCTTCAAGGAGGATAAAGGCTTTGCTGCTGACTTTAGCAGCATCACGATTCCTCTCCTCTTTGTTCATATACATACAGTGTTTAAATCCAGCTTTTTGGGATGGAGACAGAGCCCTTGATTCATCCGGTTAATGGGTATTTTTTGTAGCTCCTCCTGTGAGAAGTGACCACTTCTTGCCATGCTGGAGCTGGATGTGCAGCTTCTGCTCCACTCTTCCCACCAGGAATGGTATCCGTGTTCCTGCTGGTTGCCTGCCATAATAATCAGTGTATCTGGGTCTTTTCAAGACCACTTGCAGGCTCACATTCTATGGTGCTCAGAATCTTTTCCTGCCACAATATTGGATTGTCATTCCCTGAGGAGCTGACATAAGCTAATGTCAGAGTGTTGCTTCTAACAGTCAGAACTCCCTAGAGATTCAGGCACTCGTTGCTGAATCAGGTTCTGCTCCATTCAGGATTTTTTCCATCCCTCCCAACTTTCAGATTATAAGAGCACACACATACCAAATAATCCATCTCAGGATCGAGTCCTTGCCTTAAATCTGGACCTACGCAGCCTGGCTTTTTCACTTCTTTTGATTGCTTGAACTCTTATCCCCAGTCATGCTTAACTAAACCACTGGTGAGTGTATCACAAACCTTTATGTTTGAAATAGTCAAAGTGAGAAGGGGGAAACAGTGAAATCAAGGGATCCAAGTAAAACACAGAGTATCTGTGATCCCTCACTCCCCATGGAGGTTTAAAATTCTTATGGCATTTAATTTTTCAGGTATTTATTGCTCTAGGGGACAGCTAATTTTTCCAGTATAAATCAAGCCATAAGGATATTTCAGCATATATAAGACATTTCTTGTGCAATTATTGAAATGCTTAATATGAAACTTCCTGCCCAATGTGAATGGAAAAACACATCTGTTTTATGTGTTGTTACATTGGGCACAATGCCCGTACTTAAAATTTCCAGTGAGCAAAAGAGCATTGAAAAGGACCTTACCCTAAATGTGTACACTAAATACTCTTTAAATTCCTACACTGTTTCTTTGAGGTTCTTGAGGAAAAAATATGCTGAAAAGTGCTTTAGAATATGAAAAACATGTTTAGTGGAAAAAAAAGAATGCAGTTAAATAAATTAGTATGAAAACCAGTGATTTTTATGGGGTCAACAGTTTATTTGGGTTATTTGCAATATAATTGAAAATGTCTTAAAAAGCTTTCCTTAACCTTTTACTCTAAAAATGGCTGGAGCATTAATCTGCTGAGTCTATAACGAATTCATTTGCAGTTTGAGCTTTTTCAGATTACTCCTTGCAATGTGTACATCAAAGCCAAACTCAAGTTCTTCTTTTAGAAACTTGCAAACAGTAAAATGTTACACGGGTTGGTGAAACCCGTGAAGCAATAGAAATAACCCATCTTTCTTTGGAAGCGTGCTTCTTTTACTTTGAGCCCTTCTGTGGAATTCTGTTGTGGTGGCGATATCTTTTTTGTGGTGGTATCTTTGCAAAGACATTAAAAAGTTGCCTCTTTAATAACAGAAGTTCTGTATTTGGAAAAAAGGTAGTTCTGCACCTTATTGCTGGCCTGGAGGAGAAAACTTCTGATGTTACATGCAAACAGTATTGCAGATTGCAGGGGGATGTTGTGGGGGCAATGCACCCTTCCTGCAGATTTTATACCCAGCCTTTTTGATGTGATTTATTAAGAGCCACAAACCCATGCTGGCTGTGGTTTTGTGGCGGTGCACAGGCTGAGCATAACATCTAGGCCTGAGTGTTTCCACCCTTTGCCCGTGGATGTACATTCAGTATCTTTAGTTTGCATAATTTGGGACACTATGCATAGGTTTGATTGGATTAATTCTTCAAAGTGTGAAGCACAAGCTGTGAGAAACATCAGTGTAGATAAACATAATGACTAAACTCTGATGATTACAATACACCATGTACTGGGCTTGCTTGGAGGTTTTGGCCAATTCCAAGAAGCAAAGTTAGGAATTTGAGTTGCTGTGCATTCAATAGGAAGAGATAGGACAATTCTAATTCCACCCTGCTCTTTCTGAGGGCAGTTCTGAATCCCTGTTTGAGACTGACTATTCCTTGAAGCACTAGTGTAGACTGCTGCAGTAGTACTTGTCAGTTTGTTTTATAGATTTCTTGTGAAGTAATATTGACTTTCTCAAGAACTGCTCTTTGAAACAGAAGGTATTCATTAGCTTTTTGTTTCATATAAATCCTTTACTTTAGATGTTGAGTTTCTGAGGACTGATTCAGCCATGAATGTCGGCTAACTCAAAGAATTTTCAGATGTTTGTTCAAGGAGCACTTGTATACCTAACTTCTTTAGAATCTCTGGAAAATTTAAACTTGCTTCTAGCTGTCTTGCTGAAATCAGGCCTAGTAAAGGATGTTGCAGCCCGGAATGTGCCAAGTGCTTCAATTCTTACATAAGTGGAAGATTCCATTGGTTACTGGCTGATGATTTTTTTTCAAAATCATTACTTTTCAGCCACAACTGACTGAAGTCATATAAGTATATGTAATCCTGGGCACACTTTGACTCAAGAGCATCTGAGCTTGGTTGTGTTTCAACAGCAGCAGCAGTAGCTGTTTGTATCCCTAACTAGAAGTGGTTAGAACACTAAGGTTTGAGTCACCAGTTTGAAAGTTGTGTTTTATTGATATTTCTACTCTTTTTTGCTATCCTTGTGATTTAATGTTCATGGGTATTAATGTGAGCAAGGGAGAGGAATGGAGAATAGGCACTTTTTTTCTGGAAAACATTTGGAGCTAATGAAGTTACTAATTTGTTTTCCCTTGTCTCTTTTCTAGATATTGTAAATTGTGACTTGAAGTCTACACTGAGAGTACTGTACAATTTGTTTTCCAAATACAGGAATGTGAAGTGAAGAATTGATTTGGGTCACAAAGGAGTGTTGATAAGGAAAGCATCATAACTAGCGTATCTTTCATCGGTATTCCTCTGCATCTCTATCCTAAAAGGAACTAAACTATTTACCTGAAGAATTTTTAATTGATTAATCTGGCACTACTATTTTCATAGTAGATTTAACACTAATATGATTTATAAAGAAAAAATGGTTTGGGGGAAGGTATCTGGGTGTATTCTGGGAAAATTCATGTCTCGGTTGTCTTCACGCTGTTTTTAGTAGGTGAAGCAACAATGAAAAAAGAAATTAGTAAGTTTAATTCAAATCAGCCTTTGGAACCAATCATAGGAATATTCTGTACTGAATACTTTAATGTTTTTTACATGTATCTTTTTTTAGTCTGGGAAGGGGAAGAATATTTTCTGTCCATGAGAAGACGGTTCCGTTCTAATTGTGAAGAATGTGGACGGGGCGAAACAGTAAAATACACTTGTTCACATGACAGCTAAAAAGAAGATACTTAGCCTGATGAATATATCATTCCAGTGCTATTATTAGGCTTTAATTTTCTGGGTACAAACCTAAGTGGCTACTCATTCCTTCAGACTTACTATGATGTGATATTCGGCTTCAATATGTGCTATTGAGCATTCCACAGTGTTACACTTTGCGGCTTGTCACTTGTTATTGTTCAAGGCAGTGATCTTTTTTGCAAAGAACACTTTTAAGGAACACACACTGTATAAGACAGTTTTTCTATAATATTTGTATTATTACTTACTATTAGAAAGTAGAAGAATGGCTTGTTTTTATTTTAGCAGTTAATCACAGGATTATCAGATTGCAAGTTTAGATTGATTGCTAAATAGAATTTAGAATTGTTCCTTTGGTTGATTTTATGATGAATGTGTTTTGCTATATAATCTTCAAGAAAAAAAAAGATTCATTTTCTAGAAATGATCAAAACTACTTCCATCTGCCAAGATTCCTTTACAGTGTAAATCCTTTGGTGATTTTACATGGCTACAAAGATTTTTTTTTAATTACCACCAATTATAAGCTGTTACCTGTTTGGTTTTAGCTTTAACAAAGACACAAAAGGGAAATGGGAGTTGATTCTTTTCCTTAGACTGGTACTAAGCACCGGTAATGCTTCCAGAAGAAGCTGGTAGAGACTACCTGGATCACTTTTGAAACAAAGTGTTACCCCAAATTCTTGGGATCTCCAGTTACACACTAAGGAAAAAGAATCCTTAGGCTGAAATTCCTAGATAACTCTTCAGAAATCTGCAGTCTGCTTAGTGCATGCAGGAGACCTGTTAACAGCCATCCAATTACAGCAGAACTGGCTTAGGTCAAAGGAAAAGCACTGTCAGCTCTTGAATCGTTCATCAGGAGAAAGGCAGAGCTGGCAAGAGCAGTCACAAACAGCTGAATGCTACTTATAATGTAAAGCATTACGTAGTTTTCAATTTTCCAGGGCTTTTTTCTTCTTGTATGTAGAGCTTTCCAGTACAACATTAGCACAGAGGGAACTCCAGCAATTACTTCCCCTCTTTGGTAAACACCAGCTGATGTTTAGTAATAAGGTGATGCTGACTTCTGCTGGGGGGCTACAATATTTCTTTTCTTGAGAAATAATATGAACTTTTTCAAGGGAAAGTCAGTATTCAGTTCGAAGGATGATACCTGGATGTTCTCTGAACTCAGAAATTATCTGATTGTTATAAGCTCTCTAACTATCTTTATTAAAATATTTTCTTACCTCTATATTTTTAACTCAGTTTCTGAAATTAGAGGTACAGAAAACAGCAGTTATTTGCCTTTTACAGGGAGAAATAGCTGGACATTTTGACCTCAGTGAAAATGAACATTTTCATTATACCTTTAATATCTGAGAAGCTAAATGATAGGAATTCACCGAACATTTTGTGAGCAAACTGAGACAGAAATTCTCATGTTTATATCAGCAGTAATTTCAGCTTATTTTAATGTTTAATGTCCAAGCTTTTCATTTGCACTCCTAATAATAATTGTAATAGCTAATTAAAAATGTCCAATGTTTTTTCTGCAGACCATGCTCAGCTGAAACACTTCTACATTTCAACAGTGCTGAAAGGTTTTGATTGCCTTTGTTTTCAGGAGTGCGCTTTCTTTAGAGAGGAGATTTATATATGTGAGGTGAACAGTGAAACTGTTTTCTTTGTCTGGACTTGAGAATAAGTGTTTCTTGTGCTATAACATTATTGGAGATTTATCTGTCAGACTCCATTTCCATCCTTAAAAAACATAAAACTGAGACAGAATGATTAAATTCTCATGCTGAAATGCAATTATGCAGAACTGTAGAAGCATTTAAACAATATCCAGCCTTTCCACAATTATCTATCCTATGGTAAGAATTTATGTAAATTAAAATCTGCTATATAAACAACAGTGTCCTATGTAAATATAGTTCCATGTGATAGTTTTAACACTTACACACAAATAGCAAATGCTGTCATGTAGGAGTGGGTGACTGCTTATATTTTTGACAGTGTAGTTTTAAATAGCTATCAGATAAATATAAAATCTAATATAGAGATTATATCTAATATTTATTGCTTTGATTCAGAATATAGGAGTAATATAGAATACTACTGCAGACAGTTTGCTTTTCAGCACTTGGTGTAGGCCAGACCTTTCCTTTAAGAAAGGGAGAAGTTATCTGGGCCAAATTCTGCCACACCCATGTTGCTTTTATTCTTGATACACAGCAGTGCACCCTGATGTACTGCTGAAAGCAGAATTCTCCTCACTGTTTATATCAAGGTAGAAGTTGTTTAAATTTTAGTCAATTCCAGGTTTATTTATAATTGCTTTAAACGATTAAATGGATCCAAATAAATTGATTTAGCTCATGTAAGACATGAGAGGCCTGTTCCTCTAGTGGTCCCAGAGAGAGCCTTTGGTCTCAAGGCTGCTGTCCCAGCACTTTGGCTGGATCCTAAAGCCAAGTAGGGTAAATCCAAGGTGCTAGCTGAAAGTCTTGTGGTGGTGCTTGGATCCCACCCACCAGAGCAGTGTGCCTGTCTGGTGTGCTGTTCCACATGAAGGCCCACACGTGGCTGAGCCCACCAAAAAGCGGCCAATTCTAGGCCTGCCTTGAGTAGCAAACATGCAGTAAATATTTCTGCTGCTGGGGCATGGTGAAACCACCAGGAGAACTGTTTTCTGTGACTTCTAATTCATCCATTGCATCCAGCAGTATGGTAACCAGGTTTCTTTTGTGGCTGGAGATGGGCATCCTTTCCCTGTTCATGGATTGTGGCGTGCTCTTTCAAGCACACAAAACTTACTGTTTGTTTTTTTTAAAGAGGAGCTACAGATTTTTCATAGTGTGTCAATAAGGTATTGTCAAAATAATTGCCTAAAATCCTAATATCTTGAGGTCAGCTCTTCAGATTTCTTTCTCAGCTGACTGACTGTTATTTGCCATAAAGAACAGGCCCTATAAAAAAGGAACCTTTGCATAATTTTACCCAAGACACACTTGTAAAGCCCAGAATTGGATTGCTGTGTATTCCTGATGGAGTACAGACCAACCAAGTCTCCTATTAAATGAGCTGACTGCAGAATATCCAGTTCTTTACATTTCCTAGTCAGGAGTATCTCTATGTTATAGAGGGCTGCAGCCCTTGCAGGTCCATAGCTCAGGAATCCAAGTGGACCAGCAGGAACTGGATAAGGTCCTAATCCACTTCAGTAAACTGTGGACCAAGGTGCCCACTGGTACATCTCCATGTGAGCTAGGGGCAGGAAATCAACAGAGCTTCTGTTTTACAGAGGGTTGCAGTGCTGGGGAATGGTTGCACTCAAGCAGACCATGACTGAGGTAAATGCTTGGTTGACTTTTGTTCTTTCTTTTTTTTCTGGAAGTACAGTTTAAAATTCATGTTTCAGATTAATTTAGCAGACACCTTACTGCAAGCCACAGTGTTGTAAAGCAGAATGGCTTTTAGAAGTTTATTTCATTAGAGAAAGATATATATGATATTGAATATACTAGATACCAGCCTTAGGTTTAGTTTTTGCTATTCTTGTCTTCCTCTCAAAACAACCTTTGTGAATGGTCAAGCATCCAAAGAGAAATCGGTGCCTTGAAGACCTCTTGCAATATTTATACACTGTTACCTAGCAGACTTCTGTAATTTTACTGTAAGAATTAGTGTGGGTTTTCTCTTTACAGTCAAAGTACAGTTACAGACTGAAGATATCCTTTGTAAAAAGTTACAATTAGTTTGCATTAAGATATTTTATTTTGATTTGTCACTTGAAAAATTGAGATATCATCACCAAAATTTTAAAATTAGGCATACCTCAGCATCCACAGATTTTCCAAAGAGGTTTTGAATCATTAAACATTTATAAGGGCTAATTTTATGTATTCTGAAAATATTTTGTTGACTTTCTTTCTGCAATAATGAGATTTTCTTTTCTGTCTAACAATTTGATACCTTGCACTCTGCAACAATGCTAGAGTCATTGTAACATTTGGTCCTTGATTTCAATATCAGACTAACTGAGAAAAAAGAATATTTTCCAAATTTGCTAAACATGTATCTGAAAATAATTATTAGTTTAAAGTGAGCTGCATTGCCTTCAACTGCAGAGTTAGTAGCTTTCACAGAATATTTGTACTCTGTAAGTAAAAGACACACTCTTGCTGATTTTTTTTCCTGTGCTTCTTCTGAAACCTTTTGTTATGATCCACAATAAAAGTTGCACCTGAAAATCAACACTGCATATTGTTGTTGGGTCAAAGGATGAGTTGTCTGACAAAAAATTAGGGAAGCTGCGTGTACTGTGTTCTCGAAACTTCCAGACCTCTCCATGCACCCAACCCTTTTCCAGTAACCCCTTTGTGGGTGTGCAAGGTGTTTATTATTATATTCTGTGGGGGCTGGTGACAGCTGAAAGTGGGTTGGCAAAAGCAATCACATAAACATATGTTTGAAATGATCAACAGCGGCAGGTCACAAAAATGCTGTCTTTGACTCAAAGTAGTAAAGAATACTTCTAACATTGCTGTGCTGAGCACTTCAGTGGTGATATTGCAGCTGAATAGAATGCAGTTCTCTGCAGAGCGATTTTGTTAATTTCAAATCTAACAAAATATTAGTGAAACATGAAGATGTTTGAAATTATATTGTCCATGTCAGAAAATAATTGCATTTAGGAAGATTTTTGAGATCTGTTTTTTATAAACTTGTTTTTCTTGCAACCCTTTAATGCAGGAGTTTCAATGCAGAGCTTGGAACCAGTCCAAAATATAGGCATCTAAAGTGCTCCAGATCGACATTTATAGCCACTGAATTACTGGCCTGAATCCAGAAGCAGGTGTTTGATCTTTAGGTCTGCTTGTAAAGCTGAAACCACCTAGCAGAGCTGCCTAATCAACAGGGAACACTAAAGACAGGGTGAGTTTTAATGCTGGTCTTCAATCCCAGTCTGTTACTCAGGGCTGGATAGAAGCAATTTTGCCTGCTTAGGACCCACATTCTTAATCCCCACCATATGCACTTGGAGCTTTTGTCCTGAATTTTATGGATTTTGTCCTGAAGAGCAAGTAGCCTGGCTCTTCTTCAAACGTTGCAGTACAGCACCAAGGTCATGGTCTGGCTACCTCAATCTTTTCATCACTGTTCATGCAGAAAGTAAAAGATCTGGGTTTAATACCCTTCTGCAGCCATGGGTGTTATTCCTCCTCTTTCTTAGAAACCTGCAGTGTGGAGTGAAGGGGAAACGGTGTTTTTGGTATTGTTGGAGGGGCACTGTTGATACCTAAGCTGAAGTTGCAACTCAGTGTGTAGCGTAACTCCACATTAACTGAGACAGAAGGAGAGCAGAGGAAGGAGCGTAGCTGGTGATTGAGCTGTTGGAAAGGTGGAAAAGGATTTGGGAGAAGAACTTGCCTTCTGGGTCTCCTGTAAGGCCTGCTTCTGTATTCCAGTCAATCAAAAGGTGTTAAAATTCTCAAACATATTTTGAAGAGAAAACAGACTGACATTACTTACCTCTGTTTCAGAGCAAAGTTCCTGCTGAGCTTTTCCTTTCACTCCTCTCTGCCAGGGCTCTGCTGTCAAAACAGCCCCAAGAGAAAGAATTCCTGCCCCACACAGCCTGCAGCCCCAAGTTAGGTTTGCATTTCCTCAGGCAGAGCAAATAATGCTTCCTACCTGTTCTCTGGCCATTAGGTGAGCTCTGGTGGGAAGGTGAGTACCTTGTCATTTCCAAGCTGTGTTTTAGGAACGGCAAGCACCACTGCGCTTTGTTTGTAAAGCCAGTTGAGGTTTCCTGGGAACTTCTCTGAGTACAAGTACTGGGTTAAGTGCTACGTCTCATTTTTGGATCCCAGCCAGATGAAAACCAGAACTACTCAGTCCCACTGAGACTGGGTCACTTTTGAACATGTGCGGGCATACCACGCTGGGAACTTCACAATTGAGACTCAAGGGTGAGTTTAGATGGCTTCAGGGGGAGCTGGTGCAGCCCTGGTGCCTACATTCTAAGCAAAGAGCAGAAAATCTGCCTGGGGCCATATTCCTCACATGGGCTGGGGAGAGAAAACAGGGAGAGCCTGAGTCAGAGTCTTCTTCTGACATCGCCATGGTGTGGCAGACTGCATGGACTGTTTCCTACTTGTATGGGAAATACATACATATAATATGTATAATGATACACTGAATACATGAATGATGATGCTGTGATGCTGTCCTTGTCTTGAAAGGCTCGCAGTCCTGCAGGGATGCAGGAGGAGAAAAGGTGTGAACTTCTCTATCTCATGATAGGAACGACAGGTGTGGATTAGGGACTGAGTGCCCCTTTCTGTACCTTTCTGCCTTTAAGTTGTGATGTAAAACAAGGAACTAAAAAGTGACCAGTGAGGCTGGTGTGGGTGCCAGTCCCCAGCGGCAAAGGAGGAGGTAGGAAGGCTGTTAGCTTAGAAGATTTCCACATTTCTGTGGTAAAAAATGTGGGTGCTCAGCCGTGTGTGGATTTCCCCGGTGGCTGGGGGAGAAATTCCTCCTCTTGAAGTGCTGCATGGCCATCAGCTTGGGGGAATATTGCCAGTATTACAAACTCCTTGTGTGTGGCTGAGACTTTCCTCTGTGTGACAGTAGCTTAAACACTTCCACGTGCATATTGTTACAATAAAAGAGCTTTGAAGGCGTCAGTCCTACATTTCTAAGCCTTCTGTACCTCCAGATCCTACTGAACTGTTTGTTACAGCACTTGAATAGACAGAAAGGACATCATTAGAGCAGGTCTGTGTTCTCAATGGCATAAAAACCTTGTACATCTACTGTCTGAAACCAGCTCTCACTCCAAACAGTCATAACCTCCAGCTTCATTTTTTTTCTGTTATCGGGACAAATTAACCCATTAGCTGCACAGGCTCTATTGTGAGTCAGAGGTATATGACTCATGTGAATAGAACACATTTCTATTCTGGTTTTAATTAACTTGGCCTCCACCCAAATCCTCCTTAGAAATGGAAGATACTAGATTAGCTGAAGTGTACAACACATTTTTATGGTTTGTGCTAAACTTACATGTGTATTTTTATGAGATAATGCTACAAAAAAAGGATTCCCATGAATGCACTAGCCTAAAAGGTAAGTGACAGAACAGCTTTATTTGACAGACTGTTATTTTAATTAATCTGATTGGATTGTTTGCCTTCCAAACTGTAAGAACAACAAAAAGAATTTCACAATTTTAGTACATTGGGAAAATACTCCCAGTCTTGATTCAGATAAATGTAAAACAAATTTGTGGTAGTTGGAATTTCAATGGAAAAACAGTCTTAAGGTGGCACTTCCCATTGTGATTTTCACAATTTTGCTGCCTGAGAACTTTCATTTTCTTTCTTTTTAAAGACAAAATGTAAAGAATTATTTGGTCACTATCCTTATCAGTATTTCTAATTGGGTCATTGTGCCTTCTCTTTATAAAGCAATTCTAAAATCAAATAAACTCCTCAAATATAAATTGCAGGGAGGGTAATCTGAGCCACTACTTAGAGTACTGTCAAAACAGAAGCAATATGAATTATATTTACACAAGTTTTAAAGAATCAAAAGAAAAACAAGGAAGCAGAACCACCCCTCTCTAACACTGACAGAAATCAAAGTGTGAATCTTACTTATCACTGAACTTTCCTCATGGCACTTTAGGGATTCTGAATGCAAATGGGAAGCAGGCACTCAGATACTCAGTGGAGCCATCCCACCCCACCACAATCTCTAAAGAAACCAGCACAGAATAAAAGCAGAGAGGCGGAGGGTAAAAGAGAGGAATGTGTCTGATTTCTGTGATCACTTTATAGTTTGCAGCATGCTCATATAACACAAGAAGGGTGGGCCACTGGGACATAAACTAACCCAGACTGATAAATTAACCAGGAGTGTGCTCTGTGTGCCACCAGCTGTCTGGTGACTAATAACTTCAGTTCCTGCTTTGGCAGGTCCCAGATTACCTTGGAAGAGGAGAGCTGGAGAGAAAAGGTCAGGTTTTAGAAGAGGCTTAGTTTGAGGGGCTCTGAAATGAAAACTTGCATGTGGACCACTACTACCCAGACTCTGCCAGGGTTCCATGATTGTAACTTTGTAGCAGTATTTTCCCATGCTTTTTCTGTAAACATGGTCCTTGTTTTTCTTAACCGGCCGGGATTGTTTTGCACTTGTGGAATTGTTTTTCATTCCTTTCCCTGGGGTGGAGAAAGATGATTGACCATGTCTTTGTCCTGTAGACTTTCAGAGGTGTTAACCCCCTTCACCAATCTTTGATTGTCTTTGGTAACATATAAAAATAAGAGAATAAAGAAGAGTTGGGCCCTTTTGATCAGTCCTGCCTGGAGATTCAACTGCTACTCTGAGACCCGCATGTTTCTTCTGTTGCTAGCTGTGCAACAGACCACTACTACCCAGACTCTGCAGTCTCACTGTTTAATTCCAGAGGCTTAAAGCACTTAATGGAGGTCTGCCCTCAGCTCTGCCTGCTGCCAGTTAGTCCTGATAAAGCCCTAACTCACCTTCTCATTGCCTGAGTGGTGACATTAAGGCATTCATCAAGGCAAGGAAATTAAAGGCACGTAGCAGACTTGGCTTCATTTAGCCAGAGCTCCATGTCCAGACCCAGAGATTTTTCTGTCTTGGAGGGTCACTGCCCTCCCATGCAAGAGAAGGTAGTGTGGCACTGAATTGTTACAACCTGACTTCCCAGTCACTGTAGAAAGTCACCCAGGTGGTGGGAGGCAGAGTTAGGGCACAGATTTATCTACTGGTGCTGTGAACAGTTATGCTGCTTTCAGGGATGTGTGTATTCCTCAGCTGGAAGTTTTGAGCATTAACTTCTGAAATTCCATTGCTGATAACTAGACCTTGCTTTTCATTTTTCCTTTGCTACAGTAGATTTTTTATGCCAACATTGATTGAGGTTGGATTACCAAACCTGTCTAGATTTCTTTTTATGTTTACAGTAATGTCCATCTATTGGACAGTGCTCCTTTATATAATCTACAAAGCACTATAGATCTGCACCAGGGTGCAGAGGATGATGCGATGATTTGACACTAATGGGTAAATTTTTCTGAGTCAGCTCCCCCTCCCTTGGGGATATTTGTACAAGGAAATCTGCATCAAACCTCAGGATGTTCCTGTTACCATGCATGCTCAGTAATGGAAAAAATCCAGGGCTCTCCTTCGTTTTGTACTTAAGGAATGTTTAGTTGTGCTGCTAGAAGGGGGAAGAAGCATTTGTACCCTGATGTGAGAAAGAGGATGGATCTTGCTGGGCACAACAGTTCCAGCACCTTTATTAAAATATTTTCTAGCAAAGCTGTAATTTGCCTTCTGAGCACTTCCAGGAATTTGAGCTGAACTATCTTGTGCTGCTGGGTCTTCAGCACTTTAACCCCGGGAGTCTTGTGATCCTCTGTTCTGTCCTCTAGTGTGACACAACCTCACCCAGTAATTTTGGTGTCAAGACTGTTAACTTTTGCTGCCTCTGAGACTTCTTTCCCAATGGCTCAGTTAACCAGGCAGACCTCTGGGATGGGGAATGAAACCACAGTAACACCAATAGAAAACTGCTGTCTTAAGTCAGACAAAATTTTCCACTAGGTGAATTCCCCCAATTAAAAATCAGAAGATTTGTTCTGAGGAATCGAGACATGGCTGTTATTTAAATGCTGTTTCTCTTTTATTACTGGCTTATTACAACTTACCATTCTCTATTAATCAGCATTTCTTAATTAACATAAAATTCCCAAGGTTTGGTACAATTCCACCATCCACAATCCAGTTCTCTGCTGTTAATTTCTATTTAGACTACATGTTGCTGCAGCATGTAGGATTATATTGTATGCTGCAATTATTTTCAGGGAGGATTGTGACACTTGGCCTTGATCTTGGCTTCCTCTAGTACAGAGCACTGTAGGTATTCTATATTTCTTTATAACTTGCTGAGGGGAACAACAGAGGCTGCCTGACACTGTGCACTCTCTTCTTTAGATTGTAATTCTCAGATAGGTCTCTCAGGAATTACAGGGAGGAGAGCTTTGCCATTTGGAGAAAAGGTCTTATAATTTAATCAGAATACAATTTTAGCCAACCAGCTAGTTCAATCAATTGGTCCAATTATGGCATGGGTGGAGCAAGACTGTGTGCTCAGGGCTCCCTGGAGTTATTTTTAGTTATGAAATCAAAATAAGAAATCAGGTCAGTGATACTCTATTGACTCCTAGTCCTGCAGCTTTCAGGAGTGTACAGCAGCACAGCTCTGCCTAAATTTGTTTGCCATCTCACTGCTCTGACTGGGCTTTGCCACCAGTTGAAAGCTAAACTGGGAGTGCTCATTCCAAATGGCAAGTGGCATGTGTGCTTGTCCCTGGGCTGATGCACATGGACAGAAGTCTTGTGGACTTGTCCCTGATTTTAACCCTCACAGTGCTGCAGGTGAGTGCTCTCAGTCCTGTGCTGAAAGAGCTGCAGCAGCTCTCCCGTCACCGTCTAAGAGCAGCAGGTACTTTCCTGGGTGCCACTGGTTATTTCCTGCTTGGCTGACTTTCCTGAGATCTTTGTACCAAATTTTTCCTTACCACTGGAACCCTTCAAAAAGTCCCAGCTCCCCAACCCCCCTTCATCTGTTGGTACCTTACCACCTACCTCATTTTCTATCTGTCCCTTCTGCCTGGTTAAGGCAACAGCTTAACCCAACATCCAAACAATCAATATCATGCCACTGTTTCACCAAACCCCCATTCTTTCCAAACTGTTCTTAAACTCTGTGTCATTCCTGTTTCTTTTCTCCAGGCCACATTAAAGGCTTTGAATGGTTTCTTTATTTGGCTGCATGTAACAACTGATAGAGCTTCTTATTTTTATCATCAGCCTCTCATGTTCTGTGGACACACTCAGAGACAATCTCTCACTCATCCTCCTGCTATAATTTTAAAAGGTAGGATTGAAAGAATTGTATCAATCCCTTCATGCCATAACCCAGCACATCCTGCAACATAATCTGTAATACCTTCTGCTTTTCTCCTAAGGATTGTTTTAAGAAAAGTATCCAAATTCTGACCCGGCAAACAGGCTGTGGGCATTGCTTCATTCATGATTTTGTGTCTGCTCACACAGACTGAAGTTTAGTGCCTGCACACCGTGAAGAGTGTGGCTCTGTATCTCTGCCCATTACACTGCAGAACAATATTAAATCAGAAGTGTGCTGGGAAAACCTCAAAAGAGTCTGAAGTTGGATACCTCCCAAGTGTTTTGGTGTCTTGTGTGAACTTACAGAAGTCAGAAGAGGAAACAGATCCATAAAAGTGAAATTGTTCATCCCATCCCTTTAATTCTCTGTTCCTGTCTATTTAGATGGTTGTGGTCTCAGTTCACTCTTTACTCTTCACGTCTCCATTGCTGATGCACATTGCTTTGCATTCAGTGCTATGGATGCATATTGTTGAAAACAGTCCCATTGTTACAAAGTGAACATGGGATTTGAGGCATTAACTGAATTTCTTATAAGTTAGTTAAAAAAACCCAACAAAAACCAAACCACATGGCATTTACGCATATGAAAGTTATAAAAGGTAGGAAATTAAGATGTTACACTTCTTGCTTGAAGTTGAGTTGCATTTCTGTCTGTGTGATACTGTTGGGTTTTAAGCCCACATGAAACTAAGGGATAAAACCTGCCTCTTTACTAACAGTGTCATGTGCACCTGAGGATAGCTTTATCTGCAGATCCCCCTCTGAAACTTCTCATTTTATGAAATAAAAGTTGTGTATTTGCATGTCTACAGTTAATTCCCCTTCTCTGCAGAAGATGAAGCTCCTTTAAATCACTTTCTTTCTCTTTAGCAAGTCGTGTGCTTTGAAAGCTTTGCAGGCTTTCCAAGACTCTTCCTCCTTACTGCAAAGGCAGCAATTGTCTTTTCTCAACACCACTGGGCATGGGTCAGGCCAGACTTCTGGAAAACAGGAATAATATTTTCTGTTATCCTCTGAAGTAAGTAGATTATATGGTATGGTCTGAATTATTCGAAGAAGTCAGAGATATTTGTGTGATATAATGAAAAAAAATTGTATCTAAATATGTACTTTTCCAAGTTTTAGTTAGATCTTAACATTTGAGAGTGATTTGGCATCTAGGATAGCATGAGAATTAATTCCAGAAATGAGATATAATCAGTTCACCTTTCTTGGCACTATGTCTTGCTGAATGTGAAAAAACTATTTTCATTTACTCTGTAATTATCCTCGCGTATACTTGAATGAAAGCATAGCAAAGATCACATTTCTGGCACATTTGGGAGCAAAACAGTTAAATTGCTAACAAATAATGTTTTGTAGTTTGTATGAGAGCCAAGAAGATTAATGAAATGTTCATGAGAGAGTCTGGCAAGTGGCCACATTCCTATGGGAACATTGCTGTAGTGAGGTTTAACGGAACATGAGGGACATTAAGAAACAAATGTATGGGAGTTTTAGGGTGAACTGTAAATGATAAGAATCTAGTAAAACTAGATATCATGTATTTTGCCTTTGAGGCTTTCCAGTGGATCTCTGTAACATTTCTCATCCTTATCTAAAGGCTGTGAGGAAGATGAGCAAAGTGCACCCTCCCTGGGTTTTTTAAGAGCAGCTGTCAAACACTTGAGCTCTGCTGACTTCTTTGACTGTTACAGCAGATGTAAACTCATTAAACAAATGGCTACAAGAAATAAGTCTTCTAGCCTGACTAGAGTTTTTGTATAGAAGCTCCTCAATTTACTGCTTAATCTGCCAGCCTTCCCAAAACTTCCGTAGGCTTTTAATTGCAAAAAGCAGCATTAATTTCATTCTTTTAGACAAGCCAAGGAGAAACTGCATTACTGCAGTGTTATTTTTATTTCTGCTGCTCCGCCACCTCCCCTTTCACAGCAGTTGTCTCTGAAATACATCCTCATCAACCCTGGGAATCCACTAGCATGCTGTATTTCAGATTAGTTATTTAATGTTAATTTTAATCAAAGGTAAGAAAACAAGCTCAGTTTCCTCTGTTTCAGGAAAAAACCACCCTCTTTTCAGTAGACTGCTAACAGCAATCAAACACTTCTCTTTATCATAGCAAAAGACAAGAAAAATGGGAAGGTATCAATTTCCCTGGGAGCAGGGCAGGCATTGAGAGATGCATGGACTCCAACAATGCACTTCCTAGAGGTTTTCCAAGTTAGCTATAATAATTCTCAGAGATGATCACAGCCATTAAAGTGAAGAAAACCTGTGTCCCTACTTACCTTTCCACTAGATGGCAATGGTACATGGTAGTTACGTGTACTTAAGGAGAAGAAACCTTTAAAAATGAACATTTTATTAGAGGTCTGAATATCTCTTTAAATGAGGGCACTTGGACTATTAACATATGCTGGAACTCAGCTGTCTCAGCACTCCCCGTCTCGAGCAGTAAAACTAATTCTATTTTTTGCATAACAAATGCAATATCCAGATTTAGAAGTAACGGATGTGGATAATAAACCTATTCAACAGCAAATACAGAGCTGTGGTGACAAGGCTGTCTAACAGACCGAAGTTTGTGTTAAGTTTCTGCTTTGTCCCTGGATGAGGCCCTTTCCTGGTATTAAAATCAACAGCCAAACCAGTTCTTGAAGTCATTTCATTAACTTCAGAAGAGTTGTATTAGGGATGTGTGTGGATGAGGAATTTTGTATTGCAAAATTAGGAGGAGTGTGTGAGGAGGAGAAAAGACTATTTTTTTTCTGTGGTGAGTCAGAACAGCATCCAAAATGGGACTCCCTTGCGAAAGCTGCCCCCAAAGCCATTTGGAGGCTCAACATCCTAAAGGAGGTGATGTTGGCAGAGGAGGGTGAGAGGTGAAAGAGAGGCAACAAAAAGGTTTTTTTTTAATGTGCCCAAATTTTTGAAGAAATGCAAGACATTCGGACAGATGGGATCTCTGAACTGGTGAGTTGGCATCTGGAGACCATTTGAGGCCTGCCTGTAATTCAGAACACACCATGGCAGAGCTGCTTGTTCCTAAAGCGTGACAGTTTGTTGTGATGCACATTAACCATTTTCCTATGAAACAGCTCAGAGTGCTCTACCTGACCACAGGAGCTGCTTCCCAACGGGGGGATAGAGAATGTGTGCTTATTCAAGTGTTCTGATTTGAGGAAAATCTTTCATGCATATCGATGTAGAACATTTGTCCTATGCTGAGCATGTGCTTCAGACTGGAAATTTTTTAATAGATACCACCTACAGAATTTTCAAATTCATTTCATGACAAGACAAGATCAAATTCAAAATACAAAAGTTTAACTGCCTGCTAGCCAGAATGTTGTCCCAGCAAGATTAATAACCAAATGTACATTGCTATACAGCAATTTGTTTTAATTACTCTTTTAACTTCATTTTGTATTAACAATTCATCATATTACTATTCTTATTTACATCTGTTTCTGGTTGTAGGAAGGAACCAGACAGTTACATTATTATTAGTGAAACGTTTTGAAAAGGTTTTGATTGGTTTAGTTCTTCTGTTATGATTGCTTGAGTTCTGAAATGAAGTATACTGAAGTTTAGGCATTGAACCGTGTCTCTAGCAATAAGATGATTTCCTTTAATTACTCTGCCACCCTGTTTCCATCCAGACCATGGCTAATTTATGTGGACTTTTCAGATATGCCAGTGTCAAGTATTCCTTAATGTCTGGCTTCAAGGCAGAGTTCAGCAGAAGCTGTGGTCGTAACTGGTCTAAATAAATCTGAGCTGCTGTCCTACATCCTTCAAGTGCCTGCCAATACAGGTAGGAATTAGGTGCCCAAATATAATTGAAGAACTGGGCTTTTGTTTGTTCAGAGCCCTCTGGATTGTTACTTCAGCATCTTTGGAGGCCAAGCCCTACGAACATCCACATATAATATTTAATGGCTCACGAGTTTCACAGAATGTTCAGCAAAAACCTTGCCCTTTCCTCCTGCTCCCAGCCCCATTCCTGCCAGCCTGGTTCACACACACACACAGAGACGCAGGGACTGCCAGCACCTGTAAAACCCCCCCAGCAGCCTCGTGACAATGGGGTGTTTGCAATGACATCACACACCCTGAGCTGTGTCATTTCCTAAATTGGCCCTGGTGGGTGTTCTTTTGCTCTGTGCAGGTGTGTTAGTGAAGGGTTTGCACAGCAGTCTCTTCATACTAACTCTGATATTTTGGAGGAAGGTAAAATGCTACACAGGAATCCTTCAGATTTGGAAGCTCTTCACAGATTCCTTTCTTCCTGATGCGGTGGTTTTAGTCCTAAGAGAGAAATCTGGACATAGAACCCCTCTCTGGAAGTGTCAGGGAGGCTTGCAGAGTCCCAGAGGTCTCATTGTGCTTTCCAGAAGCTTCATGGTTACAGCTGTATTACATCAATCCCTGGAGCTGTTGAAAAATCGTGTCTTCAGTTGGTGGACATGGCAACATGTCACATTCTGCTACGTGTAGGAAAAAAGGAGGATTTTTTGGGGTTGAGGGGTCTTTGCAAAAGTCCCAAAATACTGTCAAGCAGAATTAATATTACTAATGTTATCAAGCTCAGAGACCATTTTTTGGGACAGAACTTCTTCAAGAAAGAGAAACAAGCAATTAAATTCTGTGATCAGGTCCCATTTTGTCAAGTGAAGAGAAATGGATTTCATCACCTGCTGTAATAGACCCAACTGCTCTTTTCTAAGTGGAAGTTCTGGCAGTGCTTTAAGAATGATGTTCCTGGATTCTTTTGGTTTGGTTTTTTTTGTTTGTTTTTTGGGGTTTTTTTGTTTGTTTGTTTATTTAGTTGGTTGCTTGTTTGTTTGGTTGTTTTTTTTGCATCTACTGACCTCTGACAGCAAGTGAAAGATGCTGTTTGGGCACGAGGAAGTGACAATTCCCAACGTGCTACCCTGACGTTTCCTAGATTGGTGCATATGGCTCTACACAAAAAAACGCCACTTGTCAGGTTGTTTCTAATGACCTGATACTTAGGCAAAGCAAGAAATCCTTCTTCCTTCAGAAATTCAGAGTGGAAATGTGCCACAAAGCATGGGAGCTTTATTCTAGAATACTCTTCTCCCTCAGAAAAAGAAATGAACACCTCTTGCAGGATCTGTATTGTCTTAATTTTGAGTATCTGTCTGACATCCACAGTTAGACCAGAAAGTCAGAGAACAAATTTTAGAGCTGCAGCCTTCCAAGGAAGCCGTGAGACCTTCTGTAGCCCCGTGGCTCAAGCAAACACCTGGGGTGGCTGTTTGTAGGGCAGCTGTCCCAGCTCAGCTGGTGAGCAGTGGTGCTGAGGAGCAGGAAAAACCCCTTTCTCCTCGTTCTGGGAAGCTCATTTCAGCTTTGTCTCATGGTTTTTTCCTAAAGCCTGTTTTTCTGCCTCACGCCCTGACAGTTTTATCTACTGGATTACAAAAACACTCCAGCAAATCAGCTGTAGGGAATGCAATGGCTGGGTCTTATTCTTGGACCTATGCATACAACTCTAAATACAGTTGGGTATATAGAAGAAAATCATAAATGTAAGTCAACATCATGGATTTTTAAGGTCTGAGTCATTATTTTGCATAAATGTCGACAACAATCCTGCTTTTGATTTAATGAGAACTGTAGACTCAGATCCCTGGGTCTGATTTTGTCTTGTCTCAGCCTTATCGGAAATGATTTCAAGTGTCAATACCTTAATGTATTGATGGTGTAATACACAGTGAAAATAAAGCACCACACAAAGTCAGAGTCCTTGTTTGCTTTTTAAACTTCACAGCTGAACAAACTCAGGCACATTCTTTTTATTTACATTGTGTGTCTGTACAAATTCACTGAGTTTAAGGAAAGAATCTAAGTTAAGGAAAGAAACTTGGAGGAATATGATGATTTCTCATAAATGAGGTATGTCCAGCCATAGCACAGTGAAGAAAGGACATGAAACTGATTCTGTCATCACGTCTGCTCTTTCCAGCTCCTCTGCCTGACACTTTACTTCCAGAATTATGATCACAGGGATGTTCCTTACCCTCAACTGGTGCATAAGCAGAGAACTCACTCAATTCTCTCTGAAGACTGGTTGGAGGGAGGACTCCAGAGGGGGTTATGCTTGGTTAGACCCCTTTGTGGTTGCTACAGGAGGGCTGCAGCCACAGCCCTGACTCCTCAAGGTTCTGGTGTCACAGAGCTGCCTGTCACTGCTCTTGGGCAAGAGCCCACTGCTTGTTAATCCCCACTGCGAAGAAGAGGTGAGTGATACATCTACAGCTACGGTTTCCCAAAGTAATCTTTACTAATTAGTCAAGAAAATGAATAAGAAATATGTTCTTTCCCTCAGAAGGCTCTAATCCCACTTGACTGAGCAGTATTAAGCAATCCTATCAAAGAGAATGTATTTTTGAAGCAGTCCTTGGGGCAAAATTAGACCTTCAAGAATAAGAAATAATGAGAGTTGTAAGGGGAGAGGTTTTTTTTATTTTTAGAACCAGTATTAAAGAAGAGCTTTTGCTTCTGAGTCAAGTTCCCATGCTTTTTCATTATGTTCTTTGGCTGAAGTGGTCTTTAGATAACAAATGTGTTGAGCTGTTCTGTCTCACTAAGTTAGAATTAGGTTATGTCTGTGCAGAAGAAAGTTTTGGAATAGCTGCAAAAACAATTACAATGCTGCCTGATTCACTGATGATGTTAATTGTAAATCCGTATTAATCTAGGGCTGGGCAGGAGTTGCCAGAAGGATTCATTTTCCATGTAGCATGACAGATGCTTGTCTCCCTTTCCTTTTTTCTGGTGCCTGAGACCTTGGATATCTCCAGTATTTTCTGAAAGCATAAACAGTAGCCTTAAGCAAAGTTGCAGTTGATAGGAAGGTTGCAATAGCCTATATAAATCTTCTTACATGACTTCAGCTCTCATAAAAGCAGCTCATAATATTTTAATCATAATCTGGAAGTACTTGAATACTAACACATAGGAAATACTGTACCAACAGCTAGTTTCTTACTTAGGAAAATTTAGGATGAATATTTCTTTTTTTGATGTGATTCTTAATAAGGAACAGATAAAAATGAAAGATAATATTTTTTTTAACTCCATTTTAAAACCAAGATAGAAAGTTGTTCTTTCCAGTCAGATGCCACATCTCTTTCTGTTTGCAGGAGTTTTCAAACTCTGTGTATGCTGCTGAGCTATGGCAGGCTATTTGTGTGGGAATTATTTCTGTTTGGAGCTGTGTGTTTGCAAAAGCCTGTCGATGCTTGTGTTTTACTGTGCAACTGTGAAAAGCTGCTTGGCTTATGACAAACTTTTCTAGGGATAAGGAGAGCATGAAAAAATACAGCATGCTGGTTGGTTTTGCCTCTAGTACAAAGATGGGCTGGCAGGTTGTTGCATGGGAATAACCAATTATAAGCAATCTAGGAGATCCAGGGGCATGGGGTGCGTGCCAGGAGCTGTGACTTTGGTGTGGGCTCCTGGTGTCACCTCGATGTGGCCACACCACCAGGAGCTGAGGCAGAGGTGAGTTCTGCAGCTGCCTGAGTGAATGCAGGGAGTGGGAGTGATGGACCACAATCCTACAGATTCCTGCCTCCAGGAAAACCACTGAAATAGGAACTGCTGCTGGGAGATTGCAGCAAGTCCTGTGTCTCTGGCAAAGCCCACATGAAAAATTCAATCCATTTTGGTACATTGCTGAAAAATTAGCAGTTCTATGGTTGTGAGACCAGTGAAGGTACTGACCAATATGAATAGGGCAGTTTATATTCACAAGCATCTTATTAGGCTCTCTGTGGACTCAGGGAGATCTTGCTGTTTCAAAATGTAAGTGAATCACATTTTCGCCCCAGGCATAAGAGCTAAAAAGTTGGGGGAGGGAAGTGGTTAATGAATAGCAAAGATGGGTGCAAATTCATGTCACAGAAGTTGAATAGAGATCACAGATCTTCCAGGCTCTTCTGTGGCTGGCACAGACAAAGGAACCACTAAATTGTTCCTGTGACAGAGACTGCACAGCCCGTGAAAGGGTCCTATTAAGTGTGCTTTTACCCAGAACATTTAGGACTGTAATTGCTGATGCAAGCTACTTGGCACAGCAACTGACAGTTCATTCATAACTCGGTGGTTTCTCCGTTAATAACTTACCCCCTAATTAGTTCCTGGGAAGGTACTGTATGAAATCATAAAGTCATATTCTTGTAACTTCTCCAGTGTCACATCTGGCCCGTGCTAGCCACAAAGGACTGGAATTCACCAGTCTGCTGAGCTGGAGCTGGAAGCTGTCTGGGCATGGGAGAAGAAGATATCAACTGCTCTGTGTTGTTCTCAGTCCTAAAATAAACGGTTGGGCCAGGAACAGCATCAGCGAGGGCACTCAGCCCCCTCCAGCACCCAGCTGCTTGCTGGGGGAGTGGAATGCAGCCCTGCAAAGAAACACGGTGTAAAGACCATTCATTATGGTGATGCTGTGTCCCCTGTGGTTCCCTACACTCAGGTAAGATTCACACCTGTCGGTCCAAGGATCTGGCCAGAATTTCTTTTGGTGGCTTATGATTCCCTCCAGTTCTTATTAAGGAAGTCAAATACATTTTCTGCAACTAATCTAAGGATAAACTGGCTTTCATTTTCTGCTGTGCCTCCTCAACTCTCTTTTTAATATTCAAGGATAATAATGGACTGGCCCTACCATTCTCTTGCTTTTGTTTTGGGTTGTTTAAATGAATTTCCAAGTCTCTGACCTTCTGCATCAGCTGCACCATCTGCTTGAGAGTGACATTTTCTTCGTCTTGGCAACCAAAGACCTGGAGTTGCAGCTCTTTACACTTCTTTTTACCGTGCAGCAAAAAGAGTCTATTGAAGCAGAAAAAAATGCCAAACCACACTTCTACTTTATTGTTTCATGCTTACCTGTGCAAGGTTACTCAGTGCAATCATCCGGTGCTAACTCACCTTTCGGAACAAATTCAGAGCTGACTGTTGTCTGCACTGAGGCCACTTCAGCAGGATATTGTCCTACAGGGGCTGCACAATTTGAGATTAATTTAATGGTGCTCTTAACTCATGTATTTTGTGAGGGCTTTTTTCTTTCTCTAGAGTTAGGGGTCTGAACTCCAAATCCAGGTGGGTCTGAAGTTCTCTGAAGGGTCATCTCTTGCCCACCAAGACCATAGGAGAAATTTATGAAGCTTGGGTGAGGAAATAGTTACTAAAGGTCACTCACCTCTCTAAAATGTATCTGAGTGTCAACACAAAGCTGGAAATTTTTTTGCCAGGTCTTTTTTTTAGTCTCAGTCACAAGCTTCCAGGAAATGCAGGTTTTTAATGCTTTTTAGCTAAAGGTCCCCTTTCGGCAAGTACTTTGTACCTGAATATTCCTGCAATGAGTAACTCAAACAGATGCACTACTGCTACAGCTAGGTCTCCATCAGTTAACCCAAGTTTCTTGCTGTTATGTTATTTATTAAGATGGTTATTTCTTGAATTGAAATTTGAGATACCTATTAACACATGTTATGAGCTGAACAGATGGCTATATATTTCTAGCCCCAAAAAATATGTTATGCAGCCAATGCAGCTGTCCTGCCATCCACAGGAGTCATAAAAATTTAAATAAACTAAACTTTACCTATTTTTTTTCTTAAGTATTTATTCAAAATTTTCTGAAGGGCAGATTTTATTGCCCTAGAAAAATGCTAACTTTCATAATATTTCACATGCTATAAAAGAACATCCCAAGATAAGACATAACTGCAGATCAAATCTAATGGTGACCTGCTGACCAGCAGTTTAAAAATCAGGAGCTTGGCTTACATGAAATGATCAGATATGGCCATTACATGGGCAGAGGGTTCAGAGCATGAGGTCTTGGCAAGGTATCTTTTGCCTCATCAGGTGCAATTTCTGAATTGGAGTTGAGCAGCACAACCCAGAGCCACTTGTAGAGCTGCTGAAGTAGCCTGAGTTGAGTGGAGGAAGGGCTGGCTGAGGATTTATTGGGAAAGGGGTTAGCTGAGGTGGTGTCAGGACCAAGGGATCTGTGCAGAGTGGCCCAAGCCTCTCCATGAGTGGAAGGAGCAGGAGCAATGTTGGTGTTTGTGATGCTTCACTTTTGGCCACTCCAGCTTGGCACTCGGCATCAAAGTAACTTTTTTGTAACGTTAAATGTTTTTATTCTTTTTTACAAACTCAGGCTTTATGGGATTTCTGTCAACTGGCTGCAGTCATAACAACAGTAAAAATCCGGGCTTGTTTCGTGGACAGGGTGCTGGTAAAGGTCTTGTCCTGGCTGTCACTGGAGCTGGAGCTGGAGCTGCCCAGTTACCCAGGGAACAGGGTGGAAGGTCACAGTTGGCTTGGCCAGCCTTGCTTCCAGGAGGAGCGCAGCCCATGCGGGCACAGAGCAGGTGAGTGTCCCTCTTCTGCGGCTGAGGGGAACTGAAACACAAAGGGGTTAAAAGATTCCTTTGAAGTCACCCCTCCAGATGGTCCCACAGCCAGGAATAAAACTCATGTTTCTGCAGGTTCCACCAGAGCATTTCACAATTATCTGAGGGTTTTTTCCTAGTATCTACCGTCAAGAAATGCACTGAGACCTATTTGCGTGTGATTTCAATAAACCAGCCTGCAAGTCCTTAGGGAGGAAATGCACAGTGAAAAGTTATGGACTGCAGAACCTCATTACTTCAGTCACCCAAAGTGCAGCTCTGACCAAGGGCTGCCCCACTTCCCTTCCAGGGCAGGGAAATGCCAGCTCTAGTCTGACTCCATTGGGTCTGATGCCTCTAGCCTGAATGTGACATTACAAGAGGCTGACAGTAATGCCTACACAAACTGAAGTTTCTTTGTCATCATGGAAATTTGGCAGCTGGGCTACACTGGCACTGAGGAGGTCCCTGATACTGCAACCCAGACCACCCCGTGGGCTGGTTATCCTGCAAAGAAAGCAGCTCTGTGCCACACCAGGGAAGGAGTTCCTAAGCCAGACTGCTCCCCTGGCTCTCTGCTGCACTGTAGGTTCCAGTGAGCAATTCTCATGCCTCTTCTGGGGGGCAGCATAAGGACATTTGAACAGCTTTGGCTTAAAACTGGCCACTTCCTGGGCAAGGGATAGGAGAGCTGTGGGTTAACACTTAACCTGAACACTCATTTTGGTTCTAGATGTTAAAGATGTTAAATCTGAAATTTCACTAAGAAGCATCATGAAGGTCCCTTCTCAACAGTTGGTGCTGTGGAACAAATATGGACTTCTGTACTCAGAACCAAAGGTGGCAGCTTCGTTTTAAAACTGACATCTTTTGAGACAAAAAACAGTCTGCCATGTAGACAGAGCAGGACTTCAAACAGTTTTGGGGAATTTACAGATGAAAGGAGGAATCTTTAATTACATTTTTTAAAAGCACAATAGCGGGATGTCCTTAGAATCACAGCTCACAACTCGGCTGGGCTGGACCATTTGGGGGAGCAAGAAGTGAAAATATGTTTTTACTGTAGCAAGCACAGAAGAAGCAATCTTAATTAAACTATGTGTGATACCTTTTCTGTGTACTTTTCTTTTTATATGTTGTTAGGAAATGGGCCAATTTCAGGAATGTAGTTTTTAATTTTCACTACTACAGCAGTTGGGCTGATAGCCTTTACAAAAATACAGAGCAATGTTCTGGAGTTAGAACCAGACCACACTGACTGACACACAAAGGAATTGTCTCTTAAGAAACCAGAAACCTTTAGAACTGCAGAACTGCGAGGGATTTCAGAAAATCTCTCAGTCTAGCCCTGCACTGAGGTGGGATCAAATGCTCCCTGCCCACCCTGGCACACACACATCCTAAATTCCCAAAAACTTCCTGTGAAGGAAGCTCCTCTGGCCCAGCAGTCAGTCTGTTCTGGTGCCTCACCACAACAAATGCTCACTGCTATGACAATGTTACACTTCACAGTTGGACTTGATGATCCTTGTGGGTCCCATCCAACTCAGAATAATCTGTGATATCTGTGAAATTAGCTAAAGTGCGGTTTGAACTTAAAATTTAGGACATTTTTACATTGCTGGAGCAACACAAGAGGCCCACTAATGCAAGTGAAAACAGGGTCCTCAGTTTCTGGTGACATTTCTGAGGCTACAGACTGGAAAAACTCCTGAGTACAATGATGTTATTGGCTGCATAAAGAAAAGTAGATCATATACTTCAACTTTCCTCAGAGAGTGTTGTACAATGACAACATTTGTATTGTCTGGAAGTAATAAAAAGAACTGCCTTGATAACAAGAGAGGGTTCAAGATTCTGAAACCATCTGCCACATATTTTAACACATGTACAATAGACTTCTGATGTAATTTAATTATTTTTTCCCCCATGCTTTGTGTATTGCATCCTCCTCAGTTTAACACTAAAGGAGAGCTTTCAGACACACCCACTGTGTAGTACATCCCACACGAAGCTGTACAGGTGAAAACAGTCTGCAAAATCTGTTTTGTTGCACGACGTGCTGTAATTGACAGCGAGGTATCTGGGCTTCTTCTAGAATGCCTATTTTTAAGGATGTTTTCTCTCTCTGTGAATTGAATAAACCAGTTTTGCAATCTGCTGCAGGCCCCACCCTGCCTAACCCTGGCTAGTTAACCTGTAACTGATTGCAAAACTGGTTTGAGTCACACACTGAAGAAAGAGACGTAAATGAGGTTTTAAATAGCTCAGCTCTCCTCACCAATAACATCACCCATCGGTTGTTAGTGGCGGTGCCATAGAAGAGCACAGCACGTGTCATCCTTTTGCCACACTTTAATAGATCTTTTCATGCTTTTGGAGATTGAAAATTAGGCAGAAATAGAAGTCCCTCCCCAGTGCTGCAGCCTGGATGCCAGATTCGTTCCCTGTTTTCAGGATTCACATGGATGCCGTGGAAAGCTCTGACATAACTGAGCAGCCATAGCTCAGCTGATGTGCATTGCCTTGCTAAGCCACTGCTACTGGCTCACATTTCTGAGCCTGTGCTCGTGAGATGTTGGTAAACAGCCACAAACCCTTCAAGCCTGGGCAGCAGAACAAGCCCACGTCTCAAACAAACAGCTTTTACTTACTGTTTTACTGAATTAACAAGGCAGGTTAGACAACAGTCACCTGGAGAAAAGGGAACAGAACAAAGAGGTATGGGCATATACATGTTTCATATGTAGAATGTTTATGTTGATGTGTTACTAAAACAACTCGATCCCATGCAAGTTTCTTTTCCCCGTTGTTTTGCCATAATGCCTGGTCAGAAGGAGCCCAGCCCAGGGACTAAAAATGTAAAGTCAGTGAATGCTCCTTCTGAGCAGTTGTTGCTTCTAACTGGCTTTATATTTCCCATTGCCTCTGGCCCGTTTTCAACCTCTAATTCTTTTATTGCAGAAGGGAGCAGAGTGAGCAGGAGTTACAATGCAGAGATACATTCATGCCTAATTCCAGTCCAGATGAAGCCAACAAGTAAATTTTTCCCAGGCTACGTTGAGGCCACACAACTGATGGAGCCCCCTTACCTCTCTAAGAGATACACTGGTGTCCATGCTCTTGCTCTCATGGAAAGGGGAGATTAAATCCCATTTCAGTTCCCAGTTTGGAGGGAAATATCCACTAATGGATATAATATCCACTAGTCTTGCCCAGAAATGCTGGAAGAAATCCACTGCTTCCTTCTGCAAGGAGAAGTAAGATGCAATTAATATCTTTGAAGGAGAACCTGCTATTCTGCCACAGAGCAGCTTCCTGCTGGGCAGTGCTCCCTCCATAGGGCTTGGAAGAGTGGACTTATCTCAGGCAGAGGAGGACATTAAACTTGAGTTTCCTTCAGTGCTGAATGGACTGAAGTTTAACTACTTTGCTGCAAGGGAGTGGATGGCAGTGTCCCCTTCTTCCTGTCTGTAAAACACAGAGGCCATCTGTGTCCTGGGGTTTTTCCTCCCAAATTGGTCTCAAACCAGGACAATCTGTCAGTTTGAAAAGCAGAGCAGAGACAGCCACCCTCAGCAGAGGCCAGTGGGGCCCAAGTCACAGCAGGAGAACACCCCCTGTTGTGCCTAACAAGGGTCATTATGCTGACAAAAGGCTCTCCTCAGGATTTCCCTTTTGGCTGGTACTGGGCACCTCTGATTTACCTGTGCTGAGTCTCATTGTCAGGCACCCGCCTTTTCCCAAGCACTGTCAAACACAAAAGCAAACACGTCAGGCAGGATTGCAACACCGAGAGCTGGGGAGGTTTATCCTTAAAGGAATCAGCTCTGGGGTCACGCAGGCCAGTGCAGGGAAAACATTTTAAAAAGAAATTCTCATGAAAAAAAGGAGCTTTTGTTGAGGTTTTATTCAGGTAATCTTTTTGTGTGACTGACTCACATGAACATTTCTATGCTGAGGGGTGGCAGGAGGTGGTGCCCTGGCAGAGTTCAGCCAGGTACCACTGCCCTTTGCTGGTATGGACAAGATTAGAGGAGGAAACACTGCCCAAGGAAGGGGTTACAGGCTTTGAATTTTGTCTAACTACTACCCAGGGTTTCTTTTTTACTTGCCTTTGGCTGTTAAAAGTGACTCAAAAGCCTTCACCTGCCTACAGCTGTGTATGTAAGGCCATTATTATGAATAAATCAAATTACTTCCCTTTGCATGTGTTTGGAAGGAGCTTCACATTGCTGAATGCTCTACTGCAGCTGAGAACACGGCCCCTCAGTTTCAGTTTTTTCCAAGAGGCACTGATGTCAGCTTGGAAATGCCTCTCTTTTACAAGCCATTTAATTGCTTACTTAAAAAATTCACCAAAGCTCAGCTGGGGCCTGATTTTCAGTGAACCTCAGTTCTGCACCCACAAGGAATTTAGATGACTCTGTGACCTCGTAGTAAATGAATAAATTAGAAATATGACATTTTAAAAACACTGATTGTACCTGGAATACATTTGGGATAAAATATCTTAAGGCACAAATAAGTTGTACTCATTTAGGAGTATTTTGGAAGCTGACTTGTGGACAAGTTGGGAGCTTGACTCTTCAACTCTACCAGATAATAAAAAGCTGGAAGAATTACCAGAGCTGAAGAGAGTATTTTTATATGTAAATAAGAAAGAAAAACTACTTGAGGGCAGTGTGCTTGCATTAGGAGAGTCAGAGGTGCTATGGGTGTACTTGGATGGTACTGAGTTTTGCTGTTACCTTTGCTACTGTGAGGGTTGCTCTGACTTCCCATTACAATTTCCAGTTAGTAAAAAGGAAATGCTAACGCTTAGGGCACAGGGGTGGTGTGAGGATGAGCTGCTTGGTGTGTGTAAAGTGCTTTAAAAATGATAAATGTTATATAATTGGAAAATGCTGACTGTTATCACCCATCTGGGACTGATTATGAAAAATAGCAATTAATTTTCTCAGGATCTAGAGGGTAAAGGAAGCATAAAACAGACAAGGCTGTGCAGGTGTTGGAGTAACTGGGCTTGTGAGGTCAACTAAGATGAAATCACATGTGAAATGAGGTCAGGATTCTCTATGTTTATGGTAAACATTTGTCCATTACATTATCTCATTGTTTGACACTCTTGTACCCAGCTCTTTAATGATTCTTACAGGGCCTGTGACTCACAGGTGTGAGGGTGTCCCACTCACCTGTGCCACCCCTGTGGGCAGAGCACCCAGCCCTGGGCTGAGACCAGCAGGACTTGTGCTCGTCCCTGTCCCCCTTCTGACAAAACCTGCCCGTTCAGACTGGACAGCCAATCAATCCCCCATGTCTGTGAGGTGCTGTTCTTCCTGCAGGACATTGCTTTGGGATGGTTCTCCACTTCCATGGGCTACTCCAAGCACTGGCAGAGTGTCCTGGCTGGCTCTCAATGGGATGTAACACATCATGAGCAGAGGAGCAAAAAAGCCAGAACAAAGAGAGCATTTGCAATCAGGATTAAGCTTCATAGCAGCCACTCTGGCCACTGGAGCTTGCAAAGCTGCGAAACTCTGAATTTTAAATGCATTAAGTTGTTTTAATTTCAAGTAAGTAGCACTGTCAGTCCAGTTACTGTTTGTCATGACAGAAAAAGCAGTGAGAGAAGAGACAGTCTGATGCTGAAATGTAAAGTGGGGATCCTACTCTGATGGGGTAGAGCACCAGCTACCCTCAGTGGCTCCTGCACCTTCAACTGACTCTTTTTTTACCCCTCTTTCGAAACTGTCTTCCTAAATACCGGCTAGATGAAAAGCATTTGTGGTTCCCCCCTGGGAAGGATGAGGAAAGGTCGGGATTTACATGGTGATATTTACTGCTACAAGTTCTGTAATAGCCATTCCAGAAACTTGGTTCAGTGGTTCTCAGCCCTGTGAACTGAGCCCATCTAACTACATACCCATGCACCATTAGGATTTCCCAGTAGCTTTAGGTTATTTTTTATTCTTTCATTACCAATCAACTGCAAATTACTCTTTGTAATTTTCCTACCAAAAAGCCGTGTAAACCTGGCCTTCAAGGATTAGTCGCAGTAAGGATTGCATTACCTCTCTTTAGATTTCCTTTTATACTCATTTGAACATCTAAAAAGTCGAGTTTAACAGGAAATAGGAAATATGTTCTTATAAGAGTCCCTTTCCTTTGCCTCTCCTCACCCTCTTTCCCCCTTCAAAAGTAGAAAGATTGAATCCTGCTAGTTTTGTACTGCCTGAGAACTGGTACTGGGCTCTCTCATCTCCCCTGCTCTGTTCTGAACAAACTCTGAGCTTTGCAGGTGGCTGGAACAAGTTTGTATTTTATTACAGCAGAAGAAAACACTGAGAAAATAATGAAGCACGAGAAACTCAGATACTTTTTGCAAGTCTGATTATGCAGATGACATAGAAGAGTGTGTGACAAGAGAACAGATATCTTCTGACTTCTTCATTTTTAGCAACATCACCCTTAACACCTCTGCAGAGCTCAGACCTCACTTCTGTTTTCTCTAAATTTTGTTTACCATGTGTGATTCTATCTGCATCATGAGTGGAGAAATGGAAAAATCAGTGTAAAATAAGGATAGCTGTATTCTAGTTGTGCCTTCAGTGTGCAATCTGTCCTACTTGCCTTGATCATATATTGGGTACCCCTGCCACTCCCATGAAGTTTGGGTTTGTATTTATCAGAACTTTCAATGATACCTTGGATTTTGTATGGATAAGGACTGTTAAACAATTCTTCCATGTCTGGGACAGTTTGTTTCCACTTTAGACACTGTCACTTGTGGCTCACTGGTGTTGGTAGTTTTTCCTCATGCATGGCATGTGGCTTTCCAGGGATTAGATGAAGCAGCAGCCAGGGAAGTCTGTGTCTGCTGTTCTTGGTGTGACAGGATCACAGCCTGTCCCTGGTGAAGCTGCCTGTTGCTTTCTCTGGTGAAATATCTTCATTTCTTGTGTTGAGGTGGCAGAATGCCCCTGCCTGCAGAAGTCACCTATGGAGTCATTTTGGTGAGATAAGTGGATGCTTGGGAATGACCTTGTGCAACAGATCTCGCAGCAGATGGTGCTTTTAAGTGCTCTGAAATACTCCTTGGATGTAGATTTTGAGCTAAAGGCAGCCTCTAATGGTACTTCGGTGGTTAAAATAAGCATTAAGGTGTCTTTCATTACTATTGTTACTGTTATTTTTATTGCTATTTGTATAATTATTTTTATTTTTCATGTGTCTAGATAAGCATGAATAATTCCCAGAATAGGTACCCACCTAAACCCCATTGAAACTAAAATAAATTAGGTACTTAGATACTGAAGAGGATTAAAAATACCTGTACCTAACATCAAACATGTAAACACCATTAGAAATCTAGGCCAAAGTGAAGGGAGAGAACAAAATATGCCATTTGCATATTAAGCAGGCTGAGAAATGCTCATAAACCTGAAATTTTTATGAATCAAAGAGATGCTTTGGGAATTTGAACAGGAATTCTTTTTCTCCTTTTTTTTCCTCTCCCAGCACAAAAGGACAGTAACACCACGAAATTTGTAGTGCAAAACACATTTTCAGAAAGCCCAACCACACAAGTGGCTTCGATAGCAATTCATTTCAATCAGTGGCACTAGGAATTATTGCTGTCAGGAGGAGGAACAGGCTGCTGTGCCTATATTGTTTGCTAAAGCAGGACGAGAGCCACACCATTTTGGTGTGAGTGATTTCATCAATGGGAGAAATACTCAGCGCTGGACTCTGGTCATATCATTTTAAAAAGCTCTCAGTTCACCTTTAGAAATAAGCACCCAGGATTGTCTGAAATTATGTATTTCCATTCCCTGTACTATTTTAACTCAGTTGGGCTCTGAGGCCATGGTTTATGTCCTGGCTTCCTCTTGACTCAATTATTGTAATTCATTATTAAACTGTTACTTGTTTTCATTCTTTACACTGTCTGCTGCTTAACAAAGCTCAGCAGTCAACCTGTAATATGGAGAGCTCTGTTACATTACATTACAGCATCCCCACAGCATTTTTTTTGGCATGTTCAGCGGCACATTGATTTGGATTAATTTCTTTAATTTCTTAAATTAAAGAAAATTTAATTCTTTGCACACTATAGATTAACCCCAACCTATGCAGTGCTTTAAGCATTTCCTGGGATTAGCAGTTTTCCTAATCCAAACTGCAATCCAAGTACAGAGTATTAAAATTCTTTCAGTGTTTGTAACCAACATGCTGATTCCAAGTGTTGTTGAGCTTTGAGGTTCTTTCCAAGTCCAGAATGGGCTCTGGATCTAGAATTTGCAAAGTCCATCTTGTTTTCATCTGCCAGTGCTCTCTAGACAGATAAGAGATTATTTATTCCTAGAGTAAGCAAGGAATTCTGTTAACCCTGTGTCTTTGCGTGCTGTTTCATCTCTTGTAGACTTAAAAGCACCCTGTGTTTTTGGGTGGCTGGGCTGAAATGAGTAAGTCATGGTCCCTGTACCCAGTGCCCCCTACTATCAGCATCTCATTAATGAAGACAGAAGTGGTTGCTATATGTAAAGCACAGTCCAGCCTCCACCTTATCTCTGAGTATGTTCACACTTGCCTCTGCCCCAGACTCAATAGGACTTGCAGCACTCAAAATAGTGTTTCACTGACAAATGCAAGACTTGATAGTGCTGCAGACTTTTATTTTCTAATTCTTTTGCTTTCTCTTTTTACCCTTCCTTACCTTACACTTTCCATGGTGAGGCTGTCTCCTGTTTCTACTACTTCCTATTTTTTCTTCTCCTAAACTACAGTCTCCCTTGCTCTCCCAGCTGGTTTCCTTTCAGCTGTTCTTTCTGCCCCATCAATTCCTTTTCTTTTTCAGCTTTTCCTTTCTCCATTTTTATCACCCTTTTAAAATTTGCTTTCATTTTTCCTGTCTTCTGTCTGCAGTTTCAAAAATTTCTCTCACTTTCTCTCCTCATTTCTCTGTCTTTTCTCTTTCCCCGTCTCTTTTCCTGAAGTCCTTTTACTGGTGTCTGTCTCTTGAATCTCATTCTTTCCCTTTCTTACCACATTTTCCCATATTCCCCACTTGTATGTCTCCTTTCTAGCTGAGATAGGCATTTGTCCCCAGGAACTGCCCCTGCCTGGGCTTGTCCCAATGTCCCTTTGTTTTCCCCAGCTTTTGTAACTCTCAGCGCACCTGTGTGCCTGAAGAAGCCATTCATCAATAAACAGAGGGCAGGCAATTCATCAAAGTTCTGTCTATGAATGTGCTGCCAATGCACCTTCCTTCTTTATCCATGGGGCCTCCAAAGCCTCCCCTCGCATGGAGACAGTGGCTGGACTAACAGGCTGGCTGATCCTGATGCTGTTTCTCCTCCTCTCTACCATGAGTCAGAATGCACAGACCTCTCCCCCCAGTACACCTTTTCTTCCAGTCAGAAAGTTGTGGGCATTCCAGGTGTGTATGTTTTGAAGTGCCTGGCAATGTGGTATGGCATGACACGACAATCTCCAGGATGCATGAGCCAGGAGGCAAGAGATCCATACCTGACAGAATTTCCCTCCCTCAGTGTTCAGAGGACATTGGTTTTGTCTGGACCCTACTGGCTGTGCTTCCCTAGGGCCGTGGTTTAGTCACCACCCTGGTTTGCTGTTCATCCTGGCCCCAGTTTTGGTGGTTTAATTGCTATGTACAGTTGCCTGGGAGCAAGATATTGTCAGGACCCGGCCTTGAGCTGAAAACTGGATTGTGGCCGAACTTTTACATTGTGCCAGTGGAAGGCTTCCAGTCTTTTCCAAGCATTTGTTTTTACCTTTCTTCCACGGGAGCATTTCTTCCTCTGAAGGACACTAACATAAAAGCTTCAGAACCTGGGAAATAGACAATTGTGTGAGCCTTCCCTGCTGCTTGCAGTTAACAAAAACATAGGAGGCATCAGGTAAATTTGTTTGTTCTTCCACAATTCTTCTGAATTCTGCATTGCAAAAGAGCCAGTGAACTGTCTGTCTGCAGACACAGCAAACAGCTACAACCTGATTTGAGTCTGATTTGTGTTCACCCACAACGATGGCTGCAGAAACAATCTTCTTTTTTTTTCTTTTCCACAAGGAGAGCATGATCCCGCAAAATTTCTACCACTTTTATTTGTGAGATCTGCTATAGGTAAGAAGTTTCCCAGCTCCACTTATCCATTGTCCAAAGATTTGCTGCTCTCCCTCCACATGTACTGTGAAAACTTTTGGGCCCTGCACAGGCATAGAATTTAAGAGTCAGTATTCTTGGTACTTTCTCTGCAAAAAAATCACATTTATTTAAAGACATTTCACATTTCTGTGCATGCAGCAAGCATAGCAGAGGGAGTTTAAAGCCTAGTGACTAAAAAAATCTATGTTATAGGTGTTAGGGGGCAATGTTTTGTCCCATTTTTCTGCTCCAACTTTGGAATACAGTTGGTAAACTCTAAGTGCACTCAGGAGACTATGGCTTTTGTGCAGACATCTGCAAAGTGATTGAATTTTACCAATTGTGCAGGCACTCAGACACTTATTAGACAATATTACCAGAGCTATTTGGAAAGAAGGAGTGGAAGAGAAAAGAAATTCTGCATGTGTGAAGGGTGTTTTTGTAGTCTGTTTTGGGGAAGAAATTTTTCAGCCAGTGTGGAATGGTGTGGGGAAAAAATATCCAAAATATGTTCATTTTTGCATTCTCACAGTCCTTTGAGACTCAGCCTTTGGCTTCATTTGATGTTGTTACTTGCTGCACACCTTTTCTGCAGGGGTGTTTTAGCAGGTTTCAGTCAGTGTCGTGTGTGTGACCCTGCACCTTCTGCCTGCTGTACACGCTCCGTGCCTGCTCCACAAAGGTAAAAACCAGCTGCAGCTTCCCTGCAAACTGCAATGTGAGCTTCAAGTGGCTCCTTTTCAAGAGGCTCTGGGGTCAGTCACAGGCTGCAAGGATGTCTGTTAACAGCATGGCTGTCTCACAGGATTGGTGCCGTGAAAGTACTGGGACAAGCAGGTTTCTGGTATTCACAAAATGACATGCAGGGCATGCCTTCTCACTGTCGCAAAAAATTAATATGCAGGGCATTTACTGAGGATTCCACCAGCATGTCATGGACCTACATGCAGTGTGAACATGTAAATTCTACCTAGTGACACTGACACGTTGTTCTTCTGAGGTTATGATGGGATTTTCGTGATCGCTCCAAACGCGATAGCCCTGCTGGGCAAACTTTCAAAGGTGGGTAGAAATGTGTGTTTGCACATCAAAATAGGCAATTTATTTCACAAACACCAAGGTGTCCAGTTATCCATTCTGCTTATGCAAATATGAATTTTCACAACCACAACAGCTGTGCCTTCCCTGCAATTATTTCCATAAGGTAGTGGATTGTTAAGTGAAGGAGATGAGCCTGTGATGCTGCTTGGGAAGTGTTTCTGGGAGATGGGTTGCACAAGACAAGAAGGGTACAGACAGTCCAGTGGCACTCAGGCTCACTCATTTGGAGTGGTGCAAAACTGGCATTGTGAAATCTGGATCTGGGGACAGCTTTGTGAGAAAGGTCAGGATCTGGATTGAGGGTGAGGACTGTAGACCCCTGGGCCATGCTACGTCCATGTCCATTTGGGATGTCTTCTCCTCCCACACTCTAGGGCTCTCCTGGGCCCTGGGGTGCCGTGGTGGCCTTTTNAGTTGCGGCGCTGCGGGGCCGCGGCCGGAGCTGCAACAGGCGCTGCCGCCCGCTCCGCTCCGCTCCCCCACTCGCACTCCCTGGCCTGAGTCACCGCTCGGCACCGGGCGCGCTCACGCCGCTCTCTCACTCACATCCATACACACACACAGGCTCTCCCCCCGCGTACACGCACACGCGCGCCCCGATCCTTGGTATTTTTCATATTTTTTTTTT
>VZTZ01013062.1:48327-62852 GCA_013400955.1 Drymodes brunneopygia
TTTTTTTACCTTGGTGGTAAAACACGTCTTTTCATGCTGCACTGGTGTTTATTTAAGTCATAAGGCATTTTCTGTACCAGTAGGGATAATTCTGCATTTTGTTTGCTCCAGATTTTTATCAGCTGACCAAGCAGAAATTTTGGATGCAAAGGATTTCTTTCAATTTTCCTCCTTAGCAATCTAGAAATACCTTCAGAAAGTACTTTATCACTAAATATATTTGGTGTATTGTGAGCATCAATCCTGCTTAGGCTGCTTTGGTGAAGTAAGTATTGTTGGCCTTTTCAGCCAGAAGAGTGGAACAACAGCTCTTGAGATTCAAATTGTGGTTTTATATTCTCCGCAGTTTCTTAGTCGGTGCTGAGTGGGGTGTATGCCAGCACTGAAGCAGAGGAAAGATGTTGATTTGTCAGGAGTCTTAGCAAAGACAGAGCGCACTTAAAGGAGTTTTAATTAAACAGCTAGAAAAGAACAGCAGAAACTTAATTACGAAGCAGCCCCGGCCGTGAGTGTCCAGCTGAGCAGCGATGGCGTGTTGTGATGTGTGAGCATGTGTGTAACGTGTTTGGTGTCACTTGGAACCATTGTTGTTGTTGCTGCTGCTGGACGCTGTAGTGGTTTTGGATATCGTTAAAGTGGTTTCTGGGCTTTGTTTGTCCATGCCTGAAAAAGTTAAGTTCAGTTGAGTCACATGCTGAGGAAAAAAGCATTTCTTCCTTCTTTCTGTTTAAGCTGCCTTTGTGATAATATTGTAAGTGAACTTTCAAGGTACGGTACAGGCAATACAGGAATAAAAACTTCTGGAGCTGTAGAGAAATACTGGCATCTTTCACTTCAAAAAAAGGGAAAGGTAAAAATATGCAGTCGTGTATCATGATACGGCTGTCAGTTTTCAATCTGTAAACAGGATGGTTGCACTGTTGGAAGAATTTCACCAGAAGTAATCTGATTTTATTAGAATGTGCCTAAGACTGTTCCCAAAACATGGGGATTTACTACAACGTTCTGAATGGGTGTGTTTGGGAGAAGGTTACCTTCAAACCTGTTATGAACACAGGGTTTCTTACTGGATATACACCATATTTATATATATATATATCACTCATTCTAGTTGGTACTTCTTCATGTCACTAGTATTAATCCTATACCCCTCCAGAGATGGTTTAAAAGCTCTTTCTGTAGTGATTCCATTTATTTAGGGAGAAAATGTTTGCTGGATCCAATCCTTGCTCAGGTTAAAGTGACCAGGATGACTCATAGGAATAAACATTTGCTGGATCAAATACTGAGCTATTTACAGCATATGCTTTATGTACATGGTTAGTGTGAGATTTGATGTCTAAAGAAGGACATCTCTGATTTAAAAGAATATCAGTTTGACACACATACTTCTTCAAATTTCTACACGGGGCTTATGTTCTGCTTAACTTGTAATCTGCCTAAGACTTGAAGGCAAATTTCTACTAGCAGCTGATCATTCATTCCATTTGGGCTCTTATTCATAGCACGTGCAAATATGAGGAGAGGGCGGACTTTTCAGAAATCTGGTCTGAATTCAGGTTAATTCCATCATCTTCGTACGGCCTGTTGCTGGATTACATTGGCTGTAATGAGGGTGCAAATTGACCCTTTAAAAATGATTTTGAAGTCCCCAGTCCATCAGAGGGACCTACCTTTTCAGGAGAGAAATAGTCCTTATTTCTGGGATCTGAGGTTTGATTTGTTGTGTTGCTGTGTTGTGCTTTGCCATTAGAGCTTGCCGCGAGCAGGGATGTTTTATGTTCCTGAACTGCAGTCCTTTACCATTAAAAAATTACTTGAATCTCAACAAAATTTTAGAACTTTCAGAAGGTAAATCATCTCCCTGAAAGCAAGGGCTGTTAAAGGGTTTGTGGCAGTTGGTGCAAGTGCTGTGTAATTTAAATTGCATCCTGTGATATCTGAACAGATTAGTGGCATTATTAATTGTAAAGCTAACTGACTCTAAGCTATGCTGAAGACACAGTTTTAGAAGAAAAATCTCTGCAATAAATTCCCACTTTATGACCATATCTTGCTCTCTGTTCTTGGACAAAACTCCTTTTGACTTTTGCAAGTGGAACAAGGATGGAATAATATTTCCTGGAATAATTTTGTGTTTGGTTTTAATGACTGCTCATTTCCAAAACAGAAGAGAGTGAAAAGTTGCAGATTTAAGTCCTTGGAGGCAGCAGCTTCAAATCTGCTCCTCAGATCTGTCACATAAAATTCAGCTAAGTGTTTTCTGATGTAATACAACAAAATTCTCATTTTTGTATGAAGTCCTGATCCCACTGCAATCACTGTGAGTTTTATCTTGTTATTGGTAAAGCCAAAATTTCTCTCTGATGTTCTGGTGTTGATGCAGATTCAGTCACTTTTATACTGGATCAGGTTAATTAATGTTCCACCAGAATTATATTAATTTCAAAATACAGTGATGGAAGTCAGAATCGGGCTTCTAACAACGAAGTGGAGATATTCTACCCAAGAAGTCTCAAAGAGTGATCCATGCTGTGCTACGTGCCCTCATTTGCTGGGTGAATTTTTGTCCGTACGTCCGGAGCGCGATGGAAATCCGCAGAGTGTGTGAGGGATTTGCAGTCTCTTGCCCACTTGGTGCAGGGCTGTGACCCCATTTCCTGGTCCCTGCAGCCTGTGCCTGGCATGTCAGAGGCAGCCTCTTTTAGTTTGGCTCCTGTCCAGTCCAAGGTATCACCTACAACTTTTTGTTCTTTGTCTTCTGCTTGTTTACTGGAACAGCGTGATTGTCCCCCCCTGCATCCCGCCAGACCTCTGCAAGGGCCTTCTTGAATTTCTGGCTCTTGTTGGATTTTCCCTAAACTTTCGGGTCAGAGCCCGTCTGTGTGGCAGCAGGAGCACACGAGCACAGAATCCAAGTTTATTTGCTAGCAGGTCAGGAGGTAGAATGTGAAATCTCCATGTGCGGGGAGGGGGAAGGGAAGGAAAGGAAAGTTTGGGATTATGTGTAAAACTATTAAAATGCTATTGACTGGGAATCTAAAACAATGACGAGTGCTGTTGTTTTTACAGATACATGAACTGAAAACTGCTGCTAATGATGGGAAATGTTAATTATGTGAGAACATATTGAACTTATATTCTCTGGCATGAACTTTTTTAAATGCATCAACTGTGCTGCCTTTTATGCGCACAGCTTTCTAATTATCATAATTCAGTACAGCTCTGGCTTTTGGAAAGAGTTCAAGTGCAATCTCAACTTAACATGAAAGGAGTTGTTTTTTTTTTAACTGAGACTCTTCAAGAACAATTTGAAAAGATAATCTAAAAATGCTGCATACTTAGCTGGGTATAAGTCAGAAAATAAATATGTTCCCATAACTGCCTATCAAAGCAGAACAGATTATTAGGACAGAAAGTTATCTATTTTTCTCATCATGTCTTTCACACTCCTACAGAACACAGTTAAAAGAACATTTTTATAATTGAATATCATAGACAGATCTACTGCATATTGATTGACAGTTTTTATTTTGTCAGTTTTTGAAATAATTGAGTAGATGACTGTGTTGTTATGAAAAGATTTGTTCTCCTCCAATAGTAAGATTTAATTTTTTTAAATAAAGCAGAAAGACAACTTTCATGATACTTTTGTTGTTAACNTGTGCCATTGCCCTAGAGCTCTGCAAAAAAAATAAAAATGCTGTTGACAGTTTGTCAAATAGTGCTTCCAGTCTAAGACTGCAGTAGCCCATTGTTATGCCAGCAACAGGCAACAGAAGTTGTGGTACCATATGGCCAGTATATGCCTCAGATAAGCTATCTGTTAAATTTAGCCTATCAGTGGTGTTTTGATATGCTTCATGTTTGAATCGCCAACCAGTATGGCCTTGGGTATTTTTGGTGCCAAATTATTCCTTAACATTACAGACATCACAATTATTCCCTTGGTGGAATCTCTCACCATTCATTCACCTACCTCATGGTGCTGTGAACAGCGGTGCTTATTTTTGGAATTAGCTGGCATGCTTTGTTTGGTTTGGTTTTTTTTTCTTTTTACGTGGTTGCCTTTCTGTTGGGAGATTATAATTCAGGAATGACATTTTGGTTTTGAGGGGAGAAAATGTCAGATCAGGCTTTGGAAGAAAAGGTAAACTCGTAGAGGTTTAGGGGATTAAAGCTTCTGTTATTTGTATCTCAATTTAAAAAAATATGGTGTTCTGGGACAATAATTAATGGGAGAAAGGAAATTTCATTCACACTTAATCTATCACCACTATGAGTGCATACTTGTTTTTTGTCCTAAAGCTGGTTTACAGTTTAAAATAAAAAGGCAATACTCTGTAAACAGTTTCCTTTTCCACATCCCTGGTTTTACCTTCATTCTTTCAAAAAAATTAACCTTTAAAAACACTCATCCCTATATCTGCTGTCTGCTGATCTTTGAAGATTTTTTTCCTTCTTTTTCCACAACCAAATGAAAGCTTTAGAGAAGAGTGGAAGATTCAATGGATGTTGCTTCATCTTCCCCCTACCCCTGCCTTTCTTTGGGAATAATTTTTTTGTTGGAGGTCTCCAGNAACAGCGGTGCTTAATTTTGGAATTAGCTGGCATGGTTTGTTTGGTTTGTTTTTTTTTTTTTCTTTTTACGTGGTTGTCTTTCTGTTGGGAGATTATAATTCAGGAATGACATTTTGGTTTTGAGGGGAGAAAATGTCAGATCAGGCTTTGGAAGAAAAGGTAAACTCGTAGAGGTTTAGGGGATTAAAGCTTCTGTTATTTGTATCTCAATTTAAAAAAATATGGTGTTCTGGGACAATAATTAATGGGAGAAAGGAAATTTCATTCACACTTAATCTATCACCGCTATGAATGCATACTTGTTTTTTGTCCTAAAGCTGGTTTACAGTTTAAAATAAAAAGGCAATACTCTGTAAACAGTTTCCTTTTCCACATCCCTGGTTTTACCTTCATTCTTTCAAAAAAATTAACCTTTAAAAACACTCATCCCTATATCTGCTGTCTGCTGATCTTTGAAGATTTTTTTCCTTCTTTTTCCACAACCAAATGAAAGCTTTAGAGAAGAGTGGAAGATTCAATGGATGTTGCTTCATCTTCCCCCTACCCCTGCCTTTCTTTGGGAATAATTTTTTTGTTGGAGGTCTCCAGCCATAAATACAGTCCCGCTTTCACTGCCTCTGGTGTCCTTAGGGCTGGATGTGCCTGTGCTGCTCTCTGACCTTGCAGCACATTCCTCTGTCCCCTGCCCCATAGGCTCGCTCTGGCTGTTCCTTGCAGGGCACCACGGCTGTCCCTGGTGCCTGGACCCTCCTCTTTCCTTGGGAATACACATTCTTGCTCTTGGTTTAGCTCTCCTGCCTTTGGATCATTGTGATTTTTGTGTTTCCCTCCTTTTGCAATCCATCTTGCCAGGTCCTCCTGACTCCGTCCCCTCTGCTGCTGCTCACGGCTGTGGTGTCACTGTGGGGTCCCTTTCCTGCTGCTCCCAGCCCTTCCTTGTCCTGGGTATTGGAAAGAAAGGGCCACTTGTGCTTGTCCTTTCATGTCCAGATCCTTAACGACTAAGAAAAGGACTTGGATTATCTCTCAAAGAAATTTACAGTCATCTTCTGAATCTGTTTGCTGACATCACTTTTTTTAGTAGTGAGGAGAGGTCAAAGAGAAGTAAATTTTTCTCCTGTCCAATTGGAGCAGAGAAATGTGAACACTCTGAAGAGTGACCATTCTTTGCTACTCCACTGAAGTCCACCCAGGTAAACTGCCTGGAAAAAGGCAGGAGCTGTCAAAGCACCTAGGGGCCAACTGGGTGGGCAGTGAAGTCAGAGGTGATGCTCCCACCTCTCTGCTCTGCCTGAGCTGACCTTGGCACCTACAGAAAATGAGAAAGACTTCCTGCCCTTGGCTTGGCATCTGAGACTGCTAGAGGGCTTCTGGTTTCTCTGCAGGGACATGAAGTGTGTGTCTGTCCACTTCGAGCTGGTTTGGGGGTCGCCCCAAATTTTAGATCTGTTTTAAATTCAGATTTAGAGCTCAGGTTCATGATGTGACCCATGCAGCTTGGTGACAGTAGAGTTTTTTGGGCTTCTGGGTCATTGCAGATTTAGACCTGTGAACTCTCATCCTGGTGTGATTAGGGACCCTGGGAAAGGAAGGGTATTGAGACTTCCAGCTCTCTGAGGTATGTGTGCATCTTCCCTGTGAGTTATTTCTAAGTGCTTAACTGTGAGAGGCAATTTTCAGTTCACTAATGGGTCTGGTTACCACCCATAATGAGTATGGCTGCTTTTGGACTGATGGCTCCATTAGAACATAACAAATCTATGTTTATTTAATGCTACAAGATACATCTTTCATATAGTTGTGGGGGTTATTTTGATTAAACTTCAGAGCCTGTGAAGTTTTAGTTTATTTGGCATGTCCTTGACTGGGCTTTACTGGTGTTCCATTGGTTTCAGCCACTGCTTTGTGATAGGAAATGCACAGCTCCAAATAATGTGCATTTTGCTCGTTAAATTGACTGTTACTTATGCACAGTAATTTCTTGCTCTGCTTCTTGGCATATTTACTATATCCTTACTGAGCAGCTGTAGATAAGCAGTTGAAGGGGCAGTTTTAAATATGCAGCTTCCTATACAGATTCACTTTAGCCTCTAGCATTAGTAATAATTTTTGCTGGTAAAACAGTGACCCATAAATAACTTTATAGTCCAAAATATCTAAAAACAATATGAAGAAGTCCAAAGGATAGTAGAATTATTATAGCTTTTGGTTGCTTGGAAAATTAACTAATATTCTGGCTTCTGAGATTTCTGGAAACAAATTAAAGAACCCTTTTTTAGGTAGCAGGCTGCTTTTAATGGTTCTTCTGTATTAAGGAGAGTACAGTATTGTAGGTTATTTATTTCTGGGCATGCAGTACAGGGTGAAGAGCCTGCAATTCAGCTCGCAATGCCTCTGTGCCCTGAGGTAAACTCTATTTCACAAAGGGAATTTTGATTATGGTCTACTGCTCTGTAGCATAGTGGAGGCTTCAAGAGGCAAGTGGTAAATGCTACCAAAGAAAAGCTGGATTGGAGCCACTGACGTCATCTAAGTAAATCTGCTGTAGGACTATAGCCATAAAATGACTGCCAGCCACAGAGCGCACTTTGGCCTTTTCTTGTCAAGTGTTTTAACTGCTGGGTTTTTCTTGGCTTTTCTTTTTTCTTTTCCTCCAAGCAAGATGCGTTTTGTTTTCTTTTTTTTTTTTTTTCCCCTTGTGCTAGTTGTGCACAGGGTGAAATATAGAAATGCTGAGGTCCCACTCCGTTCCCACCACACTGCACCGAGAGTGTGAGTGGCTGCAGCTTGCAGTTCAAAAATTAAAAAGTAAACCAGTACTTTTCCATACATGAGCCTGGCAGAATTCAGCTTCCATCACCAGCTATTTTTTAGGTGCAAGAGCCTGGCAGTTCAAGTTACAGCATACTGATGAGATTTGTCTTGTGGGCAAAAAGCAGTTTGATGCTCTGGAAGGCGTGCTTCCCTCTGGAAGAACTAAATGCATAAAAATGGCTGGGCTTGAATTCTGAATTAGCACAAAATGCAGGGGCTGTGTGTGTGTGAGCACTTAAAATCCAGTGTTAGTCATTGCTTTAGGGTTGACCTCGGCAGTTTCAGTCACTCCTGAAACAGAATTTTCCTGAGTGTTTGTTACCAGCAAATCTTTGATGATACTTTCTGTACACAGCTGAAGAAACCAGGTGCATTAACAATGGCAGCTCTGGGATTCATTGATTAGGGTGTAGCAGTCTTAGCTGTACCTTAGGGTATCTCTAAAAATGCATTGATATCCCAGCTGCTCTCCTCTTGAATTTCAGCTCTATCAGGACTGCAATGAAAGTACTCAAGTTTTTGACAGTGGATTTCTAATTCAATGTCAACATTCTCTAGATATGAATTTCCAGAATGTTTAACACACCATTTTTTTAAGCGAAGTTCGCTGTAAAAGACATTAATAATTATTAGTCCATTTGTTCCATGACAATATTTGTTTCCTTGATTTATGTACTTTTTTTTTTACTTCAACATAAAAACTAAGCATCACTGTTTTTGAAGTTTGAGTCTTATGATCAGAAATATATTAAAACCAGTATCTTATCCATGAATCATTAGATGAGTCAGTTCCTGAAACCACTACAAGCCTCGCAGTTCTTGGCTTGGGCTGAAAGCAGGAAATCCAGGCTTCAATAACTTCCTTTCCCAGTCCTGGCTATAGCAGTGTTCGTGGTTACTATATGCTGCTTTTGTAAGCAATAGGAAGATGTATGTCTGAGGAACAAAGGCACTCGAGTCAATTTGCTGAAACTGTTTATAATTTGTGGTCTTGATTTGAATGTCAGGATGCATTGGCATATACTGCCTTCTGTGCTGCAGTATATTTTCCAGCAGTGATATTCAGCATGTGAAATAAAGGGAACACGTTATGGCACAGTTCTTGGACAAAACCCATCTAATCAGTTTTCCAGAAAACAGGAAGATACTTCAGTGAAATCGTCCAGCTCCTGAAGACTAACAGGAGTGAGAACTGAGCACATAGGAGTAAATTTAAAATGTTTATTTAGCAGTTACTTTGTTTTATGCTTGTGCAACAAACTATTTTTATTCTGTTTCAGTGCTCCAGAAGGGCTTGAAAAAAACCCAACCCAAACTTGGAACTTATAAGATAAAAACACATGATTTGTTTTTCAGTGTCTTTTTTTTTTTTTTTTTTTTTTTTTTTTTTTTTTTTTTTTTTTTGCAGTGAAAACTGCCTCCTCATAATCAAGGACACATTGATTGTCTCTATGTCAGTGGAGCATTGTAGGCTGCAGAATCTGTCCTTTAAACTTGAAGTGCCTGTGTGCTCTGACATCTGTGCAAGTGGATGCACTATTTACCTTTTTGAGCTAATGGGGCCATTCAGGCTTGGTACAATGTTGATTTTAATGTGTTTACACCTGGAAAGTGTTCAACCCTTTCTGTTTTTCTTAAGTATTATGAAAGATAGTTTGGTATCTTGTACTTATTGTTTGGTTAATTTAACTCTCCAATTAATTAGCAGCACATAAAAGCCAAACCCACCTTCTTTAATTATCCTTTTTATTCTTCCCTGCAAAACATAATTTGTTTTTAACAAACCAGGAAGAACAAGAGTATTGAGAGCAATAAATTAGTAGATACTGCATTAAAAAAAAAACAAACCAAAGTCAACTTTTGACAGGGTTAGTTAAACTGTTTATGCAGTATTGATTAAAAACAAATACAGAGCTCTTCATTTAAACGGGCAGAATGGTTACTGCATGTTAGGCAACACCTCTTTGTGTATTGGATAACATGTAAAATTGCTTTAATGAAGCAAGTTAAAGTGGGATCCTGTCTTAGCTGGTGCAGTTCAGTGCTGGTAAATTGACCTCAGTGTGATGGTGGGTGCTCAGAGAGTCCTGCAGCCCGAGGGCTGGCACAGCGGATCCCAGGCTGGTGTCCACTCTGGAGTCAGGTGTTTGTCCAGCAGGACAGAGGAGAACTGGGCTGGGGCAGAACGGGAGGAACACAGAGCACCTTGAAGGAAGCTGGATACTGAGCGCCCTTTCATACAGAGCCTGATATCCATAGCAGAGACTTTTGCCACCTCTTGCTGCTCTCTGTGCAGCTCCATGCCCATGGGAAAGAGCTGCAGAGAGTCAGTGCCTTGCTCAGGCAGTGACATTGGAGCCTTGGAGGGGCTGTTTGGGGTTATGGGTGAGGTTGCCCTGAGGGGAGAGGCAGAGGCTGTCCTCTCCTGATTGTCAGGTTTGTGTCAGCACAGTTTTCATGGCATTTTTCTGACAGGTCATGCCAACTTCTCTTTTCCCCCACAGCAGGGCTGGTAGCATCCCTCCAGGGAGAGGCCTCTACCCCGGTTTTATCATAATGGTGCTGTGCTGAGCTGTGGTGCTGGGACTTTTGGCATGGCAGTGAGCATCCAAGCAAGCTGCTTTGTTGAATCTGAGGTATCAGGATTTCTCTCTGAATATTTAAAGGGATGGCTAGTGGACCATAAAGGTGCAGAGAGTGTTTAAAGAAATCAAAACCAGCGTAACTGCTGCATGTTTGCAACTCTCAGCATCAGCTTCTCTGATACAGGAAATTTGTAGTGAACTCCAAGTGCTTCCTGCTCTGCTTCTGAGGGTAAGGTTTTATGTGAGGCTGAGGAGTCAGTGCAGTCACATGCCCGGCACGCAGAAATCTGTGCCATGAGGCTGGTGCAGTGCAGAGCATGGTGTGAACTGAGCAGGGTGGCCTGGGCTCAGCACAGCGTAGCTGTGTAAACATGAGCCTGTTTGGGAGGCAAGCTGCCCCATCTCACCCTTCCTTCTCTGTCACCTGCCAACAAGGAGCATCTCTTCCTCTGGAAGATGCCTGCATCCCTGCAGGTGGATCCTGGGGAGGCATGCACCATTCCTTCCTTTCCCTGGGCTGGTTCCAGTGGTGCTTGACTCACAGATGCTGTACTGCAGCCCCAGCTGTTTGTGCACAAGGAGAAGCAGCCTCACTCAGGTGTGTGTGTCCCCTCTGCCTCGGGGAGCCAGATGCTGATGCTTCAGGGATTGCAGTGTTGGGCATCACACCACCCATTGTGGATTTAACTTGCTGCATTGTAATTAACTCCTTGTAATAACAATAATTATAATAATTAACTTACTACAATAACAAGGATGTTCTTCCCGCTGCTTCGGCTTGCTGATTTTGGGACAGAAATCTCACTTCTTTCCTGTTTTCTGTTATGGGGAAAAATGTAAGCACTTGAGCTGTGGAGAATAGCAGTGGCTATTCACAGCATCAAAGCAAATGTAAAGAGCATTGTTCCTGTTTGTGATCATAAGAAGTGCAATTTTCTATTAATTAATGTTAAACAACGGATTGTTTAAGAACAAAGGGAAAAACCTTCAAGTGGAATAAGCATCTAAAGTTTAGAAACAGGTTGTAGTTGAGCTTGATTTAATTTTTTCCCCTTGCAAAGAAATGTAAATTATTTAATATTGCTTTTCTAGTTGAACAGTCCTGAATTTGAAAATTGTAATGTGCAAGATCTGGAGANACCCTCCTCCAAAATACTTGACTTTAATTGTATGTGTGTGTTTCTGTACATATTCATGGTCACAATGACACGTTAAGTATTGTCAAGTTTCTGATATATTCTGACCTTGGAGATTTTTATTTTTTTTCTGTAACATCTTCCTTACCCTATTTAAAAACACGCACAATGAGAAAAATTATTTTCTCAGTTACTGGAAACAAAATGACAGAAAGAACATGTAATACTGTTTAATCCACACTCTGCCTGCTCAGCAGTGCTGTCTGGAGGAGACACTCTGGACAGCTGGAGGGGCCAGGCAGGCAGAGGGGACTTCTGGCAGAAGTGTTGAAGAGGTGGCAATAAAAGCTTTCCTGGCTGGGAGAGGGGAGGCTTGTCTGTCATCTTTGCACTCATTTTGTAACTTCTTTTTTACATCAGGCTGTATTGCAAGTCATTGCAGGCACCTCTCTGTGTATTAATATGCTCTGTGATCAGGTCTCAAGAATATCTTAGTCAAAGTGTCAGCAAAATCAATGGAAATTTTGGATTTCGTTTCAAACAGAGCAGAGTTGTTGCCTCTACATCATAACCTTGCCCACAGCTTTTCAGTAATCTCAATAACTGAGATTTCCATTCTGGTTTGTAAACCAGACTCCTTCAGGAAAGGAGATTTTTAAATGTGGGTGCTACATTGCAACATCACTTTACACCTTCCTTCCCTAGCTCATGCTCTCTGAGCATTTGTGATTAGGGAGCAAAGTGAATTAAATTGTAAGATCACTTTTCCATGACAATGAAGCTAGTTTCACTTCATTTCCTCTGCCATATTGAAGAGATGGAAGAACCTGTTATATCAACTGAAAAATTTTAATGGACTTCTTAGGAAAAAAACCCTCACAACAAAATCTCAGCCATCATAGAGCCCTGAATTGCCTTGCAGACATCACCCATTCCATGTGTAGGAGATTCCTCAAAGCAAAGCATTGTTGATGATCTTTGTTTGCTGGGTAATCTTACTGTCATTGGCAGTAGAGATTACAAATCCTTAAGCAAAAAAGATGTGAAACAGGACTGACATGGCAAACCCAACTGTAGCTGCATTTTGGTGAAATGAAATGCACTGCCTGAGATGTGAGGAATTTGTCATGGTGGGAAGCGTTTTTCATTGCTTGTGGAAAATCAAACAAGGTGTTTGGGAGATGTAAATCAAGTAGTGACCTCCAGTTTNAGGCAGATGTGCTGCTCTCGGCTGGGATAGAGTTAATTTTCTTTATCATATTTGGTGTTTCGGATTTGTCAGCTGGGATTAAGCCACAGCAGCAGGGCATAAGCAGGATGTGGCCTCCTCAAAGCAGCAAACTGGCAGAGAGGTAGCTCCAGAGCTGGGCAGAGCTGGGCCTGGTACTGAGTCAGGTATGCAAGTGTAGTCCTTTCCTTCCGCTGCTTCATCTTACACATCCAATCCCTCCGTTGTAGAACCACAATTTCGATTAATTGACTTTCCTCAATTGAATTTCTACCATGGAGTTCTGGCTAACAGGAAGAAGACCTTGGTGAATAGCTTTTAAATAGCATACTGCATAACCCTGCCATTATGACTTGGGGGAATATTTTCCATTCCACTTTTGTCTATAACGTGAATCTCAGTAACATTTGTCTTGTATTAAGGCTGCACTTCTTTTTTTTTGTGTGTGTATATATGTTGCAAACCTTGTGAAATGTTTTTCATTCTAGCAAATTATAAATAGTTGAGTTGGCTCAACTATCCCTTTTGTAGGCACATGATTTTTCTAGAATAAGACATAGTTCTGGGGCAGTGTTGTACAACTGCAATTGAGTTGTACAGTAATAAAATTTCCATGGTGTTCTGAGAAGGTCAGTGGTATGCAGTTAATTGCTGGACCCGTGATGGGTGCTGAGTAGGAAGTGTTGCTGCCCGAGACACTAAATATAATAATTAAGCTCAGGGGTTAGTATTAAAAGCATGGAAGAGACATGATTCTCATTAATGTGGAATTTGTGCTGATATTTGTTTTAACAATTCAATTTGTACCTTGCATATTTGAGGAAAGTGTCTGTTCTGAAGCTTGGAAGATGAGGGCCAAATTAAGAGGACTGTGTACTGAAATTATTGCAGAATTTTTGGTGCATGGTAAGCCAGTCTTAGCCATGAAAGTTTCTAGTTATCAGTATATTCAGAGGAGAGGGCTGTGTGCCTTTGAAGGCTTCCAGAGGGAGATCCTGTCCCCCACCCTCTGTGCCTCAATGAAGGAGGGTGGCATCTACCTTAGGAAATGTAATTTATTTGGGAGAGGGTAAAACTGTCATTTAGGTGTGGGGATTCAGGTGAGGATTTGAATATCTCAGTCCTTTGAGCGCCCAGGTTATCTCTGAATGTTTTATACTGTAGCTGCCCTTTGCTGGCCTATCACTGGGCAAAGAAGGGGGAAAGCTCTGCACTGTAAAGAAGAATGTATATTTGAAAACTACCTAGTTTGACTGCATCTGCAGATCCTTTGGTTTTTTCGGCTCAGCAAAGTACTGTCTGTTTTACTTAAGAATATTTAGAAAAACTACAAGAAACAGCCAAAATGCTGATATTTATTCTCCCTGTTTTTACACCGCAGTCCTGTGAGTGCAGCCTGGCAGATCAATTGCATTTAATTCTGCTGCCATGCCATGAGGCTCGCTCGGGGAACTGGAGAGCATTTTAGAATAAACTGTGGTGCATCGCGGCGTGTAAAACTCTCGTAGCCCACGTGTCAGGGTGTGATGCAAACAAGGCATAATTGCCACAAGCACAGACTGAATGTTCTGCTGGAATAGGCCAGGCTGAGCACAAAATGTCACAACTGTGAAGACTGGGTGAAATCTTGGCTCTGGAGGAGCCAAAGTCATAAACGCACGGAGTCTCCTCTGCTTGCATTTACGCCTTTATTCACAAAGTCTTTTATAGAAGACTTTACTCACTGGCAAACAGAGTAAAAAAATTAAGGAAAAATTTAATATTTGTCAGTTCAATATCTCTCCCCAGTTTTAATCAAGTAGACTTACTTGAACTCATAGCCCTCTTTAGACAAACTGCAAAGATAATTGCTCTTGTTTCTCCTCTTCTGATTTTAAATGTGCACATTTTATGGGAGGATCAGTTGGTACTAATATAAAAAGGCCAGTTTGCCTTGGCCTAGTCCATCTTTGTAAGAGCCGTGACTTGGAAATTGGAGAATGGTTCCCTGTGGAATGCTGCTGCTGCTGAAGGCATTGAAAGGTGTTGTGAGTCCCTGTGGCTGAGTGCTGTGGGAAATTGTGAATTAATGTTTCAGTAGAGGGTGTTCATAGATCCTTCAGCGTAAGAAAAACTTTTAAAGTGATGCTTTAGAGGATTTACCATTCCCCTCGTGGAACAAACTTCAGTAAATAAAACTGC
>VZTZ01013064.1:0-23130 GCA_013400955.1 Drymodes brunneopygia
CTTTTTACACCAAAAGGAAGATGCTGGAGTCGAGGATGCAGCCATGGCTGAGGATACAGCACCAAAAATAGGGATCATCCACTAAATTATGATGTCAACACAAAAACAAATGGAATAAGAGGAATTTGCCATGGAGAAATTAGATTTAAAATAAACACAAGGCAGTGTACTAGAGAGTAAAAGGCTGGAACAACAAGGAGTAAGTTGGGCTCTCTTAGTCTTAGGGATTTTGAAAAACAGAGAAAATGGATAAGAACAGGTGGTTGAAATGATAACTCAAGTTTTTTCATACATATTTACAAATAAATGAAATGTTCTGAGGTTTTTTGGTTTTGGTGNTGGCTGTGAGGGTGATCAGGCACTGGCACTGGTGGGGAAAAGCTGTGGCTGCCCCTGGATCCCTGGAAGTGTCCAAGGCCAGGCTGGACAGATCTTGGAGCACCCTGGGACAGTGGAAGGGGTCCCTGCCTGTAGCAGGGAGTGGAACAAGATGGACTTTAAGGTTTTTTCCCCCCCAAAGTATTCTGGAATTCCATATTTCCAAGACACGTTCAATATTAACCCAACAAAAAGCATTGGTTTTGTTGCTGCCTGCTTCTGTTCTTTTTTGCTTCCATGAGCTGCTGTTTTCTCACTCTCTCATATTCTAGCTTAAAGCCAGTGTTGCTGGGGAAAGGGTCATCAACTCATCTATTTACATGCTATGGTATCCATCTATAGGGACCCCTATAAATAATTAAAAATAGTAATAGCCATAATGGCTTTTTAAGAGCACAAATGAAGACACATTCAGAGGCTTAAAGACCATGCCCTCTGTATAAGAATAGAGCACCCAGTTTTAGGGACTAGGCTGTTCCAGGTCTGCAGGAATGTTCTTAAAGGAAAATGAGAAAAAAGAGCATAAGGGATTTCAAGGAGGACAGTGAGGTTGTGAGGCAAACCATTTCAGCCTCTACAGATAGATGGCTGGGAAATAAAATGGGATAGAAAGCAGAAAATGAAAGGAAAATCACCCTCCCACTTGTCCCTACTGTTTACACAAATTAATAATAATGTTACCCTGAATTACTTGAATATCAGATCATATGATCTCCTTCTCAGAAGATAAAGAGGGCAAATATTTCTATTTACATGGTGGACTTAGAAGGGTGCTGCTAAACTGCCTCACTGTTTTTGTTGTTGTTTTATCAGTTTACAACACAGCTACTTCTGTAGTTACAGATTTTTTCATCCATTCTGTCATTTTTTTACAGACCAGTTCCTTAAACTGGAAGTGAAATCACTGGTATGACTGGTGCTTTTTCTAATGATGTCACTGGCTGTAAAGGATGAACAAGCCAAGTGAGCCAAAACTCAGACAGGCATTTTTGAAGCCATTTCTTTCAAAAGCAGCATGGATCACATACCTTACCCTTTGCAAACCAGGAGATTTTAATAATTTATTTCCCCGAGGAGTTTTATGACCCCAGGGATAACAAATTTAGCTGCCTAATTATTAACGTGCTTAAGTCTAGCAATAGATGATTTTTCTAATNCAGTCCCAATAAAATAAAATAGGGTGTTTAAAAGGGACAAATCAGTGACGAATCAAAAAAGCTGATACAAACAGCAGGCTGTTTTTAAATTCAGTTTTTAAACTTCTGAGGTCTGAGCTCAACAACATCAAGCAGAAATTCCCATTTTCTGGAGGAAACACTGCTCCTGCTTTCTACCCTGCCATAGAAGCACTTCAATTTCAGAGCCCAGGCAAGAGGCAGAAAATAATATTTTTTTCTTAAATATCAAGATCAGTACGGAAAAATAAGCAACCAAACACACCTCCCTTCAAAATACTTCATAAATATGTTAAAGAAAATTTCCACATGAATACAAAATTCATTTGCATTTTGGACACAGTTTTCTCTTTTCTTTTCTTTTTTTTTTTAGGGCTGTCCAGTTTGTCCATTCCTTATACAATTTTGGTTTTAGCCTGAGCACAGCTGTCTTCTTGCCCAGATGTGGCTGTGCCAGCCCACTCATGCATGGTCTGAGAAGGGGATGAGAAATAGTGGAAGGTGGTGAGGGACAAGGGGAGTGTTTCTTCTGAANAGGGCAACTGGCAATGGCTTAAAACTGACAGGGCAGGGTTAGGTTAGAGATTAGAAAAAATTCTTGGCTGTGAGGGTAATCAGGCCTTGGCACTGGTGGGGAAAAGCTGTGGCTGCCCCTGGATCCCTGGAAGTGTCCAAGGCCAGGCTGGACAGATCTTGGAGCACCCTGGGACAGTGGAAGGGGTCCCTGCCTGTAGCAGGGAGTGGAACAAGATGGACTTCAAGGTTTTTTCCCCCCCAAAGTATTCTGGAATTCCATATTTCCAAGACACGTTCAATATTAACCCAACAAAAAGCATTGGTTTTGTTGCTGCCTGCTTCTGTTCTTTTTTGCTTCCATGAGCTGCTGTTTTCTCACTCTCTCATATTCTAGCTTAAAGCCAGTGTTGCTGGGGAAAGGGTCATCAACTCATCTATTTACATGCTATGGTATCCATCTATAGGGACCCCTATAAATAATTAAAAATAGTAATAGCCATAATGGCTTTTTAAGAGCACAAATGAAGACACATTCAGAGGCTTAAAGACCATGCCCTCTGTATAAGAATAGAGCACCCAGTTTTAGGGACTAGGCTGTTCCAGGTCTGCAGGAATGTTCTTAAAGGAAAATGAGAAAAAAGAGCATAAGGGATTTCAAGGAGGACAGTGAGGTTGTGAGGCAAACCATTTCAGCCTCTACAGATAGATGGCTGGGAAATAAAATGGGATAGAAAGCAGAAAATGAAAGGAAAATCACCCTCCCACTTGTCCCTACTGTTTACACAAATTAATAATAATGTTACCCTGAATTACTTGAATATCAGATCATATGATCTCCTTCTCAGAAGATAAAGAGGGCAAATATTTCTATTTACATGGTGGACTTAGAAGGGTGCTGCTAAACTGCCTCACTGTTTTTGTTGTTGTTTTATCAGTTTACAACACAGCTACTTCTGTAGTTACAGATTTTTTCATCCATTCTGTCATTTTTTTACAGACCAGTTCCTTAAACTGGAAGTGAAATCACTGGTATGACTGGTGCTTTTTCTAATGATGTCACTGGCTGTAAAGGATGAACAAGCCAAGTGAGCCAAAACTCAGACAGGCATTTTTGAAGCCATTTCTTTCAAAAGCAGCATGGATCACATACCTTACCCTTTGCAAACCAGGAGATTTTAATAATTTATTTCCCCGAGGAGTTTTATGACCCCAGGGATAACAAATTTAGCTGCCTAATTATTAACGTGCTTAAGTCTAGCAATAGATGATTTTTCTAATATTCCAATCATTATCCTCATCAACACATCAGGGCTAAGATTTAACACACTCAGTGTGGCAAAGCTGAGCCTAAAAGCACTGACTGAGGCTGCTGAAGCACTTCAGAGCAGTCATAACACAGTACAGTAACAGCAATAATCATACTCTTATTTTAATTGTATCCATCTGAGTTATAGTCCAACACAGAACAGTCCACATTAGCAGTGCTGAGCTGCTTTGAGCTATTAATGTCATATTCCACCGTGGGGTATTTCAGGGGCTTGTAACTTTTCTTCTAAATGTACCAGATTGTTAAAATTCATTGTTACATGTTTATCTGCGAGTAAATAATAAAGGGACTGAGAGTTTTTAAAAAACAATTGTAGCCATTAGCAAGATAGTCTGGTTGATGTTTAACAGATCCTGTTATAATCCTTCCTGTGTCAGAAATTACAGCTAATGTTAAATAAGAAAGGCCAGAGTTTCACAAGCTCCCGAGTACCCTGCCTTTAACAGTCCCCACATGTCTCAGCAAGATGAGTAATTGTCCATCAGCCTATGGTTCATTAGGGATCAGAAATCAATTGAGTGGGAGGGCTCAGCATAGCAGGTTACACAAACCTTGGCTGTGCTGGATTGCTGATGAATAGAGGAGTTGGGAAAGGGAAACTTTAATCTGATGGCTCCAAGGTAGTTAGGCTACTGACAGCCATGCAGTGTGAGGCTAATTGGGCTGGCAAGGAACAGAGGTAGAGGACAGGGTCCAAGCAGAGAATCAAATGCTCCTTTGGAGCTCCGGGGCCAGCAGAAAAAGCTTGTCTGGGAGGATGACCTACTGTATAAATGAAAGGCTCACAAAAATTAACCAAGTAGAGAAATGCTCCTTAGACGAAAAACACGTTTTACGGCCGTGGTTAAAAGTGTGCTGCTGCAAATAGCAGCTCTCTGTGTCACAGGCCAGCTTCAGCCTGGATTTTATCACCTATTAAAATTAAAATTATTTTGGCTGAATCCTCTCTCTCCATCGATGCTGCTTCCTCTCACATTCTCTCTGCTATTTAGGAAAGGTAACAAATTATCAAACTGATATGATTTCTTCCTTTTTCCAGGATCCCTAGCTCCTTCCCATTATCTCCTTAAAAGCAGGATTTTGCTGCAGCCACCCAAACACAGGGAACGTGAGAAAAGTTCAGCACCCATTTCACTGCTCTGAAAGGAATCACGAAACAGCCAAGTATTACAAAAAGACAACGATTAAGAAAGATATTTGGGGAGAGCAGTGATCTTCAGCAACAGATGAGCTCTCTTCCTGGTGCCGAAAATACTTGATTTATCCTCTTTCAGCAGAATGAATAGGGCGAACTAAAGTGTCTACATCTGCTCAAGGCTGCATGGCTTTAATCACCGCTGGCCTTAGTGGTCTGCATATGCTTGCAGAAATTCTTACAATGAGATGAATAAATACATGAAAGCATTTGCCCGCATGACGGCACAAAGCAGAGGTTCTGAATCATGATGGATGAAACTCAGAGGAGATCATAGGTTCCATTTAGCTGAGTGCTGGCGCATTAGGGTAAGAGCCCTAACTGCATCAACCACTTAAGCCTGCACAAGTGGGCTGCAAACTGATGCAGGAGCTGCAGCTCTGCTGCTCCTGCCTGGGTTTGGGTGAGAATGATTCCATGATCCCAGGATTTCGTAACGGGGCAGCAACTTTTCTCCTGCTGTCACAAGGCCAGCAACAACAGGATTTAAACAACCTCCCAAGCAAAAAACCAAAAAAAATCCTTAGGGAGAGTGGAAGGAATTCAAGAAAGTTTTTGTTTTGTACAGGTTCAGGTATTTCCAGTGCAACTCCTACTGTAGGCTTGAGATCTCTGGGGTATGTGGTTTCCATCACTGCTTTTTTCATGCTGTCACCATAAAATACTGATTTCCTGCCATGGAATAAGGGGAAGGGGCAAGAACAGCCATATGGGGATATTGAGGCCCTGGCACAGGGTGCCCAGAAAAGCTGTGGCTGCCCCTGGATCTCTGGAAGTGTCCAAGGCCAGTCTGGATGGGGCTTGGAGCTACCTGGGATAGTGGAAGGTGTCCCTGCCCATGGCAGGGGGTGGTATGAGTAGATCTTCAAGGTTCCTTCCAATCCAAACCATTCTGTGATTCTGTGATGAAACTCATGGACATCTACCAGAACTGTTTCCAATGAAGATAAATATCTTCAAAAGTTGCTTTTGTGGAGCTCCCAGATGAGCTCAAAAGCAGTGGTTTGCAACTCTTTCTAAAGGAAATTTAATGAGTAGAATTTACCATTTAGAGGTTACAAGTATCCTGCTTCCACATGGGGCACAGCCAGGAACTTGTTGATGACTGCCCCGCTTCTTTGAACTCATACTCCAAGCATGCAGCATCTTCCCTTTGCACATACTTCACTTTCTATGAAAAATATTATGTGATTTACTCAACTGAAAGATCCCACTACATCCTGATTTGCAGGACTAAGTGAAGAGCTTGCATCCAAGAGCGCTGGAATATTTACAAAGCCTCCCTATGATTTCAGCAAGCTCTGGATCTGGCTTTATTTGGCTGTATCTTTATTACCCAAGCACATTCAAGAGTAGGTAGACTTTTAAGACCTTGTGTAGACAGCTGTGATGACAAAAAATGAGTCACATACAATGTCCTTTAAGCAATTGCTCAGATTTTCCTTTTCTCATTCTTAAGAAAAAAAAACATTAATTTTAAACCACTAGAAGTAGCGCCATTAATTTTGTTTTTGTTGTCTATAAAGAAGAATTTCCTGGTTTCTTTAAGTTTTCTTTGAAGTGACTCTTGGTAAAGACATGAATACAAGAGGCTGGAATGCTCAACTCAGCACAGCCCAAACCTAGAGCTAGACAAAGACATTCCTGGTATTTAACTTCCTTGGGATTTTTTTAAAGTTGTTGTTTTGAAACTTTCATTTTTATGTGAAGCTTCATGACATCCTGAGTCAAAGCAATAAATGCAGCACATTTTCTGGGTCACAACACTCCCATCCCCTTCAAGAAATCACGCCAAATAGCTGTGTCTGTATTCACTCAAAATAATACTTCCTCTAAAAATGCATGACATCTTATATGATTTACATCATGTTATGTTGCGGATTAGGTTAATGACTTCTTGTGCTTCTGTGAACCATTCAAAGTACCATGGCCCAGATTATTATTTTATATAAAATATAAATAGAGTATCTTTGCTGAAGTGCTGGGTTATTTAACACATGTATTTCCACATGGGTCTAGAAAGAGGGGTGGGGACCAACGTGTAACGAGTTCCTTCTTCCTGTGTAAAAACAAATGTATTCTACTGCTTTTCAGGGCTAACTGGGCTATTTATAGACGAGAATTAAATGCTTTTCTAGCTTTGTTCTTGGGGTTTTATTTGCAATGTGTGTGTGTGTTTAGTACTGAAGTGCTTCATTTCAAGCACAATGGCAATTATAAGAGTTAACAGTTAAGAGAATTTTTTGGTCATCTACTGCAGCCCTCTTTGGATGAAAGCCAGGATAGGGAAAATGTTTGCTTAACTAAAAGGAGTAGTGAGCAACCAGATCACAGCAGTACCAAAGGCACCCTCAAGATAACTTAATTTGAACAAATTGATATTATTTTATTCCATGCGTGAAACAATTTAAAACGTACAAATACTTCTTCTACACGGTAAGATGCATTTCGTTAATATCAGACTTTAAACTACAAAGAAGTTTTGGAGTCACTAAATCACTCATGGGTGGCAAATACATGGTATCACAATGATCAGGTGGATTCTGAAGGTAAAGTGGGGATAGGAATTAATAGAAAAGAAATAGAGAGGCACAGACATTATTGGGAGAAGGTTTAGATGAGATCTTAGGAAGAAATTCTTGGCTGTGAGGGTGTGAGGCCCTGGCACAGGGTGCCCAGAGAAGCTGTGGCTGCCCCTGGATCCCTGGAAGTGGCCAAGGCCAGGTTGGATGGGGCTTGGAACAACCCATGACAGTGGAAGGTGTCCCTGCCATGGCAAGGGGCAGAATGGGATGATCCTTAAGATCCCTTCCAACCCAAACCATTATGGAATTCTATGATAATTTGCAATTTTTTAAAAAAAAATCTAGTGTCCTCCCATACCTTGAAATCTGAACTCTCAGTTTTCTCATCACTCCCACCTTGAAAAATGCATAACAGGCACCAACATGGAGTAAAGAAGGGAAATCAGGATAATCAGAGCTTATAAATTCTCAAAAAGAAAGGATCCAAATAGGTCAGCACTGGAAACTTTCGAGACAAAGTTGTGCCAAAGAATGTACGATGCAATCAGGTATCAAAACCCCAACCCAATCAGGTCTAATAAAACAAAAAGTCAGCAACACTGAGAGAAGAGCTGCAACCCAACCAAACCAAATGCTGTAAACACACACTGCACAACTGAGCTGTGGAACTCACTGGGAAGATGAGTTTTAAATTGGGATTAATTACCAGAATATCTGTCCAACGGACAGAAACAGTGGAGTCAACAGAACACAATGATATTGCCATAGCTGTGTCACCTCTGCCTTGTGTCACTTCTGATTCACTGTCAGGATAAGCCAGGCTGTGCCAAGGGGAGTCTCTCTCTTCCTGGCCTGTTCTTATACTTTTCCATAACAAGCTACTTTTGTCCCCTGTTGGAGATGGGCTATTGATCAACTTTGGGCTGATCTTTGTGCAGTCACACCTTGCACAGGAGTAAAACAATACACTCACTCACACATGTAATATAATCATAAGACTGACGTATTTTCCTGGGTTTCTTGTGAAAAAATATTTAGAAATGCTGTGGGGAAAAGAGTCATTTCTGACCAAAAAAAACCCCGCTTTTTTATGTACAATGTATCTTGCTTCCATGGAGCTTCTGTGAAACAGGACGTGAACTATAACAGATTATTATCCACAGATTAGGTAGGAAATGTTAATTAATCTTTGCAGGTTAAGAAAGACTTCTAATGCTTTTCTGAGCCCTTTTGTTGCAATCAACTGTAATTCACCACAGAAATAATCCACTGAGAGGAAACAGGGACAATCCAGTCCCTGATCTCTCAAAACAACGACTGGGCAATTTCTCCAAGATCCTCTTCAGAAAAACAAAACTTACTGGGACCAATCCAGAGGTAATTCGGTGAAATTTAATGGGCTGTGGTATACAGGAGGTCAGACTGGATGATCTAATCATCCCCTTTGGCTTTAAACTTTATGAATCATGCTTGAGGTGGAACTGGGAGTCATCTAATGGGAGTGGACATTGAAGCAACAGCCCTGGTGCTTAGGGGAGCAGAGAAGGCTCACAACATTTGGCTTGAGGAAGAAGAAACCAATTAAAAAAGCCTCCCATAAGAGGAAAAAACTGCCAAAAAGGATTAAAGGGAGAGGTGTAGGCCTTGGTGTTTGGCATGAAAAAGCTGAGGCCTGACTTAGCCTAAGCAAGGAGAGAAATGAATGTGGCCAAAGTCGTGCCTGACCTCAAAGTCTTTAGGGCAAGAGCAATTTCTCCTGCTCTGAGCATCCCTTTACCCCCTTCACCCCTGAATGAACCCTCTGGCTCCAGCGACCACGGTCCCTTTGCTGTGGGATTTGGGGATTTGCCATGTGGAAGCTGGAGTTCCCAGTTCTCCTGGGTCACTGTGCTTCCTCCCCATCCCTTCTGCCTCTGGAAAGGGTTATGGCACGTGGGGATTTTTTTTTTCAGTCCTCTGGGCCCCTCCGTGCCACTCACACACAGCCCATCTCTTTTTCTCCTCATAAAAGACTTTCAAAGCATTTGGGCTTGTTATTTTCCAAGCCCCAGAGTCGCAGACTCTCAATTGAACTGGAGGTCTTCCAATCACACAGTGAAAAGGAACATTCATGTTAAAACCAAGAAAAAAAAAAAGAACTACAACATTGGCTTCCTAATACAACCATCCATGACACTGCAAAAAAAATGCAGTTCGGGCTCAAAGGGGGAAGAAAACGTGGAGATATTTATATATAAAAACTTGTAGCTTTGCGTTTGCTGGGAGTTAACATGAGAACAACACCAGCACGATTTGCTGCTCTGCATTTTTGAAGTTTTTCCCTCTAAGAGCTGTACATTATTTATAGAAACAGCCTCATTTACATGCAGCTCCCTCCGAGCTGCTGGACGGCACATCCAGCCCTGCTACATCACAACTTATCTCCTGGAACTATCTGTCTGAATAGCAAAATGAGTATCACTCTGATCAAATATACAAGTCCTCCTGCATGGAAATCAATCCTCTGCACAAGACAGATTTTGAAGATTTAAGTGGGGTCTAAGTACTGCTTAGTCCTTGTGCATGCACAAGAGTGAATGCCACCCACAGGGAAAAATATGCCATGGAAAAATTCATAAATAACTTCCAATAACAAAGACATTTGAAAATGTCATGATCTTCTTCACATATTTCATACTCAGAAAACGTAGTATAAATTCAAGGAAAACATTAATAATTACAAGTTATTTGCTCAGGCCTAACGAGCAGCAGCAGCCTAAAAAGTACTGGCAGATGTCTAGGCAAAATAAAGATAAACACAGTTGGGTTCAAACCACTTTTTAAAATTCTAGACTGAGATTTACAGGCTTTTTGGATCCTGTGACTTTATGCTGTTTGTTTATGAGTTGAAAAATTTTAAAAGAGGAAAAAAAAAATTGTTTGCTCTGCAAACGTGAGCCTTACATCTTTCTTTGCAGTTTGCCCGTTTATCCAGATCAAAATATAATGTTTGAGACATTTTCCTTCTGTTGAACATACCACTGTCAGAAGAACTTTGCCCACAGTTTACAGTTATTGTATGGAAAGTGTGCTTTGTACCAGAGATAAAAAGTTAGGCTGCTTTTATTGATAGAGTGGCTGTGAAATAATTTTCTTTTATTTTAAAATACATATATATATTAAATATCTGCAGGGCTCTGACCTCCAGAACCAATTGTTGATTGCTTGTAGTGTAGGAGATTGTTCAGCTATGAAGATATGGCTCATGAATTAGGAGGGTGTGATTAAATGTAAGTGGTTTTATTTAACAGATCATTATACTATTCCCTTTTTTTTCTTTAATGTACTAACCAGAAAAGTCCATAACCAGCTCAGCTTCTGATGTTCGGACATTTGTATCATCACAGAAGGAAAATATCATCTATCAAAACAACAAAACACTGCTATCACCAGAAGCATATTTACTAAATCCACATTGTTATCTAAGGAATACTACAAAGGAATACTTTTCCATCTCTTCATTTTAACAGAAGCCTTATAAAGCTGGCGTTTTTGGATTTTGAATTTTCTGATTTCACACCTTTTTTTTTTTTCCTTCTTTGAACTTGGACTATTTTCCAGCTAATTCTTGGAAAGTCAGCACATTGAATGCACTTCACATCCCATCTTTTATTTGCAAAGCAACCCTCCGAAGGGAAATACAAATTTTCCTTCATTTTAGAGTGGAATCTCTTATAATTTTTTTTCTTAAAAGTACAGTTTTTAAGGAAAGGTTTGTCATAATCAAATGGGAAACGCTGTCCAGAAAGTAGCAGGGCGTGACACCACATACCAATGACACATCAGGGTAATGATGAATATTATAACCTATAAAGTATCACATTTTGTTTGTTGCAAACAGAAACTTGCCAAAGACAGCGTGTTCTAGCTAGAGCTGTGAAAAAAAAAAATCACTAATCTTTGTTTCCAAAGATCTGCATGAAGCCATGGCAATTTTTATGAATATTTGCAAATCAAAACCAGATTAAAGTTTCAAAAATCTAATTTTTTTTGGTACAATGGTAGATTAAATGATCTCCAAACAGCTCAGAAATTCAATGAGGTTTGAGAAATACTTTCCCCCCCAGCAAACCATCTTTAGATTGAAAATAATTTTCTTAGATGATTTGCCTTTCTTTTCTTTTAATCCCTCCTGAAGAAAGAAATACTTCCCGTTTTCATTCAGAATAAAAATAACAGCGAGGCAAATTGTATTCCAAATGTTTAACTTTTCATGAAACAGGTGAAAAGTTATTACATGCTGGTGAGATTTTTTAAATAGGATCTTTATTCCTTGCTTAAGGGGGGCAGAGAGAGAGAAAGAGAGAATTCTGAGATGAATGGCAGTGACATCTGAAAATATACAACTCCTTTATATTAAGAGAGTTTGGTCATATAAACCTTCTGTCTTGTTGCTCTGAGACCCTTTAATAATGTTTGATACCACTAAAGTTTATTGTTTTTATTCATGAAAGAAAAGAAAAATAAGAATTTTTAATAATAGGCTGATCATAAACCTGAGCTCAATGAGTGATGAAGGAGTATTTTCCTCTGGGGAATTACAGTAGTTGGAAGGGTTTGTTTGAATGTAACCCCCAAGTTAAAAAAAAAATAAAAGGGAAAAAAAAAAGGATTAATGCTTCGGCAGGTTGAAGGGGAAAATTATTTTCTACATTAGTCTTGCTATGAGCCATCCTGAGCATTAGGTGCTACTGTAATAAGTCAAACCAGTACAAGTGAAATAATGTTCTTACACGTAGTTTCAGGCTATTTTATAGCGAAATATAGTGGGCTTTTTAATTAGAAGATGTATAAGAAAAAAACAAACTTCATGATTCTGGAGTCAAGACCTGATTTACACTTTGCTTCCATGGAAGAGATTCCATTTTATTTTTCTTTTAAACTTCAGAGAAATTATTCTCAATTATTTTTATTAAACAGGTTATAAATGTTTGGAAGGCAAACAAATCATACATGCAATAGGAGAACAAACTATTTTGTCTCATTTTTTTCACTTATAACTTTTAAAAGGCCTCCAAATTAGGATCCTGCTTCATTAAGCTTTTGACATTTGTCCAGTTAAAACTATTGACTCATACTTTCGTTTCTTCCCCCTCAAATTACTACAGTGCCACAGCTGATCTAACTATATTTTCCATTTCTTATAAATAGCCACAAGAAAAGTATTAATTATCCTTGTACGATTTAATGCACCAACTGCCTTAACCTTTCAGGTTTCCTTAAACGCCAGCATAACAAGGCATATCCATGGCAGCAAATGTGATTTATGACAGGAATCTTTAATTTCTGTTTTTAAATATGTTACCCACCGATCTGCATACATTTAAATTCGCCTGCAACACTTTTCTCTGTCTTGAGGCTGTTGTTTAATATTCAAGGATGATTTTTGTCCACATACATTTTGGTCTATGTCACCTCAGATTAAATTATTACTGTTTGCAGCCTTTTTGGAGCAGGCCTCAGGCCCTTATTTACAAGAATCAATGAAACAGTAATGAAAATCCATTTTTCATACTATCAGCTCTGGCCTGCTTTTATTTAGTTAGCTGTGTCTAAGCAAGCAATTCATTTTGTGCAAATGTCACGTTGATAAAACGGGACGAGCCACCAAAGGGTTAATCATGAAATAAAGCCAGCACCCCCCCCCACAGCAAAGCACATCTGTAATGGCAAAATTAAAAAAATATTTTCTTAATGTATGCAAAGTAATGTATATTGACACATAAGCAAGCCTTTTCATGATGAATATTGAAATATATATGCAAAGCACAGGAAATGTGTAACATGTTATAGATCTTTCAGTGTACATTTAGAGGAAATGAGCCATTTATATTCCACAATTTAGTGAATACCTACTGTTTATTGGTACAGAGCACATAGGAGTATATTTGTCTTAGTAATTTATTTAGGTAAATATATTTATTCTTCTAGGGGTTCTTGTGCTTTTTCTGGTTCTATAGTACTCGACATAAATATTTAACAATGCATTGTCTCAAATGTTATTCATGTAATTTATCAGGGGGGAAACAGTGGAGCTGTAATAACTTTTTAAGGCTGCACCTTCACTTAAACCTGAGATTGATTTAAAATGTGGGAAACTGGGATGTTTCTCCACGTACAGTGAGGACAGGGATGCTTTCCCTGAAGGAGCAGGGAGGGAGACGCAGAGCTTGGAGAGAGGGACACGGCAGAGGGGTCACTCCTCTCTCCTGGGCTGTCTCCTCATCTCCTCACAGGAAAAACAGGAGGGAATGAGGGGGTTTTTTCCAAAACAATTATTCTTGTCACCTCATTTCCCTCTCTTGTTTCCATGCCTTGAGGTCCCTCTCACACTCCCTGGACTGGGAAGTCACCTTTGACTCCACCAGCAGCCACTCCAAGGTCTCCTCAATCCCTCTCTGTGCCCACGGGACACTCCAGGAACCTCAGTTGGGAGGGTTGGTTACAGCAAAGCGAATTTTTCCCTCAGTCAACTCGTTCCTGAAGGCTTTACCCAGCCAGTTCCTGGGCATTTCAGGACAGATTCTCCTTCACTTATTCACTGCTGCCTGAACACAGAGTTTCTGAGTGGGCTTGGTGGTGCCAATGAACATCCTCTGCCTCAGCGTGGGCTCCTGAGCTCCTCGTGAGCACATTCACACCCCTGGGAGCATCCTGGTGCTGAGTGAAGGCACTGAGGACACAACTGATCATCTCCTCTCCTGGCTCTGCTCTCTCCGTGTCTACAGCTCCCACCCTGCCACCCTGAGTGGGTTTGGAGCCATTTCTTCCTCACCTCCTATCCAGGCTGGCACTGCTACAGCTTTTTTGGCCTGGAAATTCAGGAATATTTCCTTTTAAGTACTGAAGCACTTGTCAGTAGCTCTTTTTTTGTGATCACCACCGATGCAATGCACACAGAATTTGGCTCAGATTTATTTATTCATAAAATCACAGAATGATTTGAGTTGAAAGGGACCTTAAACTCATCTCATTCCACTCCCTGCCATGGACATCTTCCACTAGACCAGGTTGCTTCCAACCTGGGTTTTTTTCCTTCCTCTGCCTCTCTTTATACCAGCCCATCTGACTTCACAACCCCACCAAGGAAATGATTTCCAGCTGAAGGATGGGAGAAGGTCCTCACTGTGCTGCTGGCAGAGTGGCATTGAACAAATGTTACAGCACAGAGTGTTAGGAGGAGCAAGTGGGAAGGAAAATAGTGCTGGGAGATTTGCAAGTGGAAAAATAAAGGCTCTTAAGAAATAATTATTCATGGCATAATCTTGAAAATGCAATACTTATCACTAGACAGGGAACTGGCCTATCATTCTCAAACTAGAGATTAAAAATAAAAAACACCCAGCAACTCAAGATTCATGGAGAGGGGGAAAAAAAGAAAAACTGAGCCTCAGCTTTCAAAAAAAAATACTTCAGAAACTGAGTAATTTAAATTTTGGGCACTTTTAATTTTGACACTTAATCTCCCCAGAGATTTAAAATGCTAAGGCAGTGTAGGGCAGCTTTATATGGAAAAACTCAGGGAAAACAAAACTTTTTCCCCAAATCATAGTGCAACTAAATGGAGAGAAACTGAGTACAGCTTAGGTTAAGTGTGGAGGCTGGATATTGGTGCTGGCACACAAAACATTGATGCTCTGGGTTACTTTAAAATTGGGCTTGGGCCAGGAAAAAAAAGGTAAAAGAACAATGGGGACGTTACAGAAATAAAAAGTGCATTTAATTTGGACTAGCACTACTCTGTAGGATTCCATACATCAGATAGAAAATATTTTATATAATCACTATTGGTGAGCAGATACCCACACTGGTTTCTGTCCTTCAGGCAGAGGAAGAGATGTGAAGAAAAGCAAAAATTTTCTTTTTTGAAGGATAGCTGCTCATATATGTATGGTGAACATCATAATCTCTCAATGAACTACTGTGGGAATTCAGGACAGGACCCAAAGTTACAAATTAGAGAGGAATTGCAGCCTGAAAGATGTGAAACACTTTCTACTCCGATGTGACTGTGGGAATCTCAACATCAGGACATCAAGCCTGCTCCTTAACAGTCAAAAAATTATCCAGAGTAACTCCCTGACCTTCCATGGACAACAGATTCAAAGAACATATACCATTAACCATCAAAAACAGTGTTTGCTTGGTTGGTTGGGGTTGTAACACCAAATACTCTTTATTTTCACATGCTCAAACTCACTTCTACATCTCCATCTCTCTCTGCCTTTCCTGGAAGTGCATGCTGAAAAGAGGAAAATAATTGCAGTCTTTTCCCAATAAAGTATAAGAAAACTAGATGAAAGTCCTGAAATTTTCATTATAGCACAGGCTATAAACTTGAACTTCATAAAGATATATAAGGGCACTAATAATATAAAAAAAGTTGTCACAAGATCAATATCATATTACAGAGGTGGTTTTGCTTGTTTTTACCAGGTCAACATTATTTTTGGATATCACATGCTTGGTACATTGATCAAAATGGATATATTCGAATCTTAGCTGGTACTTTCATTTCCTGTTGCTTTCTTGCTGGTTAGACATCTACTTTATTTCTTGTGTTGTGCCATGTGCCTTGCTTGGCACTGACAAATTCATTCCCATTCTTTAAATTTCGAAATTTCCAGCTGTGCAAATTTGACACCACAACCGCGAAGAACGAGCGCTTTTTTTTTGTTGTTTTTCATTTTTTCCCTTTTGCAATTTTTTAGGAGACATCAGACAAATCCTCCACTACGGTACAGTAACTTCAGTTAATAATAACCATCACCTGCTCAGATTATTACAAGGAATAAGTGACAGCATTACAGCAAACGTGTTCAGCATTTATCACAGTACATGACAGAACACGACCCTCGGAGCACAAATGGGGCGATTACACTTCTGCTCCTGTGGTTATTTCCAGGGAAAGACTCTTCTTGGCTCTACCAGAGCATATCTAGCCAAAATTATTGACTGTCTGATGGGTCAGGCAGTCCTGGCAGGGCCTGGGTGGCGTTTGCAGAGCTCTGACCTATTTACACTGATCCAACCGAGCCTCTCTCAGAAGGAACCCTTAGGGTTTTCAGTGTCGACAGCCCTGTGCTGTTTGTTTTTCTGCTCAGCCCACTCCTTACTCAACAGAAGCGAAAGAAGATCAAGAGGGGACTCAGTTAATTCGCATCAAGTTTTGTCACATAGCATAAAAAAAGATGGGAGTTTTAGCAGCGTTGTCGGGCTGGCTGCGCCTGCTGGAAGATGCGATTCGTACGCATCAAGGGAGTGCCCACAGTGCCCATCCCAGCCATTAAATCTCCATCCTTCAAACCCAAATCACACCATTTCAATGCTGCCGATGCCAAAGAGCAGAAAAATATGATCAGTGATGGATCGAGGGGTTTTTTTCTGCAGCTCTAAAGAGCTGGAGATGAACAGAAAGTTCACCAGCTGGCAGTTACCTTTAGCAGAATAAAGATGTTATTTTTTGGTATTTCTAATAACATAGATGGAACAAAAGAAAATGGGAAGGACAAAGAAGCTTTCCCATCTTATCCTGAAATTCTGAGCTCTGAAAAAAACCCTGTCCCCCAAGCTGGACACAGTTTCTTGAACACGAAACCTCAGAACAGATTCAGATTGGTTGAATACTCCCTTTAATTCAGACAACTTCACAAGACAATATTCCATATAAATTCAAACTTGCTATATCCATTTCTATTCAAAAATATAATGTAACAGCAAACAACACACCACTAAGCACCCTCAGACTGAATATTTCCAGTTATTAACAAACACATTTTTACTGTTTGATTCCAAGAGGATCTTGGAGGAAGCTGGCATCATAGTTTGGGTTTGTTTGCCATTATTTATTTTATTTTCACAGGTTCAGGCTACAGTTTGATCACTACCTCTTTTCTGTAGATCCTTAAGGATGAGATTAGAATGAAAGTTTATTCACTTCCAACTTGGGGTTGTGCTTTACCCTCCTCATATTTTACAACTGGTGGAAAGAGCTTCATCTACATTAATATTTGCAGCAGAAACATTTTAATATATACACAAAACTATACATTTTATATGATATATTTTAATATATACACCAAACTGGAAGAGCCAGTGCCTGTCAAACCAGAGGAGTGAAACCCTCGCTATGAGCACAAGTGCCACCTCCCTGCTGTGAACTGGGAACAAAAAGAGGTCAAACAATTCACTATGGCCAAACAAAATCTTCCTGAGAGCCGATTTTCAAATAACAAACATGCAACATGGTGAAAACAAAACAAAAAAAAAAGGAACTAAAACCAGCAGAACACAAATATGCAATGAAAGCAAACCTCGTGTAATTTAGAAAGGGCCACAGAAGAGTGTTGATACTGAAATTATTTGAAATTTCTGAATATTAAGAGAAAGAAATAAAAGGGCAAGCTGGTAAGGGTAACTATTGCTCAGGTGTTCAGGGAATTCCCAAGTGGAATCTCAGTGTCTCTGAAGACAAAAGGATCAACACCGACACAAATCCAAGGAAAAGGAAAACTACAAGAGTTTTTGACTGCTCCTTTATCAATTGCTGATCACAGTCAAGATGTGCCAACCAACAGAATTTAATTAACCCTTCAGTGCAATAGCCACGTTTTGGGATTACCTACAGTGGTCAGCAGTCCTTGTGTGCTCACTTCTCCCTGTACAGCTCCAAATTTATGCCTTCTGCAGGATTTCCCCTCAACCTTTACTCCCTAACATTTCTTTTTCTGGTGTATTTAGTCCATTCTAAGGCTCACCAAACTTTATTAACTTTTCATGCTCAAACAGCCAAATATGTCACATGACTATGATAAAACTCAACATAAAGCCTGAGCACAGTTATTGCATTTCATGAATTATCCCCCTCTTTTGGTTGTTTTTATTCTCTCTATGGGATGCGTTGTCCAGGTGGGAAAAGGAAAGATGAAGAGTCTCAGAAATCGAGGGATTTGAATCCACAGTCCCACTGACAACTGAGAGAGGAAAAGTCCAGACCTTTCAGGCACCTAGATGTTTTTTGATGCTTCCTAATTCTACTGACCTGGTGTTGCTCTATAAAACTTGCTCAGATGTTCAAAGTTTCTTCAAGTTCTCCCTCTTAAAAGACCCTTCTGAGCACTGAAAGGAAACAATATCCTGTCTTTTATGTCACCAGCAGCAAAGTGTGGACATCAAATACAAAAATCATTGCCAAAAAAATCATTCATGATTACTAAAAAGCAAATAAATAAAAATCCATGACCACTATGGAAAAAGTGTCATTTGGAAGTTGAAAAAGAAATGGTTTTGCTGGATAAATTATTCTGTGAATATTAAATAGTTCAAATTTAAAAATACTCACGTTCAGAGAAAACTGGGTGATGTGAGCACATTTGATTTATTTTGCCATGTAGATGACAGAGGTACTAAGTGCAGATGATAGAGGTACTAAGTGCAAAGGTTTCTTGAAGGTTTGGGTACAGGGCAGTTCTTCAGCCCTGATAAAATCAGTTTTCCAGGAGTGCCTGGGTATGTACTTCAGCACAGCTCCTGTTTAACCCTATCCCAAATCCTGGCTGCAAGGTGAGCACTAAAACCAGAATTATCAGATCCTGCACAAATTATTTTCATGCCCTGCACAGATGTCCAGCCTCATCTCTCTGTAGTGAAAAAGTTGAAGGCTCCTGAGCCTAATGAGCATTAAAATCTCAGGGTGTTTCTGTCTGTGCCCTTCAAGGGCTCACTCCCCCTTCAATCCTGGTGCCTTTTTAGTTCCTCCTGTAGAGCAGAGGCCAGAGGATTGAGTTTGGTGCCCACGAGTGTGAGCTCTGAGAGCAGGGGCAGCAGAGAGGGTGAGGTGCCACCACCAGAGACAGCCAGAGCTGCTCTGTGCAGGGACAGCTGGTTCTGCACCAGTTAAAGCCTCTGTGACCCATTTACAGATAAACATCCCGTGAATGACACCAGAGGTGTGAGCTGGGGTGGATTCCTGGGCTCCATTAGTGCAGCTCCCATTAGTTTTAATGACTTAACATCCACAATTATCCTGTTGCAGCAGAGCACCTTTAAATACCCATTACGCTCAAATTTTGTTTTTAACTTGTTTCGTTAATTTAAAAACCTATCTAATATATTTACCCTAATATCAGATCCTCGGGCCAGAGCTTGTTGTATGAAATGGATACACAGGGCTTGTGTTTAAAAAAAAAAAGTGACTTCATCCCTGCTTTTATGGGCCCAGTCGATTCAAAGGAATAGCCCCTGGAAATAGTAACTGCTGTGATATGCTTATGGCTCCATTTACAGACTTTCTTATAGGTTCATAAATGGAGACTAGGAGGAGGAGGGAAAGGAATAAAATTTAATAACTGAATAAAAATGTAAATAAAGATTTGCCTAAAATTACTTGTCCAAGAAATAATTCTCCCTCCCCCTTAAGCTAATACTTTGATAAGCTCTGAACAGTGATCCTGATTTGGAGCGTGACCTTTGAAAATGCTCTCCAGCTTGATTAAAGATGTATTAAATTTGTTTAAATAAACCTCGTTGTAATGGCACATCATTTGTAAGAAGCTATTAGGGGGCTGGAAACTGTGCTGCTGTATTTGCATGAAAATGTGCCCTGCTCGAATTGAGGATCTCTCCTGAATTAACCGCAAAGGAAAAGCGACACTTTCATAATTTTTTTTGACAAAAGAGAAAAAAAAAAAGCCCCACATCTTACAAAACTTTATGCTAAGCTCCATTAGAAAGGAGGTAACTGCATATTAAAACAGGGCTATGAACACACACTTCCCCAAAACACTCTCCTCTGGTTTTTGTCTCACATTTCTTTCTTTTTGCCTGCTTTCTTTTTTTTTTTCTTCTCCCTGAAAAATGTCATTGAAAAGAAAAAAAAAAAAAGCCAATAAGAAAATGTTTTCCAGTGTGGATTTTAGGCTGATTGAGAGAAAACCCATCCCTGAACAGCAGAAAGAAACAGCAATACAAAAACTTAAGAGAGTGGTTGACATTGATAATAACTTTCTCCTTTCAGTGGGGTTTCAGGCAGGCAGATTTTGCAGCCATTGAGGAAAGGGAAAATGTAACCCTGGATATCATGGAATTTATGTGATTAGGCAGAAAGGTGGATAAATAGATAGATAGATCCCATTCCTGCTTGAAGCATATAGATTGCCAAATGTACTTTAATTTCTTCCAATAGCTCCCAACTGAGTGAGTAACTGCTACGCTAATGAAAAAGTCTCTCTCCCTTAAATCAAATTTTAAATTAAAACCTTTCCCATTTCCCAGCTAAAGCCAGGACTCCAGGATATGTATGTGTACTCGGGGGCTTGGAGTCTTTTCTTTGTGCTCCCTGTTCCTCACCACCTATTTCACATGTCAGCCATCCTGGTGCTTGTGTCCTTTGTCACACTCCCAATAAACGAGGCCACGTGGGTCCATCTGCACGTGGTGCTCAGTGCTGGGAGTGCCACCAGTGCTCAGGACCCTCTGCCCACCCCAAACCCACCCTGCAGAGCACAGGGACCCCCAAAGTGATGCATTACGGACTTCAATTTTCCTACTTCTTCTTGTTTAATCTCACAGACCTTATTCTCAAGTTCTCCCCCAAAAACCACAGAGGAACAAACGTGCAGAGTCACGAGAGCCTCAGTAAATCAGAGTCAGCAGCACTGCCTGATGCAAGAGGCCACTGGTGTGGGCAGTTTGCAGAGCAGGGAACGTCTGCCCTCTGATTGCAGAACAACAGCCAAAGAATGAGATTTTGAGGATTAATATCTTTCTTTGCAGCCATTCCTCCCTTTCTTTTCCCCAGCTGACTGTAAAAGCTACAACCAACAAAAACCTGAGCTTTGTAAAATCAGTATAATATAAAATATGTACAATAATCTACCAGGAGATCACTCACTCTTCCTGAACATGAAGCACCCACAGGTAACAACTTTGCTGTGTGTGTGAGGTGAGCTGGGACATGTTAATCTGGATTCTGTTCTGCAGGAACCCATGCACTTGGCACAAATCCTTCACAGTTTGAATAAAAGGATTAACAAATGAATATGGAACCAGAACTAGAGAGAGATGACAGATTAGAAACAAAACTTGCTAACCCAGAGTGCAGACCAGTCAAATGGTGCAGTCACTCTGAAAGGGAAACAAATAACTGAGAAAGAAGCAAGAAATTCCCCCTTACTGAACAGTACTAAAGCAGTGCATCCATAAATATCACTCTTAGTGGCTAATTTTGGTACTGAAAGTATCATCTGGTAGCTGTGTTTCCCAGGCCAGTTCTAGACTGTGGATTATTTTTCCTTTTACCAATTTTCCTAAAATGAATAAGAAGAACCACCTGTGTTAAGCTTGGGTCTGCTTCTGCCACATTGCTGTGTATTTCTGCACTGAGCTGTCATGACCCCAAAAATCTGTCTGCACATGGGGGTTGTGCCAATCTCCCATCTCTGGACTCTTCAAACCTCTGTTCAACACAACTCACGGGTGGATCCTCGCACAGAGGAAAGGACCAAAGTGCATTTGCAAGTAGCAAAGGCCAACTCTTAAATTCCTTTCCATGGTAAATCCATGCAAAGCATTTTTCCACTTCTCCATCTCACTCCCTTTAGGGGAGGCATTGGTTAATGACCTGCTAAGAATTAGCAGAAGTCACACTCCTTTCACTGAAACCACACCCCAGTGTAGCCAGGAATGAGTCAGGAGAGCAAACCTGACTTTCCAGATTATTCACAATCTCTTTTCTAACTCAACATGAGAATAAAACAGGTGGGTGTTCCAGGAGGACAGATTCAAATCCTGCCCCTGCCCAAAGGGTATCCAGAGGCACAGGCAGCCTCTCATTTCTGTGAGTCCCCTTGATTCACAGTGACCCAACAGGGCCAAACCCTCTGAATTTTTTCTGACCTGGATGCTCACAGTAGTTCCTGAGAAAGGGCAGGGAGATGGAAAACATCCTCAGGAAAGAGGAAAATTTAGAGATCCACAGAGCAGAACCTTCAGGCATCACAGTTGTTAATTCACATCCCTGGAGCCAGCAAAAACCCTGATGAGTCATCTTTTATTTTGGGGACTGGCCATCCCCATCTCGATGGGAGCGTGGAGATCCATAAAAACCCGGCCTGCTTGGCAGCAGTGAGCTGCAGCCTCAGAGGAACCCAGTCTCCTTAAAGCCTGTGCCATCTTCCCGTGTTAAACAACCTCTGACATGTTCTCCTGTCTCTCTTTGGTTTTAATTTGCCGTTCTAAATTGAGATACTAGAGCAGGTGGAAGCAACCCAGCTCCGGGCTAATTGGTTCATCATGCACGTTAGGATAATGCTCATTCTGGATTTCGATTAGGTCAGTGTGGAGACTGCCTTGGTCAGAGTCTGTAATGATCTGCTTATTAACTCTGGTGCAGGGTCCTTGACTGTACTCATGTTATTAGAGATTGCAGCTGCCTTCAGCCCTGTGAACCATGGAGTTTTTATTGGGCTGTCTAATGTCCTGTGCTGGACTAAGTGCTCCGTTTCTGTCCTGGCTGGCGCCAGGGTTTCGTTTGTTCCTTTCCCTGCACCTCCAGCCCGGCAGAAATCGTGGGTGTGTTACTCTGCTGGGGTTTATTCCACTTCCACCAGTGTTCATTAAATGCTGTGTAGCATTAGGTACAGTGTTTTCTTCACTGAGCAGATGATCTGTTTGTAATTTTCCTTCATATTCTGCTATGCCCATCTTCCAGTTTTAATTTCCTTGATTTAGGCTCAAAAAACTTCTTTTAGGGCCCGACCAAATCCAAAAAGGAATGGATCACTAGTGGTTTACAGAACACAGAAATACACTTGTGACAACACTTATTCGTGTTGCAACAACAAGCATCCTGTTTTTGGGATATTTTAGCAAACCTGGTTCATTTTTGACAGTAGGCTTTCCACTGTTGGCACTTTCAGTATTTCCCCACCTAAAGTGAAAAAAACTCTTTTTCTTTTCCCAGAAAAAAAAAAAAAA
>VZTZ01013064.1:28183-58915 GCA_013400955.1 Drymodes brunneopygia
AAAAAAAAAAAAGAAGTATTTTAGTCACTTGAGTTATGAAAAAATCAAGAAGTTACTTAACATCTGCAAGTAGAATTAAATATCTTAAGGTACACAAAGTCTCCAGGGAGATCACAGTTCCTTGACTTGCCTGAACCCTGGTGCCAAAAGCTGGAGAAGAGTTTGTCATGGGAAAATTGACAGTTGCACTGACAAAGGGGGATTTCCTCAGAGTCCTCGTGCAGGAAAGAGGTGCCCAGTGTCCCACAGTGCTGTGGTTTGGGCTAATCCTGAGCCCTGTTTATCAATCTGAGTGCAAAACAGAAGTTCATGCACTTTAGCAGGGAGGCTGGAAAATACTGCTGTGCTTTGGAGAGACAATTCCACCCTAAACAGCCCAAGTTAAGTTAAACTCTGAGTTACAGGTGATCTCCAGAAAGGAAATGCAATGATGTGCTGAGCTGACAAGCCAGGGGCATCCCACACAGTGCTCATCACAGCCAGCACCCAGCAAAAGCCTCAGGAAAGCAAAAATAAACCCAAAACCTCTGCCAGGAGAACGTGCTTCAAAACCTTCCCCTTTGCATTTCCCCCCACAGTTTTGCTAACACCAAATAAAGCCAACAGCAGTGTCACTCACAACACCCAGCTCAGTCTGCATCATCCCCTGCCTCCTTCCTGCTGTGATGCACCACAGCCTGGCTTTGGATGCAACCCTCCCTCCCTCTCTGCTTTGTTATTTTGGGATTTTTTTTCTATCAGCTGGTGTGCAATGATCACTGATGAGCCCAAAAGGCCAAATTCTCCAGCCTGCTTTCCCTGGAAAATGAATTCTTGTGCTGCCCTTCCAAAAACCACAAGTATAGGAAGGTGAATCTTTTCCTTTCAGGTACTAAAGGCTCCAGATCCTGCAACGCTGAGTAACAAATGCAGCTGACAAAATTATCAGTGGCTCTTTTGAGGTGAAAAATGGATTTCACAATTAAGAATCAATTAGATGCAACCCCACACTTCGATGAAGCAAAAATCCTTTATTTTCTAATAATTATTCATTGAGCACCTCCTGCATTGACCACACACTTAGTGCTGTCCACTATGCTTAATCATCTATTCAAAGGAAATTTCTCTCCCTGCTAAGGAGCCAGGGTGGGTTTTAATGGCACAAAATCGTGGGTTTGCAGAGTTTGCTGTCTGACTGTTGAACTCATGGTGATCTGGTTACAGTAAGAATCAAGGAAAGATTCAGGATGCACAAATTATTAATAATTACAGAATCACAGGATGGTTTGGGCTGGAAGGGAGCCTCAAGATAATCTCATTCCACCCTGCCCATGGCAGGGACAACTTCCACGGTCCCAGGGCGCTCCAAACCCCATCCAACCTGGCCTTGGGCACTGCCAGGGATCCAGGGGCAGCCACAGCTTCTCTGGAATTCCATTCCAGAGCCTCCCCACCCTCACAGGGAAGAATTTCCTGATACTAAGTGCTAGTTGACAGAGTCTTTTCATTTAACACATAATCAAAGCCATTTTAGTTTAGGCATCACAGAGACAGAAAAATGGGAAAAAAGCTTCTGCTCATAGCACTGGATCAGCTGCAGTCAGGGGCTGTCCAGGACAGAGCAGATTTCATCATTCCCCTTTGCTTGTGGTGCCTGTTGGGGTTCTTTGAAAAAAAGGGAAATGGAAAGGGAAATAAAAGCTTTCCCATGCTGTCTCAGAGGCAGGGAAAGGAGAACTGAGCTGGGATGGTGCATTTGGAGGTGCAAACAGTGCTCCTGTGCTCCATGGCAGGGCTGCTCTGCTGAACAGAACCACAGGAAGGTTTGGGGGAGAGGGACCTTAAAGCCCATCCCATTCCACTGTGCAGGGACAATTTCCACTATCTCAGGTTTTTCTCAGTTCCATCCAACCCAGCCTTGGACACCTCCAGACAAGTTAAAAGCAAATCTGGGGCCAGACTCGTGTCCTGCCTGTGCACCTCAAACACAAACAGGCGTCACCACAGGCCCTGTAACTGATCCTCACAGAGGCAGAGGTTTACACAATGCTCCAGAATATCTGCTGGATATAAATATAAATAAGCACTGCTGATACAATTGCACTGTGGGACCATTTTGAGATGAGCAGGGTTATAATGCATCTGCAAAATCAATTTTTCCATCTTGATTTAAAAGTCGAGCCCAAAGCAATTTTTGTTACTTTGAAATTTTTATTTTGCTTTATTAACTCCCCCCCCCCAACAGTTGAAAAAGCCCTTAGAATACACTTATTTAAACGTGCCTTTTGTGTTTGTCTCTGCAAAAGAAAAGTTAGTGCTGAATGTTGCCCTTGCCTGTGAACTGCACTTCTGGGGAGAAAATTCAGTCCCTTCCATTTGAGAAATGAAATTTGTTAAGTGCCTGGGCCACAAAGCAGCAATAAGACTGTTGGCAATTTGAAAGACCAAATTAAAAAGAAGAGGAAAAAAAAAAAAATAAAGAGCAAACAGCTGAGACACCGAGTCTAAAAATTATCTATGACACATGCATAGTAAAATGTTTTTACAAATTCTCCAAAGGATTTTTAATTATTACAGATTGTATTAATTAGGTAATTATGCAATAGATTGTTTTGGAACCATTCCCATCTATTATGTATGCAATACTATGTATACATGTTGGGTTTTTTTTTTTAAGAACTGTCCTGCTTTGTAAACCTCAGCTCCAGCCTGATCCTCAGAGCGGCTACAGGGGTGCAAAAAACCCCAATTTTTGCCATGGTGGACACCTTTTTGGAAGCAGAAGTGTCCTAAAGGAGATGCAGCACAGATTTTTTTTTTTTTTTTAATAAAGCTACAAAATATTATCTTTAATGAGCATCTGAGGATTAATGACCATCTGGGAAGGGCTGATGGCTCCAAGTGCAGCTCAAGGCCATTAACTCCAACTCCTTGTTAAAAAGGTGCTTAAGGGGGTTTATGTGCAGCACTACACAGGTAAGAGGAGCTACTGGGCAGTAAAAACATTCATCTAATTGTTTCAAGCAGCAATATGGAATTATTGAATTATTGCCACATTTTTTTTTAGAATTCCCAAAAAAATGTTCATGGAGGATAAAAGGAGAATTTGGGAACACTTTTTTTTTTTTTTGCTTTTCTCTTCCACTTTGTGATCTCCAATTTGTATCAACAAAAATGGTATCACAGAATGGTTTGGGTTGAAAGGACCTTAAGGATCATCTCATCCCACAACTTCCACTGTCCCAGGTTGCTCCAAAGCCCATCCAACCTGGCCTTGGACACTTCCAGGGAATGGGGAAGCCACAGCTTCTCTGGGCACCCTGTGCCAGTAAACAAAACTTGCAATAACCTTGAGAGCAAAGCAAGTATTCTTCATTTCTAATTGAGTTTCTGCAGCTTTTGGTCAGTCAGAAAAGACTCAGAAATCGCTAAGAAAAGTCTCTTCTTGTGCTTAGAAAAGCCACACAGGTAAGTTTTACACAAAGCTCTCCCACAGCTGGAGAGGAACAGGTGAATGTGCAGCAAGGTCTTTAATTTAAACATCCGGTGATAAATGCACATATAAAGTCCATATAAAATTAGAGCATGACTTCTCAGCCTCACTGTGACAGATTTCCATCTGCTTTATTCCCTTTCTCTACCTCTATCATCAGAGTTCATTTTTTGAGACTGCAGCACAGGTCCTCAGGTAAAAGAAAACAAACAAAACCCAAATGACCAAACCAAAAAAACTATAGGAAATAAAAAGGCAGAAATGTTGACCAGGAAAAGACCTGGTGACTATTTCTCCACCCCTTTCCACAGAGCAGCTCTGCTGGGACAGCCACCTGCAGCACCCACGGGCTGGAGGACAGAAGGCAGCAGCCACGTGTTTACAGATCAAACATAAAAGCAGATTTTAATTCACTTTAATCCACAGTGATTAAGAGCAAGAGGAGACTCCATCCATGCCCTCAAGGCAGCTTGCCTGGGAGAGACTGGAGGGTGCAGAGTTCTATCTGCTGGTGGGAAGGCACTGGCCAGGAGGGCCCAGAACCCTGCAGGGAGGGTCAGATGGATCCCAAAATCTAATAGGAACTGAAAGCACTAATTGAGCCTGGACAAGAGGCTGGAGGGTTTCCTATGACATTTGCGGGGGAAGAAAAGAACTGAGGAGAAGACAGAAAAAGAAGCTGGTTTGGGAACATTTTGTAGACTTTATTAAAAAACATTTTAAAGAATGTGTGGTTGAAGAGAGACCGCAAATTGCACTAGCCCTGTAAAATCCCTGTCCTCACCATAACACCCATCTCTAACCCAGCCATCAGGTGATAAAATCTCTCCACCACCTCAGTGCTTCTTCCCAAGAACACTTATTGATCCCTGATCAGTTCTCTTTAACCTCATTAACACTGTTTTAACTGGCATTCATTCCCTGTGCCATCCAAGCTAGATATTCCCTTGGACTGAGGAACCATGTACAGCATCAGTTCATGCTTCCAACACTGGAACTTGCCTGCCAAGTTTTCAAATGCATTAAAAATCCTTCAATACATAAAAGAGAAAACCCTCACCTTAGATTTCTAGCCAGCACTTGATATTTTTCACTCATTTTCTGATACATTGTTCATGAAAGTGGAATTCTGGTCTTCCCCCTCCTTCCTTTTGGCATGTTTAAACATTTTAAATTGTTACTCCAGTAGCCCACTAAATGATTTTGTTCTACTTCACCCACATTGCTTCATTTCTTGTATCACTGCTTGTCCTTTGATTACAATTGCAAATGGAAAAATGTTTGAAAGTTGGTTTTGTTGTGAGAGCAGCTCCAAGCGAAGTGAATTAGTGGATCAGCCTATTTGGCAAGGGAGCCCCCAGTTCTGAGGGCACTGTAATAAATTTAACACTCACACTCTGAAGCTCCAAGTCCACATTGCACAATCCACACCTATTACAGGATACAGGATTACAAAGATAGTTGAGAGGCCTTCGCCCCAGCTTTGCAACACCTAAATAAACAGGGCTATTCTCATTAACCAAAACATTTCCTTAGTCCAGCTCTCATGAAACAAACTGGCTGTCACCCCACTGCAGCATTAGGGGACACGACTGAAATCAAAGCAGGGACAAGAGGCACTGAGGTTATTTTTGTCCACATGTCCTGTTTTGAAAATGCTTTTGAACATCTCCAGTGCCCACAGAACATTCCCACTGCCAACAGCAGGGCCGAGACCCTGTTGGAGGCTTCCCTCCCTCCTCACCCCCCTTTCTCTTCCAACCACCTTGAAATTCAGCTTAAATGACAGTCCCAGAATAGGCTTCTTTTCCTGCTGTTTCTAACACACATTCCCTAAAGCGTTTCCACAGTCTCCAGGCTGTGCTTGTGGGCACCCTGAGCCAGCAGCCTGGTGACAACGCGCTGGCAGCGGTGCGGGGCCATGCAGGCCGAGCATCCACCTGGATCCCGTGAGCTGCCCCTCAGGCAGGGGACAGCAGGGCAGTGCCACCAGCACAAACTGGTCCCCAACACCTATTCTGAGCGAGGAACAGCTCGCTAAGGCAGCTCCTTCCCAAGCAGATGGGCTGGAGCAAAACAAACAGGAGCCATCCGCGGGCGCTTGGCAGGGCTGGCGGCGCGGCACCGCCTGGCGCGTGACGTCAGGGCTGTCCCTGCTCCCCATGGCACATCTGGAGCACTCTCAGCGATGTCACACGCCTGTCACCTACTCCTTGTGTGCTGAATTCAAAGGGGTGATGGGTTGGGTTCGACCTCAGCAGCAGAAGGGATGGACAGCTGGCAGCCACAGCTCTGGGATGAGGCTTCATTTCAACATGGGGTCCTTAGCTGTGCTCAGAAACTGCTCCCACTCTTTTCCCTTTGTGGAAAAACAGTTTGAAGAGGTATGAACACCTCAGAGGAAGCCCGGAATTTCCACTCTACGCAGAAGAAAGAGCCACCAGTGCTCACAGAGGCACTCCAGGGCTTCACCCAGCACCAGACCCACTGTCCTGCTGCAGGAGCAGCACATCTGTCACCTCTCACCTCCACTCAAAGCCACAGCTCCTGTCAAAATCCTACAACTCTTTGAAATGCACCCCCTTGCCTGGTGACACAGACTTTAAAAACATGGCCTGTCACCATAAACCTCCCAGCGTGCTGCTGCTGCCACGTGTTTTGTCAGGAGATCAAACTGTAGACATGAAGACACAAAAATACAACTTCCCCAATCCATCACAGGAAGAAACGCCCAAAGGAACAACAACGTGCTCGTGATGTGATTGGAACTAGATGATCTCTAAGCTTCCTTATAAACCAAATAATTCCAGGATTCTATGCCCACTGTCAAGTTCAGTGTCAGAGGTAGGAGCAGACCATGCAGCAGGTCTGGTTTTAAACCCCATGACAGAACCACACTGCACTTACATTGAAATCTCATCTCCACGTAAGCCTAAGACATTAACACCTCCAGAGAAGGACAGGTTAAAGGGGGAGAAAAATACCACCTTTATCACCATTACATGAGCACTTTATAGCTAAAATCCACCTTTATGTATGCACTGAGGCAAAAGGTTTGTCTTTACTTAAATTCATCATTACAGACTTGAAATCAGGGCTGTTGCATAAAGATCCAAAACACCCAGAGGTTTTACTCTTCAACAAGACATGAGAAGTTTTCAAGTATGTCAAGCTCAGGTTGGACAGGGTTGAATTGTTACAGCCACAAACAGGAGGTAAAGAGGGACTAAAAAGATGTACCTTTGGTGTGCACAGCGATTGTTTCCTAAGAGCTTCAAGATAGATACCAGAGTTAGGAGTAATTCTAGGGTGCAAATACATTCATTTAGGGCACAAATACAAGGATACATGGTTAAGGACTAATGAAAAAAGTAATGAAAAAAGAAGGCACATTTTCTTTTACCTCCCAGCTGAAAGCAGGTGCATTTTAGCAGAAAACATTTATGTAGAACAGTCAAAGTTCATATGATATTAATATTTCTCTCTCATACCTTAACAATTTTCCTAATAAATAACTGGGGCTGTACACGCACCATTAATAAACCTTCAGAATCACAAAAAGGAAGAAGAAAGTTAAGCCAGTATGGCTAATTAAAATTAGTTTGTTGGAAGTTTAATCAATTAGCACAGAGTTTTCAAGGCAATATTGCTGCTGTTCACGCTCAGTGGAAGCACTTTCAGGCAGCCCTTTCTTGCAACATCTCTGCTCAGATGACCTTTACTTCATAAAGCACTGAGCTAAACATTTTATACACAGGGCAAAATCTGTTTATTGAAGGATGCCAGGGGACTGTCTTTAGGAATGTGATTTGGCTTCACTTGGGTAATTTACCAAAGACAGAAGAAAGTTGCAAACCTATTTGTACCCTTAATCTGAAAGCCATGCCATTTCTTTGTAATGCTCCCTCCTCTCAAGATTTGAGCAGTGGTTCTGCAAATAAACCTTTTCTCCCAGACAGATGCTCCAGTGATTGTCCTGGTAAACCAAAAAAAAAAAAACCACCACAAAACACAGGACAAACAAACAAACATCCTTCCACACACAGCAGATGCTTTCTCAATTGCTTAATTTGACTTTTGGGTAATTCAGACATGATTTCAGGGAATAATATTTTCCAGACAGAACTTATTTATTAAGCAGTTTGTGGTCAGGCATCAATTAACCAAAACAGGCAGCACATGTTTGGGAGGCATTGGTTTCCCAGTTCAGAGAAGGGGAGAGGTAAGGGTGTTGACATTGCCATCCCCAATTCCAAGGTGGGAATTCCCTGGTGAGGACCCACCCTGGAGCTTGTGAAAGCCCGACTGTTGAAACAGCACCTGACAATTTCCCCTGAACTCCACAGCATTTGCTGATTCACTGCCCACACAGGGGAAAAAGCACATTTACAGCTCACAACAGTGCCCTGCCTGCCTGAGTGATGTGAAACAGATTTCTGGGCTCGCTGTGGAAATCCCAGCACTTCTTTTTTTGCTAATTTGCAGCCCGGTTTTGAACTTGGCTTTTCTGCAGTGAATGGGATAAGTGGTTCCAAATTGCACTTAAAAATGAGATGAAATGTGTAAATTCAAAGATAAATAAATAGTGTGAGTTTTTCCTACTGCATTGCTGTTGTTTGAACTGCACAAAGCTGTGTTGGGTGGAGGGGTGAGGCTGGAGATCAGGGAAAGGATTTTTCCCCAGAGGGTGGTGGAGCAGGCTCCCCAGGGAACAGGCACATTCCCAAGGCTGCCAAAGCTCCAGGAATATTTGGACAACATTCCCAAGGATGTGCAGGGTGGGATTGTTGGGGTGTTTGTGCAGGGTCAGGAGTTGGATTCAATGATCCTTGTGGGTCCCTTCAAACTCAGGATATTCCCTGATTCTATTCTACGTTCCATTTTTCAGTGAGCCATCCATGGGCATTTTGCACAGCACAATCACCAAAGCCTGAACCAGGACAAAGTTATCCCTTTTATCCCATACAATATTGAGGAACAGCTCATGAAATGGGAAAATGGCTCTGGAGCAACCTGGTCTCGTGGAAGGGGTCCCTGCCCATGGAAGGTTTGGAATGAGATGTGCTTTAAGGTCCCTTCCAACCCAAACCACTCTGGGATTCTATGATTTCCTTTCAAAAAACACCAGGATTTAGTTGTAACTCCATTTTCTTTCCTATATTGAAATATTACCAAGCGTTGAAGCTGATTTTAATCTTTAAATTAATACCAAAACTCGAGAACAAGTTTGGTAACAAACGATCCAGTTTGCAAAGCTGCCCAAAATTAACTGCAAAAAACCCACAAAATATGAGATGCTGTACCATAAAGAGTCTATCAGAACACTCAGTGCTTTCACTACCAAAATGTGGTCTAATTCCAACCCTTCCACTCCCTCTTTTCTCCACTTTAAATGCAGTTTCACGGTGATTATTTTTTTAAGTAAATGCCTGGTACATACTCAACCTTGAGAGAAATATCAAGCCCTGTTTTTCCTAATTAGCTGTGATTGTCTTGTACAAATTCTGGAAGAAGGAACACCACAGAGATTATTTCTAGAGGTAAGAAGAATTTCCGCTGAAACAAAAGTGTTTCCAAATGATATTGCATTTATTTTTCTCTTTGATAAAGAGGTGTTCAACCCAAATTTTGTGGTTAATCAGAGTAGTTACTTGCACACTTCTGTAAAATCTGGACATTCTTTTAAAAATCTTCTTGCTTGTAAATGATTCAGAAATTCAGATCTAACTCCAGTTTTCTAATCATCAAGAACCTCAGACATATTTGCCAACTCCTGTAAACGATACATTCCCATGATCTATCAACTAATATACATTTTCAGGAATGGAATCTTATGCAATATGCTATTAAAAGACTACTTGTATTAAAATAGTTATATATCTCAGAATAAAGTGAAATTCTCTATGTGAACACAAATGCAGTTATTCATTGCTTGACAGTTCCTTTAAGTTTAAAGGAATAATATTTGAAAATAACAAAACTTGTATTAACATTTGCCTATAATGATAAACACACCTATTCTTCAAGTCATAAAAGTGAAAGTACCAGCAATATCCTGAAAGAAGTCTTAAAATAATTCTAAGGCAGTTATGATTACTCCTAGAAAGTAAACCAGACTTTCATAAATTCCCAGCTAAATGCTGCCAAACCAAATTTTATCAGTTTCTCTCATCCAAACTTGCCAATTGCCTTCCTTTCCTCTGTTTTTGGGTTGGTTTTTTTTCTGTGCTGAGACTCTGAAATTAGCAGTGTTTATTCAAAATCCCATTCCAAAAGGCAAGGGCTGGGAAGAGGAAAAAACTTCCTGTATTTATCAGATTCAGTAGCATCAGATAGGAGAGGGTTCCAGAATTCACTGAGAGATAAAAATCATTAAGTTATGTCTCATTTAAAGCCCTATCTGACCTTTGAGGTTTGAGAACAGTGGGACAGGAAAAAAGGGTGTCTGCAGCTTTTCCATAAACTGTGAGAAGGCTCCTTTTTGGGAGATTAAAAAACTCACTTTTTTTTTTTTAATGACCAAGTTATACACACACACATTTATATATAAAGTGCCATGAGTTATTTTGGTGATTTTGGACCAGCATCACATAAATAAAACTCAAATGCATGAAAGTCAATATTTTCCTTTTCTACTTCTCAGCCTTTTCCATCAATTACACTAAATAATGAGAATTTGGGGGTTGTTATTACAACCCTACAGCTTCAATTACCTTCATTCCATAGACATTTTCAAGCCAAAAATATTTAAATTAAGAGAAGAAATTCCTAACAAGGTGCTGAAGTTGGTCCCTGTCCTGGAGCAGGTCCTCACACTCGTGGCCCCATGGGAGTTAATTCTCCCTGTTGCCAAAATTCAATTTTTTATTAATCCACTGAGAACAGAAAACACTCAGAATTGAGGCACAGAAGCAAAATATCAGCTCCAGCTGAAGGCACTGATATTTTGCTGTGTGCCTGTTCTCATCCAATTCACCATGGTCAGAAAGAGTCAGCAGAGCTCACACAGTGCACGAAGAAATTCAGAAGGCAAAAAGCAGGTGTCTGGCTTAGGTGGGTCTGAAACACTTTCTCAACACTGTTTATTGCATTGAATGGCTCCCACTGTTAGAGGAGGATTTTAAATACCTAAATCATACAAGGGATCTCTGTCTGCACCAGAATCCAGGTACTGGTTTGCCAGAAAACCTCAACTACACGTGAAGACTAAGAAGAACGCAAACAAACAAGCAAAAAAACCCTGAACAAAAATGAACAAACAAACCCCCAAACCAACCAAATCTTTATAAACTCAGAAGATGCAGGGTTTCAGCTTGAAAAGAAGTATTAAAGAAATAATTTCCATAACTCTTCAATAAAACCCCAAGCATTTTCTCAACTGGTAGCATCAACTTGGATTCTTGTCCACACACACAAACACAAAAGTAAAGGTAAAACATTTTTAAAGGTACTGGGGACCTCTGATGAGGTCTGGCATGTGCAGGGATTTCCAGAGTCAGATGCTGTCTATTCTTTCAGGTTTCACCTAATTAGTTTTTCCTAACTTGCTACCAGAGGAAAAGGTTCCCTGGTCCATGAGCAGAAGGAAAGCTCCATAATCCCTATTTCCTAGAACTTATCAGCCCATGAAGTTTTTATCTAAAGTTTATTTAAAGTGTTCCCCCCGTTCCTGCTTTTCCCAGTTTGGATTTGCCCACATCTGCTCCCAAGCTCTCCTTTAAGATGAGGTATTCCCACTTAGCTCCATACTTTGCAGCTCATTATGTTTTCAGACCTGTTCTGTCTGGAGGAGCTTGAGCCATCTGAACCCCTTGGGAAACACATCCTTCATGTTTGAAGCTCTCCAGGTGTTAATTTTATCTGAGACAACAGAATCAGCCTTTCAGCTGGAGAAACACAGGAGATGATCCAGGGTTTTGCCCATTCTTTCTCGTTCATAGCCATAACAGCCGGGGTTATAACTTTCACCCACAGAATTCAAAGGAGTTAAATAACTGAAAAACCGCAAATGAAGTTCTTCCACCTCTTCTCTCCTTCTTCAGCACCAGTTTTTAGTGAACAAAGGCCTCATTTTCGAGGGTGTTAAACAGAAACTGCATTGACATTTAAGGATATTTCAGTTACCACTTTGACATCTAAATAAGTAGCAAGATTCGCAGCCGTGCTCAGAGCAATAGGAGCAGCAGAAGGCTGAGAACATTTGGGAAGCTCTCCCCGAAATTCATAAAAATTAGCAAAACTAATTAGAAGCAACTTCATTAAGCTCGATGCTTAGAGATTTCAAGTGACATCAGGGCTGAGCAAGGGTTTGGAATTTCTCAGGAGCACCCAAAATTTATCTGCTCATCTAAAATTCATCCTTTTTTTTTTTTTTTCTTTTCTTTCTATCCCCTGAGCCATTTTTCAACTCATGCAGTGAAGAGTTTGGGTTTTGTGGTGGTTACAGATATTTCCACCACAGTACTCAAGATCATTGTCCCTTCTCTGATTAAAAGGTTTAACAGGAAATTTACTGCTCTGCCTCAAAGTGGCTCAGTCCAAAGTGGTTGTTTTGAAGAGGACACCCAAAAATGGACAACAGCAAGCAGCTACTTATGAATAATTAATGAAATTTTGATGCCACGGATATTTCCACAATTTTAACCGTAAACATCATCCAGAGAATCAATGTAATCTTCTATTTGCCTCAAATTCACCATGGTCTTACTATCTCTATAAATATCTATTTCTACGACCACAGTAATCCATTCACCTTTCATCATATACACATTGAAAAGCTGATGCCCTACAATTTTCCTTGCTTAATTATGTTCCTTCTTTATTTTTCACATTTAAATCGTGTCACTTCAGTCCAATTCATGAAGAAACCTGCCTGAAAGGAAGTGCTCAAATTTATTGTTCGGTTTTATTGACTGTGTACCTGAAAAACTACAACTCTCTGTGATCGGGGAGTAGATGAATGAATCAACTTTGAGGAAAAAAAAAAATAAAAGAAAATTCAAGGATGAATAAATGGCAGCACACAATTCCCCACAGCAGCCTGACCTGAGCATCCCAAGGGAGAATCATTTTGTTAAGAATGAGAGCAGCATGTTTGGGAAACGGTGCGCTGTCAATATCATCTTTACAATTACAGTCATATGATCAGTGCATCTGGAAAATAACAGTCAAGTGATTAGTCTGAACTTTGCCTGGATCAGGCAATTTTTACCCGGCTCTGTCAAATGTCAGAGCTCCCTCTCCCTCACCAATTTCAGCAATGTTGCACCATGATTTCAAGCAGTGAATCATCCAGCCCTGTGCCAACCATCTGTTTCGTCTGCCCCCTCAGTGTCTGAAATTAGATGACGGAGGGCAGGGCAGGCTTTCGAGAGTGGCCATTAATGGGGCTGGAGGAGGGGCTCTGGCGACAGATTTTCCATCTGAAATCATGGACTGTTAAAAACTGGCAAGGGCTGGAGGGGAGTGAGCAGAAACATAATGCGAGCAACAGGGACAGAACAACAGAAGAGAGGGAAGGAATGGAAAAAGGAAATGGGGCAGAGAAGAGGTAAAGGAAATGTGATGATATGAAGGAAGGAAAGGAAAAAGAAAGCAGAAAAACCCCCCAAATTCCCCTGCACTTTTTCTGCTGGATTGGGTTGTTTGTTCTTTAATGAGGAACAGTGATTAAAACAGACTTGCAGGGCCCACTAAGAATTCCAGTAGTCTTGGAAGAGGTAAAAGGAGGAGCAGAGGAAAAAATTATGAATATACAAGGAGTAAGACAACTCTCAAGAGTTCCACTTCCACTCAGGTACTTCAGGAAAGAAGGGATAAAGAAGAAAACTGTACTCTGTTAAGGTCATACACATGGAAACAAGAGAGTGGTTGAAGGATTCTTGCAGACACTTCCTTTCACTGGTCGTGTCCTACAAACTCCAATTTTCACTCCAGCACATTTCTGAGAACCCCCAAGGTGCAGATCCAGACCTCCTTTTGACAGACAGGAATATCTGGATAGGGAAACACCACCCTTTCTACAAAATAATCTCCCAAATGCAGGAAAAAAAATAAAAATCAACATTTTGGGGTGAATGATGCAAGGAAGCACCAAGGCACAACCCAAACATACAAACTCCATCTTTGCTTTCTGGTTTTTGACTCACACCAAGCATTGTCCAACATCATCCCATTGAGATCCTGAGCACAAAAGTGAGAAATTCATTCTCCCAACTATCCCTGGCCAATCTTTCACCAGCACAGGCAGAGATGTCCCTCAGCATAAAGGAGGGGTTGTGAATAGCATATAAATGAAGAGAGGTAGATAAACAAATTGGTCTCAGCTTCACAAATGAAAGCAAAATGCTGCCAGAGAAATGTACAGTTATCAAAAATACAACATCAATCTAAGTTTGTGAAAGTAAAAGCATTTCTCTAAATATTAACTCATTTTCTGAAGTAGACTCGTTGGGAAATCCAACTTGCTGTTATCCCGAAATAATTAATTATCTCCATAAACCTAAATTGTACCATTTGATCTGTGGTCAGAACATTTGACATCCACATAATAATAACAATATTAAGCACTTCAATCATATATGAGGAAGCAGTGCCTGAATTGTGCTGCTTGGCTAACACACAGGAATGGTTTTGCTGAATTTGTCCAAGTATATCACTGACCATCAGAAGAGTTTTGTATTTCACCTAAGTCAATGTGTAATGCTGCTGCTACTGAGCAACACAATATTTCTGTCTGAGCATCATCAAAACATTTTTCAATATGTGTATTTTCTCAGATAAAAAACACAACATTAGATTTTCATTATATTTGTAGCTTTCTGGGGTGATTATTATTCAAAAGAACCTTTTGAATGTTTATTTCTATGATGGGATTTTTTTTAAATACTATTTGTATACTGTATAAAAAAATGCTTTAAAAGAAAAAAAAAAAAAGAACAGTCCAAACACTAATTTACCTGGGATAAGTGGATCAATTAATTAACTTATTTTTGAGGTGGGGTGCTACATAAAGGGTATAAAAACACCTTATTTACAGCACTATAATTTTTTATTTCCATTCAATATTCCAGGATAAATATGGTATCTGCTTGCAGGTAGATTATTTATCTCTCTAAGTAAATTTTGATGAGCAAGTCCAATTCTGAAAAAAAAAAATCCAGAATATTTTATTTTATGTGACAAACAGAAGTTAAAGATTTTTGAACAGGAATGGACCAAATTTTTAAGCGACCATCAAGTTGTGCTCTGATTTTTGCATCCTTGATTTTGCACCTGCAGTCAAGCACAAAATTGTGGGCACAGTCAATTGTGAGAGCATCTCACTGTTTGATTGTACCAGCAAATTAAACAGTAACTGGTGATGCCTGGCTGCTGTCTGCTGCACCCATCGTGGAGCTCAGAGACAAAATCAGATTGCTTTTAAAATAAAATGTGTTCATATCTGAACAAAGTTCCCAGGAACTCCCTGCATTTAATGGCACATTCACACACTGGATTGGCTGGAAGTGGCCAAGAGCCTCCTTCGTGAGCTAAACCTGCACTAAGATCATTTTGGAAAACAATTAATTTGGATTTACAATTCTAAGGGAAGTTTTCCTCCTGCACAAAGTCCAGAATCCAAGCTGATTTTCAGCACCTCTTTTCTGGTGTGATCCTCGAAGTTCACAGCAAAGGTGAGTCAATACAGATTTGGTGAATTATTTCTGCGAGACAAGGCAGTAAATCTGTCTTAATTTGCAGTTTTAAAACCTCTGGATTTGTGACCAATCCCATGGCTCACCCCTGTATATTCAGTGCTAGATGCTGCCTTCTTATCACAACCCCAAAAATGCAGTGTTCACGTTCAGAATAAAGTCTGCCCATCAGTTCAGCTTGACATCATGCTGGAGAGACATCTCTTTGTCACTGTTTTTACTTTGTGACAGCTTTCAGGAGAAGCTATTACAACTCACAGCAGTAGATCTGACAGAGAAAAATATGACTTTCCTAATTAATGTGTGGTGACTTTGTTGCTCTTAGAGAGGAGCAGAAGACTCTCATTTTTATGTCATTTCTGTTATCCCAGAACACATTTTTAGCAGTCAGGTGCAGCAACAGGCTACCATTAATAGCAAACTGGACCTGTTTGAGGCCTGTGAGTCAATAACACCTAAAATCTCATTACGATGGCCTCTAGATTTTAATATACAACCAGTCAGAGTTCACCCAACTCTGATCTGGTTTAAGCTGAATATCATGTATCACTTGATTCATATTAATAAGAAAATAAATTTTCCTTTCCACCCAGAAAGATCAAATAGCAAATAAAAGTTATTGCAGATTCTTTTTATTATTATTGTTGAGTAAGACTGATGAGCTTGTTCTATTTCTAATATTAGCCAGAAGTCTTAGGGAGACGAGAAAGATGTAAACATTTCCCTGAGAATTAGTCAAACAAAACAGCAAATAACCTCAAAACTTTGTTTTGTTCTTCTAAGGACTGAAAAAAACAGAAAATTCTTTGCTTTCTTGTCCTCCTTTGAGCCTCTGGTGGGTGAGACTGCCCATGTTTGTCGTTAGGCAGCTGGCTAAAAGTCACGATAAAAGCAAATGTTGTAAGTACAAAGCACAGAAAAGCCCAAGCCTTCCTTTAATGCTTTACTAGCACTTCACTAATAGGCCCATGGGGTGCAGTCAGTCAATAATAACCCAATAAAATCAATAACGATAAACAAGAGTCAGTGTTCTAATAAAAATAGAATTTTTAAAATCCAAACCAGCTGTTCCAGTGCTATGTACAAACACAGGCCTGGTGCGAGGGCTCGCTCTGTTCCCAAATATCCGTGCTCAGCTGCCAGTCCTTGGAGGAGGCAGAAGTGATGGACAACACATCATCAAACTTTACTGCCAAGGTGAGCACACACATTTATTGCTTGCTTTCTTCTCTGATTTTAATGACACTCTTCAAGTTTGGTTTTCTGGGTTTTTTTTCATATTGACTTCATGTGGTTTATTTGACACGAAAACTGGGAAGATTTTTCTGCAGCCATTCCAAGCAGAACAGAAGACTATTCATAAAGACTCTGGTCAACTATGAAACACCTTCCTTGGGTTAAAGTTGGACCTTTCCTATATAACTACCCAGGCAATAAATTCACTATTTCTGTCCCCAGAGGAATGGCCACACACTGTAGAAACTTATTTGGAGAGCAAATTTTAGGGGGAGATGAAGAGGAACAGAACTGAAGAATCAGAGGTAGTATCTTGGCAGTCATACAATTAAGAAATATCTGCTCTTATTAAATGATTTTGTCTCATGGCGTTGCTTTTGCTTTTGAACTCCACAAACATCTGAAAATTGAAGTATTTCAAATTGGAGAAAAATAGCAACACCTATCTCAAAAATAAATGGTAAGTTACTCTGTACTGCTCAGAAAAAGAGATTCTTCCAACCTTGGAAGGTTCTTTGCAACCTTGTCCATGAACTACAGGAAGGTCTAAGACCAAAGGCTCAATCCCTTTCTTAGGGAAAGAATTAAAAAACGCCAAACCTTATACAGCTTTTAAGATTATTGAAATATGTTAGTAAGATTGATTAATAGTTTCTGACTTTAGAACCAAGTTTAACTTCACATTTTAATGTTATTCCTTTGATGAGTACAGTTTTTACTTCTTTTTATAGGGGAGAGAATTGAAACACAGGTTTGTGCTTTATCCCAATTTTATACATCGCACAAAGCTTTGGAACACTTTGATTTTCCCACTAAAGGGACCTCAGTTTCCAAAAAAGAAATAGAAGACATTTGGGACCAGAAGCAGTTCAGCCTAGAACAGATACCACCTATGAGAAAGAAAACTACTGCTGGAAATCTTCAATTGGTGACATCAGAGAACAGAAAAAAACACTTGAACAAATACCAACTACCAGCATGGACACAAAGTCGTGTTCAAATATGGTACTACCACAAAGAGAAGGGAGTGAAAGACTCCTAGCAAAGGAACAGTGAAGTAAATGGGTTGCACACACCCACTAAAAATTTTTCTAAAAGTTTTTGTAAAACAAATTCTTTACCCAACTTGCTTTGCTGAGTGTTTGGCCACTGCGCAGTTAAAGTTTGATCAGGAACTGTTACACAGAAATTCTGCTAAAAAACTGCAAAATCTGGTATCAGATTGACACCTTTTAATCAAAACTAAAGCTGAAGGAAAATAAAGAAGGTTTTAGCTCACTTGCAGTCGCACAGGTGAGAAAGGAAGCCACAAAGGCTACAGCTCCTGAGAAAAACATCTGGCCAAAGATAATTTTCAACAGTTACACCGGAGTTGGATATCCTGATGAAAATTCTTCATCAGACAGACTTGGCTCTCATTTATACTCAAAAATCCACCCCTCTAATGGCACAAAGGACGTGCCCTATCTTTTCCCTATCTACCCTTAGACATATTTTCTTAACTGGGTGATGAAATTTATCTTCTAATATACAGCTTCTTCTGAATGCTCTCTGACAAACCCCATCAAAAAGTGCTCTGTTCTGCTCCAATCATATGTAGAGTAATGGTTTACTCATTTTCTGCATGAAAAGATGGGCACAGCACTTTGCAGAAACCATCAAACCTCTCATTTCGTGTGCTCTTCCTACAGTGCTCCTTTTGCCAACATCATTAATTGCACATGCCTCTGCCGCATCTACTAAGAAACACAGGCCTGGCCAAAAGCAGTTCCTGGCACCATCACCACTCTGATATATGCATTTCAGCTTAACAATATTATCAACACATGGCTTTGATTCTTACTAAAAAAAAAAAAAAAAGTTTCACCATCTCTGCTAGTTGTGATGAAAGGAAAAGTTCTCCAGTTCGAGGCATTGTTTAAGAGAGAGTAGAGAACACCTTATTAGCACCAACTGAGGGGCCACAGCTTATCCTTTTGGCTGGGCTAGAGTGGTACAAGGTTTCTAATATCCTTCAAGACATCCATTATTTTACCACAGAGACACGAGGCCAAGCTTTTCGTGCATTTTTATGAGGGAGAGGTGTGGACGTCCAATCAGACGGAAAGGCGCAGCTACGTGCTCGTGAAATGAATTACGCCGACGTCTGCTGTAAATCTTTAACGTAGCTCAGGAGATCAATTAAGATGTTCAAGCAGCTACAAAAAGGATGATTGAGGCAAATGGTAACATCAGGATGACCATATGGTGAGGGAATGCCAGAACTGCGTGGACATAAAACGCGAGCCATCGGAGCGCCACCACTAACGAAACAGCCAGCAGGAAACGAGGCAAGATAGCAAGAGGAGTAAGAACAGCATGGGATACACGTGCAGGACTCAGGGATGTCAGACTTAAAGATGGGAAAAGTGACTTATTCCTACAAGTCAGATGTTCAAGGTGTCGGTGCAACGCAGAATTGACGATCCCAAGCACAACCGTGTGGGTGAAGGCGTGGCTAAATGCTTAAAATATTCAATACAAGACCGTCAGCTGTAAACAGCAGTGATTTCATCATCTTTCTCCTGGCCCTCAGGGATGGAATAAATTAATTGAGTGGCCCCTTAGAACATCTCAGACAGTTCTTCTCGAGATTCCATGAGCCATCATCTCTGCAGGACACATCAGCCCATGGACAACCCGCTTCTCATGGAGTTGTGTCACTGTAGGGTGATAACAGCACCATGAACTCATCACTACTGCTCTAAGGTTAAAAAAGGTTTCATTTCCTAAGATTCCGACTGCTGAACTGCAGTAGGCAATTGATCCTGATCTTGCACAGCAGTCCTAAATCCACACTGGGAATGAAGGAAGCAGCACAAGGTACAAAACACCCTCGACACCTGATTAGGAAGCACTGAAGAACCCACCTTTTGCAGAGCACTATTCCTTCTCCAAGCAAGGGACAAAGCTAATATTATAACTAGTCACAATCTCAAGAATGTATAAAACAATTTCATCTTTAGTTATATTAGGTTCTGATCTGAAGATTAGGTTTACTTAACCTGATGATTAAGCTCATTTCCCTCCCACACCTACTCCAAGAATTGACCTTAAATAATCATAATAAAAATATTTCTATCACATTTTGTAAGGTTGGGATTGATTCACTCTCTTTGATGACAGAAAAATTAACAGGAAATAATGGATGTTAGACCATATTTAGCCCCATTCTTAAATTGTCCTCAGATGGCAAAAATTTAAGAGTATTCAATATTTTTAGTGTTTGTTTTACAATGATCCATCTTTAGATTAGGTTCTTTCCTCTTACTAAGCCAACACCGCATTAAATGTCAGAAATATGGTCATTTTCCATGTTAAAAAACACAACAAACATTTTGATAGAAAAAGTAATAAATTTACAAGATAACGTTATTGTCTACTCAGTATACGCCACTTTTTAAAAGGAGGGGAAAATTGAATAAATGCTTTTGCTTTCAACTCTGGGTTGTACAGTGACTGAAGTCAAAATCAGTGAAAGATGAGGTCATCAAGGTGAAGGAGAGTATTAAGACATTTTGAAAATTAACTTCTAGATATAGAAAAATTGCTAGAAAGATTTTTATTGATTAAGAGTTATTCTTTTTTTACTTTCTAGGCATGTCCCATCCTACCCCCAGAGACAGATGGAAGGGTTTTACATGACTTTCAGTTGAGTTGAGATTCATGCAAGCACCTGTCAGAAGTTCAACAAAAGACCCAAGAAACGCTCACGTGACTTAACAGGAAATTGGGGATGTTAATGTTTGAACAAATATTTTGTGTCACGGCTTAAGAGGAGGACACAAACAGAGGAGATCTAGAATGGATACTGAGTAGAAATTCTTCATTGTGAGGGTGGGGAGGCCCTGGCACAGGATGCCCAGAGAAGTTGTGGCTGCCCCTGGATNAAACCAAACCTGTCCACTCTGTCATGAAGAAAGAGCCCATGAAAGGTTCAGGAGCACCTGATTTGGGCATCTTATCACAAAGCAACCAGACAGTTTTTGTTCCCCCATGACTTGGGCACAGAGCCCTGATGGCAGCACTCCGACTCTCTTCAGCAGAGCAAAAGCTGAATTTCTGCCTCTAGTGGAGGGAGAAGCAAATAAGTGGGGGAAATAGCATCCCCTGAGTGATTGCCAAGAATTCCCACAAAAAATAAACACAGTCTGGTGGTTATGTTCTTAACAGCTGTGTTAATGGGGTTAAAGAAACCTTAAAGAAACTCTGTCTTTTTTTTAAATGAGCCCCGTTCTTAAAAACCTGATACAGTACAAGTTTTGCTTTTAGACCTGGTGTGGTTCACAACTGAGAAAATGACACTCCAGCAGGCATGGAGATTCCTGAGGGAATGTGCAGAGGCCTGTCCTGGGAGAGTCACGGGCTGCAGGCAGGACAGAGATTTCCAGCACTGTGGAAAGCCTCAATATCTTCTTTGTGACAAGCAAAGCCCTGCATCTGGGTTCAGAGCAGCTCTATGTGGCACCTCATTAGTCTCTACTTCGTTACATTCCTCCATTTCAGTGAAATAGATATTAAAATCAGATTTTTTTTTTTACTCATGACTGATGTTCCTCCTATTAAAAACTCCAAACAAAAAACCCAGCAGCACAAACCCAAAACGACATAGAACAAAACAAGTATTTTCCACTCTGGTTTTGTTTTTGCTTGTGCAAGAGCTCATGGAATGAAATTTAGTGTAAGGAATTACCACCTCTGATCCCATCCCCAGTCCCTTCTCAAAACAGGCAATGGTCCCAGTTCAATTCCAATAAAACCATTTTCCTTGAGATAAAGCATGGCAGGGGAATGCTGTGGAAGGCACCAAAGCAAATGAGAAACAACTCCATGGACTGCAATCTGTAGGTACTTCCCAGTGATCACAACATGAGCTCCTGCTTTCTCAACTTCTTTATTAGTATTTCAGAGCACTCAGGCTTTGATGGCACAGCCACAAGCACCCATTGTGGCAGCATGTTTGTTATTGAATCCTCTGGATTTCAGAAGAGATGCAAAAGCAGCATTTACTGAGCAAAACTGTCTCCTTGGCACTGTTAGGATAGTTCAGAGCCTTAGAGAAACATCACCATCACTGCCTTTGGTGTGTGCTTTGGGCCTGGTGAGAGCCAGGGCCATGAAAAGGGGATGCACAGCACCCAAAATGAAGTTAACTGCTCATTAGCTTAATTAAAATAACTCAGAGGAGAGAGAGCAGCTACTGATATCTCCCACAGAGTGCAAGGACATGGGTTTTGTTTGCACACAGCAAACCTTTTACCCTGGTCCCCATCCCTCACAAGGGCCTAACAGCCTCTCCAGAGCCTCATCCTCTGACACCAGCTCCACCTCTCATTTGGAAAAAACAATAAATAAATGTGGAAATACACGAGTAACAGTCCTGTGCCTCTTTCATCTGGTCAGACTCCCCATCTGACATCTCTCTCCTGAGACCTCCTACCCAGGCACAACCCAGCACCACTGCTGCCTTTGACATGAGGCAAGAGAGGACAAGGCAGGGGAGGTGGCCCTGGGGACAGGGATTTGTCATGGCCAGGGACATGAAGGGACAACCACAAGAACCATGCAAGGGAAGTTTTTTATCCCCTGCCCTCTCCTGGCTCACCCTGGTTGCTAAATCCCCTGTCTCCTTTGGACAGAGAACCTGCCTTCACATTACTCCTCTGTTAGCACATAGTGAGCAGAACAGCCATTACCCAAATCCCAGACACACTTCCACAACAAGGGCACCACTGCAGCCTCACCAAAAAGGCCAGGGAGCTGTTTTCCAATCTATAATCAATCTGTGGAATATAATATTCCACAGCATCTAGGACAGAAAAAATAAAACAAGTTCTCAGCACAAACAGCAACAGCAGTGGGGGTCTCCCTGAGCAGCGAATCTTGGAGAACAGTGAATCATTCCAATCTCCCTGCAAATGTCAGCTGCCTGATTCTCCGTGTCATCTGTGGCTCTGAAATGGTTTCAAGCAGGACCTGCTGTCACTGCAGGGGGTGAGCAGAGCTGTCACAGGAGGGACAAAGCACACAGAGCTGGGCAGGGCCGGCAGCACGAGGGGCCTTCGCACCTCGCTGCCATCGGCCACCGCCGCGGCTGCACCGACACACCAGGGCTGGGACCCTGCCTGCAGCCAGCTCTGAGCCCAGGGAGGAGCTGCTGGAGCTTCTTGTGCCCCTCTCTGCTGAGCAAAACGTTGGTTTCACTCTGTCAGTGCATAAACAGCCACGCAGATTCTCAGTTACAGCACCCAGTACAGGTAACTTGGTGCCTCCTGGTATCAGAAACACAAGTTCCTCCTCTGGGTGAGGTGCTGAACCAGGTATCCCAGGGAAGCTGTGGCTGCCCCATCTCTGGGAGTGTTCAGGGCCAGGTTGGATGGGGTTCTGAGCAGCCTGGTGTAGTGGAAAGTGTCCGTGTCTGAGAGCAAGATGAGCTTTAAGATCCCTTCTAACCCCAGCCATTCTGGGATTCTATGATTCTACTCACAGTTACAGACAGACATGCTCAGAGATTGAGGCCAGAACTGCAGATTCCAGCTGCATTTCCTATAGGTGGCATCACCTGTATCATAGAATCCCAGGATGGTTTGGGTTGGAAGGAACCTTAAACATCCTCCCATTCCCCCCCTGCCATGGGCAGGGACACCTTCCACTATCCCAGGTTGCTCCAACCCCCGTCCAGCCTGGCCTTGGACACTTCCAGGGATCCAGGGGCAGCTACAGCTTCTCTGGGCACCCTGTGCCAGGGCCTCACCACCCTCTTGCTAATACCTAGTCTAAAACTGCTCTTTGTCACTGTAAAGCCACTCCCCTTGTCCTGTCACTCCAGGCCCCTGTACATAGTCTCGCCCCACGTTTTTTACAGACTCCCTTCAGGGACTGGAAAGCTGCAGCTGAATCACCCTGAAGTTTCTCTTCTTCAGACTGAACAAACCCTGCTCTTTCAGCCTTCCCAAGCATAGGTACAGGGCCTCCAAAACACAACTGCCTTGGCAGCCCTGATTCCATCGGCCACACAGCAAAAAGACCATTTGGAGAAGAAGTATCACCAGCTCTTGGGCGAGACCAGTGCAAGACCTTTTCTCTGCAAAGCAGAAGAAAAAAGATAATAGAAGAAAAGTGATGGAGATGATCCTACTGCAACCTGTGCATGCATTGGTGGCCATGTAAGAATCGGAATAATTTCCTTCCCAGCTGGGTCACAGTAAAGCTGAAGGAGAGGTTTAGACCTCTGCAGACACCTCTCTCAACTTCTACTCCATGCACATTAGATGCCCTCGGGGAGATGTTGTTGCAGCTGTGCCTGATCCTACCTTTGAACAAGTTTTTTTCTTGCTGCCCTGAAACTGCCTGAAAGCAACTTCTCGTAACTCTTTAATTAGAGGTGACTGCCACCACAGGGTGTGGGCTTGGGAAATAAGTCACTTGTGCATTCCCACCTGGAACACCACACTGCTGTTATCCCAAGCATGGAGCCCCATCCAACACAGCAGCAAAAGAGTTGGAGAGGCTGCAGGAGACTCCTGAGCTGAGCATGTCCCAAAAGGGATCAGGTCCCTCTCTGCTTGCTCTGCTCTACCCCCTGTCAGTAATTCAGCTGAAGCCACAGGCTAGAGGTGGGAAATAGCTCAGCCATATCCTGCTTTGTTCAGAATAAAGGACATGCAGACTCTGCAAGTGTGAACCTGTCTTGAAATAAATGCACACAAACTGAAAATTATCTTCCACCAAGCAAGAAAGAAACCCTTCAGCTTTAAAGTTTCAAAACAATCTCTCCACTTTAAGTAACTTCTCATTTTTTTTTCGTACAGTTTGAACACAAAATTCAGCAAAATCCCCTGCTTTCTTCTGTCCTAACTTTGGCTGAAAATTGTGAACCAAAGTGACTTGTAAATTTCTTGGGGGGGAAAAACTTGGAATAAACTGTGGACAAAAGCACCAGCTGTAAGAAGAGACCTGCCAAGGAGTCTCCCCTGGCCCCCAGACTTTGATACCAATGATCCCCAACACAACTTGATCCGGGAGAACCTTGGGGAGGGAAATGAGCAGGACACCTCTGCAAGGCCAGAAACACTGTGTTAAATCCTTCTAAATTTGAAGACAGGTTTTACTACAGCATCTTCACTACCCACATGCAAAACCAAACTGAAAACTGATGAGAAGAGTCAAAGGGAATGGGAGACCCCACCACTGGGCAGGAGACAGTTTAGTCAAGACAGAAGGCAGCCTTGAGTGTTCAAAGAGCTGTTCTTTGGCCCCTTCTTCTCATACCAGATGGATTTTCTGGCTGAGACTTATCTGTAATTTTCCTCATAGCTACTCTACAAAGGGAACAGAGCAAAGAAACCACTTGGATCTGGTTTCTTAGAACAGGAGAGAGAATATCCTCAGTGCTGTTTTGGATCTCATAAGTCACAGGAGGCACCTTACCCCTTACCTCCCAGTTCAAGTGTTCGTTACTTTTCCTTGATCACAATCCAGTTTTTGCACTTTCCACTTGACTCTAAATTCCACAAAAGAGCTTGATTAGGTTCAAAAGTGGAGCTCAGGAAAGCTTCAGAAAACCTCCTGAGTCTCTTAAACGTGTAACCTGGAAAATCCACATGTTCCAGGTCCTCACACCGGCACGTGGGAATACCAGCTTGCCCCAAAGCTGGAACTAATCCAGCCACCTAAACACCACCAAGCTAGGGATGCTGGGAAGAGACTCCACACATCCAGGTTTTCCATCTGGCCTCATCCCAGTGATGCTCTGGCACAGCCCCAAACGTGCCAAAATGCTTTGGTGTTCTAATCCGCAGTAAAGCCCTTGCACAGAGCTCTGTTCCACACTTCCCAAATCCTCTTTTCTCTTCAGCAGACAAAACCCCCCGATTTTCATGCATTCCAGAAATGCCTTCTGTTTGATCCTAAGAGCAATGATGACTCCACTGTCATATTTCTGATGTCAACAGTGTCACATATCAATGACCTCACCTGATCTCCACGTGGAAAGCCAAGGGGCTACAACAGCATTGCACAAATTGCTCTCAGCAAGCAGAGCTTTCTCCAATAAAGTATAACAAGTCAGAATTCCTGCACTTTCTGGGTTTCTAAGGGTGAATTTCAGTTTGGTGGGGTTTAGGGGTAAAAAACAAGCACCTGGCTTTGATGTGTACATTATCCTGGACTGCTGAACTAAAAGAAATAACACAAGATTTGTGTCCCTCTCACAAATCTGGCATTGGGCAGACCCCCAGCCATGCTGAGAACACTGTCTGGGCACTGAGCTCTGCCTGGTAGAGCTCCCACACTGAGCCCAAACCTCCTCGACACCCTAGAAAAAAAGGATTGTGTAGGGGTTGCTTGTGTAGAGCAGCCTCCTACAACCTGGTCCAAAGACAGTCAGGAGAAACTGGACTGAAAGTTATTAATAAAAATCCTCAAAAATAGCCATAGAATAATTTCTCTACCAAGTTTTAGCCAAAAAGCTTTTAAGACTACTTATAAAGTCATTTTTTCTTGCTGCCCATTTGCCTGTGCATGTAGAAGAGACTCACTTTTTTCAATATAACACTCCAGTACTGTACTTCCCTTTCCTTACTTTCAAATATTCCCACTTCACATGAATTTTAATGCCACATGTCAGTTAGGGAAAAGAAAAAAAAAAAAGTACTCAGAACACTGAATCCAGTAAGTTGTTTTTGGAAACTCTTGGAAAACTGTAACACTACTGAAAGGAACATCAAAAAATAAGTAATCCCTAAAAAAATAAAAAAAGGAAACCCCCTACACACACATGCACATCCTGATTCATTCCCTACTACAGCAGACTTTAAGGGGAATACACTGCTATAAAAGAAACATATCCTCACTTCTGAAGCCATTTTCAATACACACAGAAATAGTATTTATACCTCCTCCATGCCTTATCTGCTACAACATCCATCTTTGACTGATGCTTACAGCTGCCTCCCCCTCAAACACTGGGTCTATTCTTTACTGAAAATCCCTCTAAAAATACAGAGGTAGAAAATTACCTTGCACTTTAAATCTATTATGTCATTGAGGACGGGAAATGAGAAATCAGGGGGGTTTGGAAAGACACTCTCAGGCCAGAGAGATATCCATCTGTAATACAAACCACGTAAACATGTCATCTCTAAGAGGTGCAGGAGGCATAAAAGCAGTTTAATGATACACACGGCGTTTTGCAAGCCCAAAAAATCTTACAGGGTCATTGTCATTTCCATCCTGCCACAGAGGTTACAGGCAACAGGGCCACAGCATTCCCCAGGCCCTCAGAAGTGACCTCTGAATTTTTTATGTGTCCCTTTCACTCCGTTTCCAGCTCCTGTGTGGCCAGCCCAGCGTCCTCGTGATCTGTGAGCCCCACAGTGTGTCCCTTCTGGGACAGGGCCACCACAGAGCCACCCATGGCCCCAGCAAGGCAGGGCAGGGACTAACAGGAGGAATCACCCCAAATCACCTTTGAAGATTTAATGGCATCTCCCAGATTTTCTTTTCATGCCGACAAAATATTGTTTTTCACCGTCTTGAGAATCAGGTCCCCTCAAGATGAAAAAAAAAAAATTAAAATTAAATGTGTCATGATTGTAAGCACTGATTTTTATCCATGGAAAACTATATGTGCCAAGAGACAGCAGCAAGGGTGCATCAACTTCAGTGAACTCACCGCCAGAGCAGCTTCCTGAAGTTATTACAAAACTCAGTTTCAGACTGGTTTGAAAGAAGACCACAAACCTTAATCAGTGTAAAAACAGGGGAGTGGGGGAACAAGCCCAAAGCCTCCTTCTGAATAATTGTCTATTTATTTATCACAATAGTTTCCATGGGCTAATTATTTGCTTAAGAAAACACCTTTAAAAATCCTCTCGTAAAAAAAAAAAAATTAAAAATCAGCTGTTTGTTTTTCCAGCATGGAGTTTACACTTCTAAGTTTCAACAACACAACGTACCAGATATTTGATGTTAGAGATGGTTGTGGGGAACTAGAAATACTTGAGGGAGGAAGGGCAGGCTGTACTTTTTGTATCTCTTACTGATGCCTTTTCAGCAAGAAATTCAGCAGAATCGCAGTGGCTCACGAGCACTTCTCCAAACCTGAATGAACAGGCAGCTCCAGAGGCCGTGTTAATTGTGCTGGAGTGCCTGCTAATGTTGTGTTGGAAGCTGCACTTGTGACTCCAAAATAGAGGCTAAAACTTTATAGTTTTATTTATAAAAGTTTGGTGGCATTTGGAAATTCTTGGGATGCGCCCGAGAAGCGGCAAAACCCAGAGCTGCTTCTTCACCCCCCCCACCCTCAGATTTTGCACAGGTACCTCAGGTCTGTCTTCCACGTGTTCCAACTCACCTTTTTTTGTGCTAAGAATTAATTATGACACATATTTCAATTAACATTCCAGCCCTGTGATCAATGACCCTTTGAAACAGGGGCAGTTCCATCCCTCCAGGAGGAACCACCAGAACCCTCCGTGCGGGTTCCGAAGGGTTAAACGCCGAGCAAATTCTTCAGATGTGTAACTTAATACTTCATAACTGCTGAAAATTGGAGCCCACATAATTTATTTTCTTTGGTCTGGGCACATTTGCCTCATGCTTGGCCGTGGCTGACTTCAGAGAGAGACACACCTAAAGCCCTCAAGTGTCCCAAGCGGCCCTTGTGTCAGTTTTGCGGAGAGATTGTGGTGCTTGGAGGCAGCCCAAGGATTAGGTGTTCCTGAGAAGGTTTTTTTGGCTCCACAAAGCCCACGGATGTCATGGGAATAGAGAACAGGCCGCGCTCCTGCCGCCGCCTCGCAAGGCCGCGCATCCGCGGGGGATCCGCGCGTTCCCCAGGAGGCCCTCGCGCAAAGGTACCCGGTCAAACAAACACAACCACAACGTGCCACCAAAAAGCACGAAAGGAGAGGGAAGGAGGAACTGCTGAGCGGAGACGGGGAAACAATTGCTTCATTGTGGAGCCGGAGCGAGGAATCGCAGAGCCGAGCTCCACCTACAGTCCCCTTTGCAAAGCTGACTCCAGCCCTGGCTTTCCTCCACTGCCTGTTCCAGTATTTTTATTTCTTTTTTACTTCTAATATTCCTGTTCCAGTTTTTTCAACCATTATTTTCACTGCACAAGCAATCTGCATTTCTGCAACCTCCACACAGCCAAAGCTATTGCATTGTCCCAGTACTTTTAAGGTTAGTTTACTTTTTTTGTATTTTGAAAGTAAATAGCCTGCTTTTTCCTGGAATTTATTTTAGGATTCTGTCTCTATCACTGGCTTTCATTTGCACCGAGCTTCATATCGTCTGACAGTATTTCACTTTTTTATTGCAGCTTGATTGCAGTGCAGTAGTTTCACCATTCCAGGAAAAAAAAATATATAAAAAAAAATGTTTGTCTAAATTGTACTCTTGCCCTCCTTAAAAAAAACATCAAATTAAATCAAGCTTCAAACATGACTGGGGTTGCAACTTTTAAAAGCAGTAGCCAGACTCCGAAAGCATCAAGGGAAATGTTCCTATTTTCTATTTAAAAAAAACCCCTTGGACACAAATTCAAGCTTTGATGTTGGTGCCCAAGGGGTCCCTCCCATCCCATTACCTGGGATGCAGCTTTCCCAGGAAGGAGATGAAATCCCTCCTGAAAAAAGCTGCATGAACAGCTATTGTCCTTCGGAAGTTTGTCTGGGCAGGTCAGCAGGACAAGGCCAGCCTCCCCACACCATCCATGGGGAGGAAATGCCACCAACTGGGCAAACCGGACAGAGCTCCAGTCAAAACTCATCTCCACCAGACCCAGAAGGGATTAAAATATTAACAGGCATGGTCCAGCTTCTGCCAACTCCTTCCTCCACCTTAATGGTTGGACTCAAGGATCTGAGAGGTCTTTTCCAACCTGAACAAGTCCATGATCTCCTGCCATCTCATACACCTTATACAAGGAGTTCTGCTTCTTAAGTGACAGAAGAAACCAAAAACAGAATAAAGAGGCATTTCGAGCACCTTGCGTTCCTTTCTGGTAGTTCAGGCCCACCCCAGCCCCTGTGCCAGGAGGAAGAACTTTGCTGTGCAGTGACCAAGCCCTGAACAGAGGCCAGAGAGGCTGTGGAGTCTCCTCACTGGGGATACCCCAGAATCATCCAGACATAATCCTGTGCCCTGAGCTCTGGGATGGCCCTGCTGGAGCTGGGAGGTGGCACCAGATGACACCCCTGTGGTCCCTTCCAGCCTTACCTGCTCTGTGAGTCTGTTAAAAACCCTCTTATCCACTCAACACACGTGAAAGAGCAGACAAGGAATTTAAAAACTCTCCAGCTCCTGCAAGAATTTTTCATGAACTTCATTATTATCTCACTTCATAGTCCAGTATGTCCAAAATTTACATAACTCCCAAATGACAGAGGAGTTTACCATTCTTGCACCCTAGGTGACAAAGCCAAGAAGGAAAGATTGAGAGATTTGGAGGTCAGCAGGAGCAGGAGTTGGAAATGGAATACTCTGTTCCATCTCCTGTGCAGCACTTCCCTCTCCGTGCACACTTTTACGAGGCAGATATTTGACCTGTTACACCATGATACATAAAATAATAATAAGTAATGAGTGGGTGGGTGATCTCACCAGTGTCTTTAAACCTCCTGCAATGTGTGGGTTACGAGGTTTGAATCACACAGAAGTAGCACCAAATTTGTTGCCTGCTGCTTCAAAGGAACTGCAGGAGAAGGAGTGGCCAACTGGTGTGGAATAGAGGAATTAATTAAAAACTGAAACAAGAATGAGATGAGTAGAAGAGCAGCTATAAGGAAAACAAAGCAAGAGTAACTACTTGTATATAAAAAAAAAAAAGTGGATTATGTTCAGTCAAGCTTCTGATGATTTTCATCCCTGACAAACACTTCCCATTTGTGGAGAGGATAGATTGATAAATATATATTTAATCTTGTTTGGAGAATAAAAGAACAGGTGACATTGATCCTTTCCCATCACTGTCAACCACAGCACCTCCCTGCCACAGCTCCCACACCACTACAAATGAGACCAGAATCAACTATGAAGCTCATGTTACAAAAAAAGTTGGAAGAAAAAAAAAGAAAAAAATTAAATTATTTAAAAAAAAAAAATCTGTGCCCAACCTGGATTTCTACCCCTATGTTACCCAGAGCTCCAAGCAGGCAGGACTCACAGGAGGTTACTTTGCCATGAGGCTGCATGGCCAGGCCCTACATTTATGAATGAAATTGCTGCTTTTTTCCAAATGTAAGATCCGAGACTGTGGATGAGTGCCACTTTTTTTTTTTC